>LZPO01117013.1:373206-389838 GCA_001675575.1 Neotoma lepida | reverse complement strand
CTTTCTTTCTTTCTTTCTTTCTAACTTTTTCTTTTTTTGTTGTTTTTTTTTCAGAGTTAATTTATCAATTAAAAAATACTGAAAAGATAGAGAACTTAGTTTTCTTGTAATATATTGGTTTTATATTGTGTAAGTCTGAAGACTGTTTCAGGTTAGTGTTTATCTGTTTCAAAAGTTTGTGTTTCTGACATATAAAATTTGTAAATAGCAACAAGAAGAAAAATAGATGAGAAANCGGCCACCCTCCATTATGCTGTTGCATGCCCATTGTAATACCTATAGCTGTTTGCTTTTGCCTCACAGTCAGTTGTTAACTTCAATACAAGCCTTAGAATCGCTATCACTGTNCCTTTGTATAATCCACGAATTAACCACTTACTTCTCACCCAATGCTCGGAATTGCTGTTTCATTCATGAAAACTCAGTGCTAGACATACACAACTGTTAATTAAAGTATTCCATTCAGGGCTGGCAAGAGGGCTCCATGGTAAAGGTGGGAGCTGCCATGCTGACGACCTGAGTTTGATCCCTAGAACCCACATGATGGAAGGAGAGTATTAAAGTTGTTCTCTGAGCTATGCACACACACACAGACACACACACACACACACACACACAAATTAAGTTATTCCACAATAATTAGGCTTTCCTAAGAAAGGTCAGTCAGTCGTACTTATTATGTATTCACTCATTTACATGGTCTTCTGCTTATTGTGTCCTTTGTTGCTTTTTAAGTGAAGAGTATAATCCAAAAAATAGCAACTATCGGATGCTGTGAACTACCAGGAGACAAAGATTAAGTTTTCAAGTGTTGAAGGAAAAGGAATAGGAAAAAAAATCACATAAGCAAAGTCACTTCTGACGAGGGGTTTTCCCAAAGTTACTAGTAAACCTTAAACATTTATAGATTTCTGCTTATGTTTCAGTGGGTGGATTTTGCTTGTATTATGTATGTCTTTGTATGATATAAACAGAAGAGTAATGTTTATTGATTTGAGAAAGGAACTTGGGGACCAACTGTGATTAATAGTAGACTTCAGCCAAAAGCAACAGCTCAAAATGCTTTAGTGTTAAGACCATAGACTACAGCCTTTTGTGAGGTGTGTACATTTATGTAATAGAGTCACATACTGTGTTTCAGAAGGAATCCAGCTAGGACTTTGGCTTGTATTTCCAGGAATGAAGGAATTGGGAGAGTCTTTTTGGCTCCTCCCCTCACTTCCTCTTTCCTCACTTCTCTCACCTCTCTTCTTTTCCCTCTCTCCTTCCTGTGTGTGTGTATGTGTCTGTGTCTGTGTCTGTGTCTGTGTGTGTTGCTGGAGATTGAACACAAGACCCTCTACATGTTCTAAACTACATCCCTAACTCTGGTGTGCCCTTGGCTTTGGTTTGGTATAATTTTGCTGATTCATTATACCTATTAAATGTTTACTACACATGGGGAGTTTTCTATTCAACTAAAGTTATAGCTTATGGAGTTTCAGACTTCTTAACATTAGTTTGAAAATGATTCTTTGACCTTCTCCTTAGCTGTGTAAAAGTCAACCCTGCATTTCCTAGAGTCAAGTCAGTTCCTGTGCCATAAATGGTTTGAATACATTTGTTTGAATTTTCTTAGTGATGTGGCACAGGAACTGTATAAAAGCACATCTTTCACACTTAATGTCTGTGGTTTTGTATCATTGCTCTAGTACTGTGAAAAGTACACTTTCTGTTTTATTTTGTAGTTTCTTTGTGGTATTGTCCAGTCTCATCATTTTGGAAGATCAGAGAAAGCTAAATATAGGACTAGGGAAGCCTGGAAGTTGAGATTGAGCTGTTGACCATGTTAGGAAGCAAGAGTACAGTTAAATAGACGAATAGATTAAACTTTAATATATTTTGAAAAAATTGTATCGCATGTGTGTGTATGTGTGTGTGTATCCATGTGCTACAGCTCATGTGTGAAGGCTTGGGGACGTCTTGGGGGTGTTGGTTTTCTCCTTCCATCACGTGGGTTCCAGGGATGGAACTCCGGTTGTTAGGCATGAAGTACCTGACCCATTGAGCCATCTTTCTGGCCCTTTAATTTATAATGTTTATTTAATGTTCCTTAAGTATGTTGGTACTAGTAGTTCCTTAAGGTTATTGATAGCACATGGTGAAAATTCACCGGCAATATTATTTAGAAGATTTTATATTACAAAAGGTAGTATTCTAAAGGGGTGTGTGTGTGTGTGTGCATGTACATGTGTATGTATTTTGAATTTCAAATACAGCTTTTTCTTAACACATCATTACACTGGATAAAGTACCTTTTCTAAACACAACAAAAGCTCTTTTAACAGTTGACAAATAAGCAATAGAAGTATCATTCTGCTTCCTTTCTCATTTGTACATTTATTTGTGTGCGTGTGTATGCACTTACGTTACAGTGCACATGTAGAGGAGTTTGCAGGAGTCACTTCTCTCCTTCTACCACTTGGGTTCTGGGATGAAACTCAGGTTGTCAGGCTGGCTGGTGAGTATCTAACTGCTGAGCCATTCTGCTATCCTGGAGGAGGAGAAGTGGCCTGCCTGGCTGGTGTAACAATGTTTCTGTGGGATCATTATTTACAGATCCATCTTTTGGGATGTAAGAGATTCAGTGTTAGTCTAAACCAAGAAATATCAAGGAAGGTGGTCATAAAGGGCAATTCCTCTCTTCCTGCCTCCTATCAGAGCTGGGAATGTGTGGGAGCAAGATTAGTCAGTGGCTGAGTTAGGTTCCTGCAAGAGCACAGTGGTAAGAGAAGGTATGGCCTCCCTTCAGTCTCCAGACTCTAAATTAAAGGGCACATGTGGGGCTTGTGGGGCCAGACCTAGCTGAGGTCTCTTTTATTCATGGTAGCTAAAACTTACAAAAAGTTTTGCCCTGGTTGCCTAAAAATGGAGACAGCATATAAAAATCTAGCAGAGTTACATCTTTTCTTGACATACTTAAGTGAAAGGTCCGTTTAGCAGCGTGCCTTTACTCATTTATGTTGTCTCCTCAGGTTCAGAGCTGTTGAGTGAGGGTCCCTTGCTTCCTTTACTCACAAGGTGAGGTGACTTGTCATATGTCTCAAGGACTTAGAACCAAGGAGCAGGATGATATTCACGAACGGAAATGTGTTACAGACCTCATCTAGGAGGGATAGAAACAAAACAAAACATGATGCTTTAAATAAAATGGAGAAGACATGCGTAATTTGTTAGTAGAGGACAATGATGATACACTTTTCCCACCACCTCCTCCACACGTGCGCTTGCTCTCTTTCTCTCTCTCTTCCTTTCTCCCTCCCTCCCTCTTCCTGTGTATGAAGGGAAGGAAGCTATTTCAGCATATGATTTTGTGGAGGCAATAGGTCAAACTGTGGGATAACAAAGGAGAGGTGTGAGAGTGTTCCCTTCATTCACTAGCCCCCACCCCCCTTTTTCCGGAAGGAAAGAGAACAGGCAGGAAAGGCTGTATGGTTCTGTGAGTGACAGATTGATCACTCCCAACACTGAGCTCCCTCTCCACCACTGCATGGTTGGGGACAACAGAGCTGTCTCCCAGGTTTATTTAGTGATCGCAGGCATGAAGAGCAGAGGGGAAGGGAGTGAAAGTGGAGCAGAAGGAATTCCCTAGTGATTCCCCTGTGGGGAAAAGGAGAGTCCTGCAGCTGTCTCGCTCAGACTGCTGGATTATGTAATACCTTCTTGCATAATCCAGAAAACACAATTCTAGTACTTGAAATCTTGCTTTGAAATTAAAACAATTTGTTTTAAAAGGCTTGGATGCTTTCCCTAGAGATCTTCCTTTTGGAACTCAACATGAAAAACAGACTGACTTTTTTTTAAATCTTTAAATTACAGTGATGTATTTCAACATCTTATTTTTTTTTATTTGATCTAAAGAATTGAAGAACAGAGTTCATGTCTTTCTAATAGAAATTACTACAGGCTTTGTCTTAAATATGAATATATGCCTCCCTAATGTGAAAGAAGTCAATAAAAGTAGTAGATTGTTCAATGTTTTTGTTTTATTTATTTATTTATCTATCTATCTATCTATCTATCTATCTATCTATCTATCTATCTATCTATCTATCTATCTATCTATCTATTTGGTTTCTCGAGACAGGGTTTCTTTGTACCTTTGGAGCCTGTCCTGGAACTCACTCTGTAGACACTGGAACTCACTCTGTAGACAGGCTGGCCTCAAACTCACAGACATCCCCTGCCTCTGCCTCTGCCTCCTGAGTGCTGGGGTTAAAGACGTGCACCTCCACCGCCCAGCTTACTGTTTCTTAAGCATTCTCATCAGATGGACTGCAAAAGCTTGCAAGTAGGGCTTTTATTAAGTACTTTTGTTTGTTTTACGTATGTTAAGTTGACTACAGCTTGTTTGTTTGTTTGTTCAAATTTGGTCTTAGGGATGATTTTACATTCAACAGAATAGTTCAGAATATCTTTTATATAACACAACATGAACAAATTACAGTACTTTGAATTATGTGTTATCTCTTCCACTACTATATCTGCTATCTAAATTAGTGAAGGCATTTCACGTCACTGAGGGGGGCTTTGTCAGCTTAAAAGTGAATGCTACTGAGCCATGCTGAACCATCTTCATGGCTCTGTTTTTTATTTTTAGAGCACTTTGTTTAAATCAATGCCCATGGAAAGTCCACATTGCAATCCTCTTATCATTTATCTTTTTAAATTTATATTCTAGTCCGTATCTTTTTCTCTCTCCACCCTGCAATGTATTTGTTAAAGAAATTGTATTTTTGTCTATAGTTTTCAGATGTATAATTTTGCTGTTTATTTGTGGTAAAGTTAGCACAATGGAGTTCTTTGTAATTTATGTCAAATTACAGCCCTATCTAGACATGTAATTGGATTCAGGTTTGTCAGTGGTGTATATTTCCATTTGGAAATACCCAATAGAATCTGGTTGACTCTTTTATGAGGTTAACTATTGTGAATGTTCAGGATCTAAATGTATTAACTCATTGAGGATTACAAAGTAATGTTATTCTAATTAATCTTTCCATTTTTATTTATAGGATGATTGATTTCTATAAAGCTAAATTCCTCTTCATTATTACTCAGTGGTGTGAGCCATAAAGGAAAGTCTAGATAAATGCCTAATTCTCTCTGTACATTTAATAATTTTTTAAAACAATGAGAGCATCAGTTTCAGTTCATAATACTTATTATCCAGGATCAGTATTGGACTTGCTATATCTTTAGACATCTTTTAAGGTTGACTCTGAGTCAATTGGGCAGAACTTTAAGTTCCTTGCTGTTGTGTCTGGTGCTTCAAGCTCATCTTATGAATATTCTGACTCAGACTGGAACCAGTGCTCTTCATAGGAGCCATTGATCCTATCACCCAGGTTCTTAGAGCTAGTTAACTTGTTATGTTCTCATAAAAGTCAAGCAAAACTCAAAATTTGTAGTCTAGATATCTTGATGTGAGCTATGAGGCCTGCAAGTAAAGAAGAATTCACCTTTGAGGTGGTTGTAGGTATTCCCTAGAAGAGAGTAAACCNCAGACNTGCATGTGGCCGCTGCTGGCAAGCACAACTTTGAGGATAACTGTTGGCTTTTTTGAATTCCAAGCGGCTTGGCCATTGTTTAGGAGTGATGATGAAACCTTTGCAGCAGGCCCTGAGGCTCAGAGAAGTGCAGATAGTCAGGTTAGACAGTTGCCAAACACAGTTGATGGAAAGTGGCAAACAGTGAGCAGGGAGCTCAGCTGTTTGTGCCTCCANCACTGCTCCTTTTCCCTGCTGCCTGGCTCTGTTTTGTGAGCTAGGAGTCTGTTTTTCTGTACTTTTAGCATGAGGAGCATACTTAATTCATTTCAGATTGAAATTAAGATCATGTGATAGCACAGTTTCATGACTGTAAGTTTCCTCAGTCAGCAGATTATTAGAACTGAAGGGGGTGTTTGAGGACATGGAGTTGCTTTTTAGATAAGATTCAGTACATCCTAAGGCTAAGTGGACAGACTCATCTAGAACACGNTCTCCTGGTGTTCAGTTCCTATCTTTTTTACTGACATGACTCTCGNCTTTAGGAACATTTCCCTTCACAGCCTCCACTCTCCTGGGTCTTTACCATGTGTACTGCATCTTCAGAAGAGTTTCCCTTTATCTATATATTCCCAGAAATCATCTAAGCAACTAAAGGACTGTTTCATTGTCCCCAACCATTATCAAGTAACTAAGATAGTGTATTTGTATATTAATAATTTTCTAAGTCTAAGTTACTCAATAAAGTACTGCCCTCCTCCATAATAGTTTAGGGCAGAGCAATATTTGAAGGAGTTATATTTTCATTGGCCAGTATAGATTTTAGTATATAGCACACAGGTAGTCATTATTGTTTAATCATAGTACTTAGAAAATATTAACCTTCAAAGGATGATTTGAAAATACACTAGCATATGTTATAATTTTTATAGGCTAGATGGACTTACATTAGTTGACTTCTATCAAGATGCTAACAATTGTGTTAACTAGTTAACTGTTGTATTTGGATACTTCATGAGACTGTCATCAGTTTCCTCCTAGGATAGCTGTCCTTCCTTACTGTCAACAGAAATTCACTGGTGTTTTCATCTTGAAGGTAAAGAGCAGCCTTTGGAGATGAATGTGCATTCCATGGTAGCGGCTCCGCTCTCCGTGTTTGCTAAGGAGTCGACGTCCTCTAGACACAGTGAGCACCATCACCATCATCACCACGAGCACAAGAAGAAGAAGAAGAAACACAAGCACAAGCATAAGCATAAGCACAAGCACGACAGCAAGGACAAGGACAAGGAGCCCTTCTCCTTCTCCAGCCCTGCCAGCGGCAGGTCTGTGCGCTCCCCTTCACTCTCTGACTGAGGCGAGTGCAGAACCCTTTCCAGAGTCCACCCAGAAGGTGGTCCTAAGGCCTGGTCCTCCGGGGAGGATGATGCAAGGGGGATATAGAGAAACTGAGAGTGTGCTTGAGTTCTGGGCATTCAATTTCTGTTATTTGTATAACTGGGATCTAAGTAGGAACTGGGTTTTTGGTTCTGGATGAACTGTTCCAACCCTTGTTTCTTCCTCAAAACACAGAGTGACTTCTTTTTACAAAAGCCTTCATATCCACTGCAGGCCCATTCACATATGGTCTCCTGTGGACTGCCAAGGTCAGGTATTCTTGAAAGCCTTTGATGGATGTCATGGGCAGAAGGAGATTTCAGCAGAAGTAACTGCCAGATGTGTGGTACCCAATGTTTCCATGAAGTGGAATAACACCACTTGGAATTGCTGGAAAGACAAGCTTTTCTATAGGACTCATCCTTCTTGGCTGTTTTCTGTGTTAGCCATAGGAAATAAGTACTATCATTTATGAGCAAAAAATCTTATATTTCCTTTTACCCTAAAGTACAAAAAGTTTTGAAAGAAATTATTTTTAAAAACATTTAAAGTAACTATCTTTTGATAGTACATTTGGTGANTTTGATGTTGCAATTTAGCAAAACAGGTCCACCATTATTCTCAAATCAAGATGTTTAAATTACATTTTGTTTTGTCTTCCATTAAGTACAAGTGAATGTGTTCATATGTAAGATATATGTTGCTGAATGTGAACAGTTTACACACATAACACGTATTCATTCTAAAATTGCTCTGTATAAGCCAGGCATGGTGCTGCATGCCTGTAATCCCAGTATTTGAGAGGTAGGAGACATGGGAGGATTGTTCAAGACCAGCTTGATATGTGAGAATCTGTATCAAAAAAGCAAAATAACAAAAATTACTATCTATAACAAAATAAGAAGATGTGTTTGTTATTTATCAGCTTGGACATAATAATTTGGCCCACATTGGAGTGTACCAGCAACAGTTTAAAAATACATGTGCAGTGTTTTGGTTTTATATTTTAACAGTTTGTATGGTTGTATGTTTTGTCTTTGTTATTTTGTTGTTTGTTTTGGGGGGTTTACCAGGTTCTCTGTTAATTTTTTTTTTCATATCCAGTTTTTGTTGTTTCCCTTGTTACTAAAATATTTGACTAAATTCTTATTCTCAGAATAGATATTTCAAAAGGGATCCAATAATGCTGGGCTTTTAAATAATAAATAACTTTTTAAGTTGAATATTCTGCCTTTGTATTACTATCATTTTTGTTACTTTCCTGAGTGTATGTGAATAATGTGCACATTTGCAAAGAGCTTTGAACTGAGTGGGATTTAAACTGTCTACAGTAGCAGGGTAATGTCCATAGACTGAGATGAGGGTAAAGTCTCAGCAGAAGAAACAGTATCTTAAAGCAAGGGTGTGTGCAGGAAGTAGAAAGCAGTGAACTTGACCTGGACTGTGAGCACAAAGGAAGTGTGGTCAAGTGGTGTGTGCTTGCTTGAGTTGAGATCTCACTATGCAGTTCTGGCTCCTTGGAACTCACTGTAGACCAGGCTAGACTTGAACTCATAGAGATCCATCTGTGCCTTCCNAGAGCTGGGATTAAAGGCACATACCATCACATTTAAGCCTGTGATCAGGTGTTGAAGGGCCTAAATGAAGCTTACTAATTCAAATTAATTGCATGTTGGCCAATTCCAATTAGTTTGAAAAATGGGAATTTTTATATTATGGTGTGCAGTAACACNGCAATCAGAACTTGGAATTTTGACATTTCAAAAAAATTTTTTTGTGTCCTGGGCTGAAGAGAGTAATATTAGCCAGCTGCTATATACATAAGGCACAATACTGGGACTAAGATTCGTCTGTGTAATTATAAGCCAGATACTCAGAAGAGATACTTCTCCGAAAGAACATTTTATGGTGACTTCAAGTTATTTACACTGCTGTAATAGTAGACAGTAAAAAGAATGTCTCTGGATTTGAGAATTGCTAATCGTACATGGTCAATATAAATGTGANTGTGTCTCAGTTTCCTTCCCCTCTGGCAGTTTTTAACAGTATTTTGTTCTTTGGGACTCATCATATACGTTTACATANGTATATACACANAGTAGCTCTTTAAACTCATGATCGCAGATGGTAACACGCTTGCACAAGTTGGTTATTTTAATATTTATCTTATGGTTTCAAAATACGTCATAGTAAAAAGGGTTATAACCCTGATTCAAAAGAATTCTCCTTTTGTTGTTGTTTAGAATATTTTTAAAATGTTTTTGACTTTTCCTGCATCCAGAGAGAATTCACCTTGAATTTACTAATGAAAGATGCACAGCGATCCAGTTTTTCTTTGCTTCCCAAATGCTACTCAACACAGTATATTCAACACGACAGTTCTCTGGATTTCAAATATTGCATACTGAATTTCTTTATAAATTCTGGTCTACTTTTAGACTTTGTGAATTTGTCTACTGTGATAGGTTTTAATATGCTAAAGCTGATCTTTATTACCTTTCAGAATTGTCTCATAGATTCTTTTACTTTTTAGCTTGTAATTTACGTATAGTAAAATAAATTTGTTGTAATTTGCACTTTTTTTTTTGTTTGTTTTTGTTTTTTGAGACAGGATTTGTCTGTGTAGCCCTGGCTGTCCTGGAACTCACTCTGTAGATCAGGCTGGCCTTGAACCCACAGAGATCCGCCTGCCTCTGCCTCCCAAGTGCTGGCATTAAAGGCATGCGCCATCACCAACTGGCATGCACTCCTTAGCTTTAACAGATACTTAGATACATTCCACCATCACAGCCCCATCACCCTCAAAATACCCTTCACCCTACCAGGCATGGTGGTGCATGGCTTTAATCCCAGCACTCAGGAGACAGAGGTAGGCAGATCTCTGTGAATTCGAGGCCAGCCTGGTCTACAGAGTGAGATCCAGGAGCAGAGAAACTTTGTCTCGAAAAACCAAAGAGAAGAAAAAAACCAAACCAGCCAAACAAGAAAATCACTTCACCTCAAATTACCACTGATTAAGTTTCTAACCTTATAATTTTATCTTTTAATAAATTACCACTAATTTTCTATCCCTATAATTTTACATTTTAATAAGTATTGAATAATTTTTTTAAAAGACACTCTGAATATAGCAGTGGTTCTCAACCTTCCTAATGCTGNGGTCCTTTAATATAGTTCCTCATGTTGTGATCTCCAACCATAAAATTATTTTCATTGCTACTTCATAACTGTAATTTTGCTACTGTTATGAATCATAATGTAGATATTTGTGTTTTCCGATGGTCTTAGGCAACCCCTGTGAAAGGGTCTTTTGACCCTCAAAAGGGTTGTGACCCACAGGTTGAGAACCATTGCACCACAACCTTGCCTGGCCTGGCAGTCACATAGATGTTCCTGCCTGTGGCTTCTACATGTAGCCTTTCCTCAAAATCGTTTTTTGTAGCTGATGTTCAATTAGTTATAATACCTTAATGTGGTTATTCTTATTAGGGATGTTGTTATTACTATTATTCTTTTAGGATTTATGATATGATAATTTATCATTTACAATCCTGCTGTGGTTGTACATGTCTTTGACCTAGCACCTAGGAAGTTGGGCAGGAAGGTCAGAGCTCAAGGATAGTCTTCGCTGCCGACGGAGTTTGAGGACATTTTAGACCACGGAGCAGAACAGATTCTAATGGAACTCATCTTTTTCATTGTATGAATATTCTTTCCTTTTTACTGGTTTTGTGCTTGGCTACTGTACTGATTGCTCATTTGCAACATTGAAAGACATTATTCTATAAATAATGGTAATTTTATGTCCTTTTATACATGTAATTTTCTATTTTCTCCTCTTATGTGGCTTCTTTCTCTTGCTGAGTGAGAGCAGCTNAGCTGGCCATCCACTCAGCTTTGTGCTGCCATTTACCTTCTCTGTGCTTGGCAGCCCTTTCTTGTGTGTTGGAGTTTCACATTTTTGTTTCTGGGAAATTGACATTTGCAGCTTTGTTTCTTGTTCTTACATGGATGATTCTTAAAANGAGCAGAAAGGCTAGTTGTTGCCATNAAAATTTCNCANACTACTTAAAGGGTTGATTCTAATCCAGATGCACTGAAATCCTTGCTGGGGAAAAATGGACAGCCATTTGTTTCCCACTGCCTACTGCTCATCTCTTCTGTCTTCAGCTTTTATTGTCAGTGAAATTTCTTGAGATCAAATATACGCTAGCATGGGCCTGATTTTCAGCGTTCTCAACTGCTGGTACCATTGGCTTTTAGTGTAGCCTAGCCTTAGTGACTTGCTTCCAAAGAATTTATATTTGTATAGAATACTGACAGATACTGCCTCACCTGTCCATGGTAACTAGCAGTGGTAAGCTGTGTTAATGTGCCTTTCATGGGGCCGGAGAAATGGCTCAGAGGACCTTGGTGCAGTTCCCAGTACCCACATGGGATGGTGATGTTTTTCTGTATGCTGTGAATATGTGTTGCTCTGACTGATAAATAAAATGCTGATTGGCTAGTAGCCAGGCAGGAAATATAGGTGGGATAAGCAAACAAGGAGAATTCTGGGAAGAGGAAGGCTGAGTCGGGAGACACCAGCCACTGCCAAAGGAACAACATGTCTGCAGACCGGTAAAGCCATGGAATACGTGGCAAAACATATAGATTAATAGAAATGGGTTAATTTAAGTGTAAGAGCTAGTCAGTAATAAGCCCGAGCTAATGGCCAAGCACTTATAATTAATATAAGCCTCTGAGTAATTATTTTACAAGTGGCTGCAGGACGGCAGGGCTGGGCTGGACTGCTTTGGGCCTGGCGGGACCCAGACAAAACATTCTCCTACATACATGGGTGTAAGATTTTCTAAATGGTCTTGTTAAATAAAACACAGACGCAGAGATAGGGGTGAAAGTCTGACAGAGATCAGAGGAATTAGGAACAGCTACCAGCCTCACCTTAAACTTCTGCCACCGCTCCCAAAATGGAGAGTGTCCCAATTCCTTATANCTCCACATCTATATCCCTTTCTGTTCTGTTCTCCCATTGGCTCTTTCAGCCTAGCTACATCACTTCCTCCTATCGCGCACTTCTGTCACTTCCTGCCTGTCTGTATAGACCACCAGAATTCTATGGTTGATGCTGGGATTAAAGGCGTGTGTCTCCAGGCTTGACTGTTCCTAGTGTGACCTGGAACTCACAGGCTGTCTCTTATACACATCTAGATGTGTATAAGAGACAGGATTAAGGGCGTGTGTTAATTTTGCAAGGCTAGCGGCTGACCTTGTTCCTCTGATCCTCAGATAAATTTTATTGGGGGACATAAATAAAATACCACCACACATGGGAGCTTCCAATCTGTAACTCCAGTTCTGGCCTCCTCAGGCACTACTCACATACATGGAGCACATACATGCATACAGGCAAAATACCCAGACACATAAAAACATANAAATCTTTAGGAAAAAAGTCCGTGTCTTCCATAATGTGATGTTGGAGAAAGGCACTGTGTCTGGGATGAGAACTCGTGTTCTCAGTGTCTGGAGAACAGAAACCGAAGTAGATGACAGTTAATCCTCAAAGCTGTTACAGTTGTAGGGAACAAGGGGAAAAAGAGGAAATTCAGGTCACAGGAGAGTAAGAACAATGCAGAATGTTTCTGGTGTGGGTCCTGCAAGAGGAAAAGACTTTGGTGGGGAGACAGTTGAAATTCAAGGATGTTCGGTAATTTCTTTGATGTGCCAGTGTGGCTGCTATGGTCCAAGTGTTGAGGTCCCCTAAAAATTTATATATTGAAACCTGCCCCCTCCCAGATGATGATGTTTTTTGAAAGTAGGAACTTTGAGCTGTGATTAGGGCATGAGAATTGAATCCCCATGGGATTAGCCCTTTGTTTTTCTCCGGTTTTTTAAGTTTTTTATTTATTTAATTTATTACTTATTTTACATTCTGACTGCAGTTTCCCTTCCTCCTCTCCCATCCTCACCCCTCCCACCTTCTTCTGCTCCCCCACCCCAGTCCACTCCTCTATTTCTGTTCAGAAAGGGGCAGGCCTTTCGTGGGTATCAATAAAGCATGGCATATCAAGTTTCGGTAAAACTAAGCACCTCCCCTTGTATTTAGGCTGGGCAAGGTGGAATTAGCCCATCCTAAGAGAACCCAGAAAGCTAGCTTGCTTCTTCGACTATGGAGGCACAGGAAGAAGACCCACCCATTAGCCAGGAAGTAGGCCCTTTTTGGATGCAGAACCTGCCTGGCACCTTGAACTTGAATCTCTCAGTTTCCACAGTGGGAAATAGTTTAATTTTGTTGTGCACCNGGCGATGGTGGCGCACGCCTTTAATCCCAGCACTCCAGAGGCAGAGGCAGGCAGATCTCTGTGAGTTNGAGGCCAGCCCGGTCTACCAAGTGAGTTCCAGGAAAGGCGCAAAGCTACACAGAGAAACCCTGTCTCGAAAAACAAAACAACAAAAAAAGTTACCCAGCTCGTATTAGCTGTAGCTACCTGTGTGGACTAAGTCATTTTTTCTTAGATTTGTTAAATATACTGTTAATAATATAAGATGCTAACAATGGGGGTAATAGATAAAGGCTATATAGAAATTCTTGTGTGGTGGCTCATGTCTTTAATCCCAGCACTCTGGAGACAGAAGCAGGTGGATCTCTGAGTTCAAGACCAGTCTGGTCTACAGAGAGTTCTAGGACAGCCAGGGCTACACAGAGAAACCTTGTCTCAGAAAAAAAAAATGTGTGTGTGTGTGTGTGTGTATGTATGTGTGTGCCCGCCCTGTGGAAGTTAGAGAATGACTCACAGCTTCTTCCTAGGGACTGAAGACTTAGTGGCATGGATCTTTAGCCATGTAACTTAATGCATCTTTGGACCGCCAACTCCCAAATAATGACATGGAGACTTCTTATTAATTATGAAAGCTTGGCCTCAGCTTGGGCTTGTTCCCAACTAGCTCCTAGCTCTTAAACTAACCCATTTATATTAATCTACGTTCTGCCACATGGCTTGTTACCTCTCCTCAGTACTCTCCGTCCAACTTCCTCCATGTCTTCCCAGCAAAATCCCCCATTTCTGATTCTTCCCAGAGTTCCTATCTCTGCCTAGAAGTCCNACATTTCTTCTCCTGCCTAGCCATTGGCCATTCAGCTCTTTATTAAACCAATCAAAAGATGCCTTAGGCAGATGAGGAAGGACAGAGACACATCTTCACACAGTATAATCAAATATCCTGCAACAAAGCCGTCTTGCCAATCCAATTATTTACTACAAGTAACAATTTATATACCTTACATCAGGACTTTGTGGGAAATATTTACACTTAGCAGAAGAAAATTTGGAGGGAAATCAAAGATAGCAGTGATACTGACCTAAAGCTTGGAAATTGTGAGGAGAAAATTGAAAGAACTTTTAAAGAAGAAATAAAGTAGTTAAAAGAGTCTGTGGTTAGCTTTTGTCAACCTGACATAAACTTGAGCCCTCTGGGAAGAGGGAACATTAATTGAGAAAATTCCTTCATCAAATTGGCCTATAAGCAAGCCTGTGGGGCATTTTCTTGGTTAATGATCAATGTGGGAGGGCCCAGCCAATTGTAGGCAGTGCTACCCTTGGGCAGGTGGTCCTGGGTTATATAGAAGAGCAGGCTGAACAAGCTGTGGAAGGCAAGGCAGTATGCAGTGTTCCTTCGTGGTCTCTACTTCAGTTCCTGCCTCCAGGTTCCTGCTTGAGTTCCTGTCCTGACTTCTCTCAAAGGCGGACTGTAAACTAAGCTGAAATAAATCTTTTCTCTCCAAGTTACCATAGCAACAGAAACCTAACTAGAGCAAGAGTTAGTGATCCTTAAAACTTTATTGTGGGCCAGTGAGATGGCTCAGCATAGGGGGCAATGTATACACTGTGTGTTTGGGCACTTTGGCCAATGCAGTCACGTGGGGAGGTCAAAGGTTGAAAATGACCCTCTATTGTTCTCCACCTTATCTTTTTAAAACAGGATCTCTTACTGTTCTAGTTAGACTGGCTGAGCAGTGAGAACCATGTCTCTACCCATCAACACTAGTGTTGCAGGTGCTCACGGCCATGCTGGCCCTTTTACATGAGTCCTGGGGATCTGGACTCTGTTCCTCATGTATGCACAGTGAGCACTTTACCCACTAGCTCATTTCCCTGGCCCCTCTCTACTCCACATTCTTGCCAGCACCGTCTTTGTCCTTTTGATAACAAGACATCCTAATAGGTGTGAGATGATGTCTTACTGTGATTTTGATTGGCATTTCCTTAATGCTTAATAACAGTAATTTTTTTTCATATATCTTTTGACCATTTGTATATCTTACATTGACAAATGTCTGTTTAGGTCCTTCACCTGCTCTGAAATTGTGGGGTTTTGTTTTTGTTTGTTTGTTTCTTTGCTATTATTGTTTGAGTTCTTTATACATTTTGTATATTTCCCCTGAACTAGATGTCTGGCTTAAAAATATTTTCTGCCAGTCCATAGGCTCTTTCTTTGAATTTTCTTTTCTGTGAAGGACTTTTAGTTTTATATAATACCACTTGTCTATTTGGATTTTGGTTTGTTTGTTTTGTTTTTGTTTTTGTTTTTTTTCTCTTNTTTTGTTTTTTGTACTCTATTGGTTAAAAAACAAACCATTGCCCACACCAGTGTCATGTGAGTTTTTCCGCTCTGCTTCCAGATCATCTTTCAGTTTCAGTCATTTAATTCATTTTGACTTGAGTTGAATTTCATATATGCTATGAGATATTGCTCTTTTTTTGTTCTTCTGCATGTAGATACCCAGTTTTCACTACCATGTGTTGAAGACAGTCATTATGTGTTCTTGGCATCTTTGTTGGAAATCTCTTGACCACATATGCATGTGTTTATTTCCAGGCTCTCTGTCCTCTTCCATTGGTTGGTGTGTCAAATTTGTGTACTAAATACTCATAGCTTTGCAGTATAGTTTAAAGGGTAATGTGATGCCCCAATATTGTGCTTTTTGTTTTTTGGTTATCTTTCCTTATGATTGCCTTGACTGGTGGGTTCTTTTTGTGGTTGATTCCATATGAATTTTAAGGTCCAGGGAGTATTTTTTGAAAAGTGATATTAGAATTTTGATGGACATTATACTAAATTTGTAGATCAATTTTAGTAACGTGAACATTTGAACTATTAATTCTTCATATCTATGAACATGAAATATCACCATTTTTTGTCTTTGGTTTCTTTCATCAGTGGTTTATAGTTTGCTGTATGTGGGTCATTTATCTCCTTGGGTAAATTTATTGCTGAGCATTTTATTTCTGTAATAATTCTAAATGAGAAATTTCTCATAAATCAAATTTCTTTTTTGAATAGTTTATGGTTAGTGTATAGAAACAATGCCAATAGTTGATGTGTAGCCTCTACTTTTACTGTGTTCATTTATTAGTTCTAATTATGCACATGTACACACGTATATGTGTGTGTGCAGGCATGTGTCCATGCATGCATGTGCACATGAATGTGTATTTATTTAGAGCTTTCTCTACCTAGGCTTTAGTGAACAGCAGTGACATTTCACTTCTGTCTTTCCTCCTTGGTGCCTTCTTTCCCTTTCTTGGTTTCTCCAGTATGGACTGTGAATTCTTGTCTTGTTCTAGTCCTTAGAAAAATGTTATTTAGTATTTCATTATTAGCCATAGGCTTCTTTCTGTTCCATAGCTTTTAGAGTACAGAGTATAGTCTTTCTATATGTAAT
>LZPO01117013.1:333042-353236 GCA_001675575.1 Neotoma lepida | reverse complement strand
AACCTGCAAAAATGGACAAGCTCTTATAAATTCACAAGCTACTAAGCAGAGTTAAAAGAAATAGAAATCTGAGTAATATGTGGAGCAAAATGGCCATGATGTGGAGCATGGTGGCCGTGGTGTGGGGCATGGTGGCCCGTGCCTGGACTCCCAGCACTCAGTGACTGAGGAAGAAGGAGGATGCACCATTAGTGTGAAGGCATTCTGGGCTACATAAGTTCCCAGCCAACCCAGGCTACAGAACAAGACCCTGTTCCAAAAACCTACCAAACAAAATAACAACAAAACAAAATAGAAATCATAGACATATCATAGACAATAACAAATGATTGAATTAGCAATAAAGATGCTGCCCTGCAGAAGAGCCCAGGACCAGATGAATTCACCAATGAATTCAATAGACTTTTAATGCTGATCTTAAAAAATTCTTCCACAAAATATGAGAGGAAGGAACACGTCATAATTTTTTTGTGATGTGGGAATTTTTCCAACACCACACACATTACAAAACATACCAAGACATAACAAAGTAAGTTACTACAGATAAGTATTTGCTNTAAATAGAGATGCAAAAGTCCTCAACAAAATATTAACGAATTGATTCCAGCACCTTATAAAATGTGTTTTGTATCAAGATGAGGTGGGATTTACCCCAAGCATGAAAGGCACATTTAGCATATAAGGATCAATATATAAAAAATACATCAGTTGACCAAAGGAAAAAACAAAGCATTTGATAAAATTCAACACTTCTTCATGGGGGNAAATATAACCAAGAAACTAAGAATAGAAGGGAATTAATTGGTCAGATTAAGCTGCTATTAAAACCAATAATTGCTATGATGCTTTATAGTTAAAGCNTAAAGCTTTCTCTGCTAAGATACAAAAAGAAAAAGATGTTCCCTCTCCACGTCTACTTAACCTNGTGGATAAGTTTCCACCCAAAATGACTGAGCAAGAAAATGAAATAAAAGACATTCAGATTTAAAATAATTAAAATTCTCTTTGCAGACAATACAATCTGGCATATAGGCAATCTAATAGAATTCAGTAAATCCTATTGGAATTTGCAAACAATCAGATCATAAGAAATTCAATTCTTTTTGTATGCTTATGTATGTATGAATGATTTGAAGATGACATTAAGAATATCATATAAAGATTATGATATTAAAAAGATGACCATTTGAAATATCATAAAAAGAATAAAATGATTAAGGATATTCTTCCTGAAATAAATGTAAAATACTAAAAACTATGGGATATGGTTGGAAGATACTAAGTTGAAATCTTAACGTTGTTAAAGGGGCAATATCCTCTATCTTAGTTTCTTTTCCTGTTTCCGTGGTACAATGCCTTGCCAAAAGTAACTTAAGAGGAAAAAAGTTGCTTTTTTTTGTGTGTGTTTTTTTTAAGTTCATAGTTCAAGATACAGTCCATGGTGGTGGAGAGGTCAAGGCAGCAGGGGTATGAAGCAGTGGGTCACATCTCATCCACAATCAGAAACCAGAAGAATGGATGCATGTTCAGCTTGCTTTCTCCATTCTGTACAGTCCAGGATCTTCCATCCAGTGAACGGCCCTGCCCACAATCAAGATGTGTCTGCCTACATCAGTGAATGCAATCAAGTAATCCTCCGTAGTCACGTCTATAGACATATTTCTCTAGACTCTGTCAAGTTGATAATTAGCACAAATCATCATATCCTCCAAGTTCATCTCCAAGTGTAAGAAACCCTCACCAAGATTCCAAATGACTTTGCTAACATGACACACAATAAACAAACAAACAAACAAACAAACAAACAAACAAATCAGAGGATCCTTGCTTCTAAAGGCATACTACGAAGCTTCAAAAATCAAGGCACTGTAATACAAGTAAAAACAGAGATGTATTGTTCACTGGAACGAAATCAAGAGTCCAAACATAAACCTTACCTTTCCAAGCAACTGTCTTTTTAATGAGGGTGGCAGAGTGGCAAGACAATTCACTGGGAAAGAATGTAGCAGGACTTTCTTTGGACCACCAGCTCCCAAATAAAGACACGGAGACTTCTTATTAATTATGAAAGCTTGGCCTTAGCTTAGGCTTGTTCCCAACTAGCTCTTATAACTTTAATTAACCCNTTGATATTAATCTCTGTTCTGCCATGTGGTTTATTACCTCTCCTCACTCANTACAGTACATCCCACTTCCTCCGTGTCTTCTTCTCAGACTCTTCCCCCGAGTTCCTCTCTGCCCAGAAGTCCTGCCTAACCTCTCCTGCCAAGCTATTGGCCATTCAGCTATTTATTGAACCAAACAGAAGGTGCCTTAGGCAAGTAAGGAAGGACAGACACATCTTCACACAGTGTGCAAAAAGATTATTCCACAGCAAAAGAATATTCTTTTTAAAATATTTTTTAATTTTCTGAAATTGAAATATAATTATATCATTTTCTTTCTTTTCTACCTCATTTACCCCCCTTATTCTTTCTCAAATTCATGGCCCTATTTATTTAATTATTGTTACATATGTATATATATTCTTAAATATATAAATACAACCAATTAGTCGGTATAAAGTTACTTGTATGTATATGATTTTCAGGGCTGACTACTTGGTATTGAATAACAGAATCATCTTTTTGACAAANGGTANTGGAACAACTGATTAACANATGCAAAATAATGAAGCTGGACCCCTGCCTTAAACATATGTAAAACTGAACTCAAGTTGGGTCAAAGATTTAAATGTAAGGGCTACAACTACAAAACTCTTTAAAATATGAATTTAAATCTCTGAAACCTCAATTTGATAGTTATGTGATAACAAAAGCTCAAGAAAAAAATAGGTTTAACTTAATTAAAAAAACTAAAACTTTCGTGCTTCAAAGGACACAAAATGGAAAGGCCACCTACAAAATTGGAAGGAGATTTTGCAAAAGAGCTTGTACGTACTGTATATAAAGAACTCCAAAAACTTCCTAAGGAAAGGAGAGGCAAATGTAACATGGACAAATGTTCTAAATAACTATTTCTTCAAAGAATCTGTACAAATTATCATCAAAGCACATAGACACACACAGACACAGACACAGACACACACACACACACACACACACAGCTCAAAGCTCAATATTATTAACCATCAGAAGCTATAATAACAGCATTTCCCACACACTAAGATGGCTAAAATTAAACAGACAATAGCAAATATGGACAAAGACATGACTGGGCGGTACCCTTATGCACTGATCATAGATACATAAGTTGGTACAGCCACTTTGGCAGACAGTTCGTCANCACATCGAAAGAGTTCTGATATAAGCCAGCACTTCGGTGATACGTTCAAGAGAAATGAAATTACTCTCACTCAAAAACTTGAACGATATGTTAGTTATAGTTTTACTTATAAAATACTTGNCCTTAGCCATCAGTACAAGAAGTGACAGTTATCTAAGAGGTGAAAAANTGAATTCAAGTNAAGCCTGTATCACCTGATGAGTGGGTAAAGAAAANGGAGTGTGTCAACACAGTGGAACTTTACTCAATAGTAAAAAGGCAAACTACTGGTAAAAGCTACAGCATAGGTCGACCTTGAAAACTGTGCCAAGCCAGAGAACAGTTCAAAACATTCAATTTGCGTGTGTGATTCAACTTAAACTGAGCAGTAAGAAGAGGTTAAGTGGCTGGATATGGTTGTGCAACACTTTAATCCCAGTGCTTGAGAGGCTGAGGTAGTTGGGTCTCAGAGCCAGCCTGGTCTCCATAGTTAGTTCTGGGCCAGTAGACCGTGTTTCAAGAACAAAAACCAAAAACAAATGGGGTGGGGTGGGTAAATGTGTATAAAGAGATAAAATATTGATTGGTGGTTGCCTAGGGCTGAGTTGGAAATGGCAGGAGATGAAGGGTCATTGGTAATGGGCTCAGAGTTCTTTGTGGGATCATAAAATACCCACAATTGGTTGTGTCACTCTGAAAATGCATACAGACTATCAAAGATGATGCTTTAAATGGGTGACTCGCACAATGGGTGAATGTACCTAGAGCTGCAGGATGAGGGACTACTAAGAGGCAGTTGCCAGTCAGATGGCAGAGGCAATAGTAGAGAGATACTAGAGAGGGCTTCGTCACCGGCTGGGATNATGGCCTAGAAGAAAGTCAGTAGTGTATAGGATGAGAGTGTCTCACTGCTTCGTCACCGCCTGGGATCATGGCCTAGAAGAAAGTAATGTATAGGATGAGAGTCCCTCACTGGAGAAGCAATTAGATTGGGAATTCCACAAATATCTAGGGATCCCAATCAGAATAGCATGAGGCGTTCTAAATGTTAGGGATCTGAGAGTTCACAATGAAGGGCTCACAGTGTTTTCACCTAGACTCAGTGATTTTGATTGCATGGTTCCCTCTGGACTAAGTGGAAAATTTCCTACTTGATTTATTGTCTGCTTGTGTCCCTGAAGGCAAGCTTATTTTTTTGACATTGAACCACAGCCAATTGGAAGCATTCGATGCTCAGGCTCTGTGATTACACCAGGCCTTCCTTTTCACCTCAAGGAGAGAAACTACTGGAAATTTACTGGCTTCCAACCATTTTGATGCAAAATGAATCTGATATTTAAAAAAAATTTTTTGATGCAAGATGATGAAATTTCATAGCTGTAAATCAAATTTTATCTGCTAAATATATTACTATAATTTGACCTTGTTTGAGATTTATTTAAAATTAACAGTATTGGCTTGCTATTTTAAGGTAAGGTTTGACTTAAAAAAAAACTTTCAGCAATTCTTTTGAGAATTCAATGTAATTTAGTCAGTTGAACAGTGATCATGCTGTGGTTTGTCCCTTTGGTTTTGTAGTTTCAATGTTCAAGAGGACCTGGTATTTGATTGATGTGTTCTAAAGGAAATGGAAGGGCAGCTCAGACCTTTGGGTGTGCGTTTGCCTTGCTGGGTTTCATGTGGCCACTGTCTACACTCAGCACCAGTGAGAGCCCGAGCGGTTCAGTGAAGATGGAAAGGTGATGCANATCTGGTCCTCAAGATCACTGGCATCTACGAGGANGGGTGGTCATGGAAACAGAATGTTTGAAAGCAAGATGCCCAGCACTGTGCTAGAGGGAAGCCTTTATGCTCTGGATGGAGAGGAGGCCACCGGGCAGAGTGGGCAGAAACAGTGGAGATGTAACAAGTTTTTCTCTATACCACCAGCTCCCAAATAATGACACAGAGACTTATTATTAATTATGAAAGCTTGGCCTATAGCTTAAGCTGGTCCCACTAGCTCTTATAACTTAAATCAACCCATTTATTTTAATCTACATCTTGTGTGGCTTGTTACCTCATCTCTTCATACTGCTCATGCTGCTTTCTCTCATCTGGCTGATGACTCCACCTTCCTTCTTCCCTGTGACCTCTTTGTCTCCAGAAGTCCCGCCTAACCTCTTCCTGCCTAGCTATTGGNCATTCAGCTCTTTATAAAACCAGTCACAGTGACACATCTTCACACAGGATAAAGGAACATTCTGCAACAGAGGAGATTGATTAGCATGGGCTTTTCAAGAAGGTAACCCAGATTTCAGAAGTGTATGCATTCTCTCCTTTCATATCAGAATCTAATTTTTATTTAATGTTAAATATTCTTAAACACATCTTGAAGAAAATACACCAGTAACAAGCACGTTGGCCAGGAAGTTGAGATGACAATGTAGAGGTTCAAAAAAACAAACGGATGGGCAAAGCCACCAGCAACAGAAATGAAACCAAACAAAAAACTAGTTTAAGCCGGAGAAAGTACCAGATCTAACTTCAGGTGTGGTTCAATCAGCTGAGATA
The DNA here is from genome assembly GCA_001675575.1 of Neotoma lepida. NCBI lineage: Eukaryota > Metazoa > Chordata > Mammalia > Rodentia > Cricetidae > Neotoma > Neotoma lepida. The sequence goes on along the minus strand of LZPO01117013.1, from coordinate 347,419 downwards.
AGGAGGGTTCAGGGAGGTGTAGCTGTAGACGAGTCCCATTCTATCAGAGAACTCAAATGACGTCTCCCCACATTATAAGAGACCTGTTGCCTTTGTCAACCTTGTTTCCTCCTATTACAAAAAGAATTTACTTCATGTGGGAATAGGATGGGATTAGCGGATTCCTAGCTTAGCAACTTCTGGACTTGGATCTTCTCTTGCATTGTTTGTGTACAAATCTCAGATGTGTGTGACCCTACCTGCCCACTTCAGGCTCGTAAGTATGAGGAGAAGCTGTCCACATACAGGTCTGTGGCCAGAAATGTGGACCAGCATTCTAGTAGACTTTTCAGATACTTATAGTTACCCTTTAAAGCTTCATCAGACTCAGCCCCTTAGAGTCTTTTAGAGGGTAGATACAATGTGGTATCTGAAGTCCCACCAATAAACCATTTGTGCCCTGAGAAAATGAATAGGAAAGAAAGCAATTTTGACTTTCCAGATCTCAGAAGGGGTACCAGACACTAGTTTGAGAACCATTGTCTTGGAGCATCATAAGAGATGGAAGGTGGGTGAGGACACCATCAGGAGTATGAAGAGAACTGTGGTGAGGACTGAATGCCTTCCAGGGGAAGTGGGAAGTTGCATTTGAGCCAGGGAAGGGAGTTAACCTAACATTAGCAGGGCTACTTTCTGTTTGGAGTGGACAAGAGAGGATGAGGGATCAATTGAGATGAGAAGGTGCCTTGGACCACGGAAGATCCAGGGGAAGCGTTCTGTCTTCACGGACAGTCTCCTATAGACATGGTGGAACTGGAAACCTCTTTTGGCCTGTGGTGGGTTAACTGTGTGTCAGGATGGTTAAATGAACTTCAGCAAAAGCCTTCATTTTCCTTAGGATGGGTTTAATTGTCCAGAAAGGTTTCTGCCCTCTCAAAGAATCAAAGTATCCCCAAGTATCAAAGAACCTTTAAGAACTTGACAAACCATTTAAAATGATTTCCTCAGGAGGCAGAGATCTCTGAGGAGGAGCACCAGGGTTTATAGCAGGTTAGAGGACGGTGGCAGGTGATGTTTCCATTTCTTCATCTCTCTTTCGACCACAGCAACTCCAAAACTTTCGTCTTATTCTTAAAAATTCATCATATTTTATTACAAAGAACCTTGCAATATTTCTACACTAAAGTTAAAAATAATCCTAGTTTATTTATAGCGAGAAGCAANTTTGCCCTCAAATTATCTCTTGCTTCTTTTTCTTCCTGATTTATATTACACATGTACTTGTATGTGTTCTCTTCTTTCCCATTTATATATGAATGTCCCTTGCTTTGTAATGCAGCTTTGCAGATCATCTTCCTATTAAGAGGATCTTTATAAATTGATGTTCACAGATAGTGTTTGGAGGCTAAAAAGATATTGCAAATCAGTCTTTTTTTAATTAAGAAATTTTTTATTCATTCCACATACCAACCACAGATCCCCCCTCATCCCTCCTCCACTCCCCACCAGCCTTCCCTCCCAGCCCACCCCCCATCCCCTCCTCCAAAAAAGGTGAACTGGCTTTGTGGAGCCCATTGCCTATGGTGGGACACCTTGCATAGCCTTGATGAAGGGGGGAGGGCTTGGACCTGCCTCAGCTGAATGTGCCAGGCTTTGCAAATCAGTCTTTAGACAATAATTTTTATTATTTTGGTGCTAAGCATCAAACCTCAGGCCCTGTGCATGCTAGGCAAGGTCTTCCACTGAGCCCATGAATCACTCTCACGTCTTCCCTCTACTGTGTCAAGATGCTCCCTCAGAATCCTCAACACACCACTCCACTCTTCTGCTAAACAAGGATCTGAATTGGCACTTCATGTAAACAGTCTTTCTTTCTTTATGTCAAGCCCAACTGGTAGGGTTTTATAAAGATGTCAATAAATGTCTACATTTCTCCCTTCCATTTTCCTACTTTTATGCCTGCCCTGCTTTCCTAACTACTTACAAAAGTTTCAGTCATGCAGAGATTATAGGTCAAGTGAAAGAAATGTTTTCAAAGTGTTCAAGGGTTGGAGCCCAAATGTCTTCAGAGATCTAGTGGATAGAAGAGTATGAGGAGAGCNGCCTAAAATGGGAAGCCAGTGAGGACATTGGACAAAGGCAGTCAAGTCAAACAACAGCCAACCACTGGCAGTCAGTTGTAACATCTCAAGAACATAAGTAAACATTTTATAACGCTGTGGCTCTCGTTTGGCCTTCTGAAATCTCCACTTTGTCATCNACACCCTTTAGAGATGAGCATCTTAAAGGATCCTTGATGGAGAGCTTATCATTAGTTACTTTGCTGTTGCTGTGCTGAAAAGCCATGACCAAGACAATTTGTATAAAATAAAGCACCTAACTGAGCTTTGATTCTAGAAGAGTGGTTCTTAAACTGTGGGTCCCGATCCTTTTGGGGTCAACATATCAAATATCCTGCATATCAGATATTTACATTGGGATTCATAACAGCAAAATCACAGTTATGAAGTAGCAACAAAATAATTTATGGTTGAGGGTCATCGCAACATGAGGAACTGTGTTAAAGGGTCACAGCATTAGGAAGGTTGAGAACCACTGTTCTAGAGGATTGGAGTCTGTGATCATGAAGTGAAGGCATGTTGGCATGGCAGGGATAGCTGAGAGCTCACATTTTGAACTGCAAGAAGGCAGCAGAGCTAACTTGAAATGGTGCAAGTCTTTCAAAACCTCAAAGCCCATGCCCAGTGACACACTTCCTCCTAATCCTCCCCAAAGAGCCATCCAAGGGGCCAAATGTTCTAATGCCTGAAACTTACTGGGTTTTAGTCATTGGACTAAATTTAGCCATTTTAGTCAAATCACCACAGAGAGGTTGTTGAGTTTGAGATTTACAGCTGTGGATTTAGCATCAGACGGGCCTGGTTTTGTGATAGGACCATCATTGTCCAGTTGCCTGGTCTTGAACATACCAATTTCAGGTTCTCCTAGTTAGCCTCAGTTGTCGACACAGCCCAGAAGTATCTGAGGGAGTCTCAGTGGTGGGATTGCCTCAGAATTGACCTGTGGGTATGTCTGTGGAGGCATTTTCTTCATTTCTCATTGATGTAGGAGGGCCCACCCTACTGTGGGTAGTGCTGTCCTTGGGCATGAGGACCTGGGCTGTATAAGCAAGGGAACTGAAAGGGAGCAAGCCAGTTAGTAGTGTTCCTCCATGGTCTCTGCTTTAGTTCCTACATCCAGGTTCCTGCCTTGAGTTCCTGCCCTGACTCCTCCATGATGGACTGTCATTTGGAAGTATAAGATAAAATAAACCCTTTACTAACCCAAGTAATTTTTGGTCCAAAAAATTATTTTTTTAAATCAGAAATGGGGACAGTGCTCACAACTGCATATTTCCAGGAACCACTTGGCCTAGGGTATTGTGCACTTAGTGTTCACTGAGCCATGGGTGTCTGTGCCTCTGTTGGATAGATCATACACTGACAGCTGCCTGCAAAACCGGCAGACTATCATCTTGAGATTTTATGGTATAGAAGTTCCCATAGCACTTCTGGGAAACTCATGCATGTGCCTGGATGTGTTTCTAAGACATGAAAAAGAAGCAGATTCAAAATGGAACTGTGGTCATATGGGATGGTTTGACTTAGGGGATGGTTTTTAGCAAGGCACAGGCTTCCCGTCAGCCTGATACTGTTTCTTGGAGCATCTGTTTTGCCTTAAGTGAGGGGTCTCTTTAGGGGATGTTTTTAAAGGAAGCTATTATCTTCCTCAGGTTTCCCCCTAACTCTGCCATGTGGTTCAGCAGAGGCTGGTGGCATCAGTTTGTGCATNGGCATGCCGCCTCTTGGGAGCACCAATTTACCAAGAATGAGCATGGATGTCCAGTGGCTGTCAGGAGGGAACAACTTTCTGTCAATTCAAGTCCAGAATGAATTGGGATGAATGGCCTGGAATTAAAAGGCCATCCTGTTTAGAAAGGAAACAGAAGTTTTCTTTGTAGTTGAGAGCATATTGCCTGGATATGACTTATATTGCAGCATACCCTTCTCTGTTTGGGCACAGAATGCTCTCTCTCTCTCTCTCTCTCTCTCTCTCTCTCTCTCTGTGTGTGTGTGTGTGTGTGTGTGTGTGTGTGTGCGCGCGCGCGCGCGCGCATGTGCGTCCATGCGTGCATATTCACACGCACGCACATTCACATGGAAGCCAGAAGACAACCTCTGATGTCGCACCTCAGGAGCCATTTATCTTGTTCTTTGGACAGTGTCTGTCATTGACCTGGGGCTCATCTGTCAGGCTAGGCTGCCTGCCCAGCAAGCTCCAAGGATGCTCCTGTCTCTGTCTCCCCATCACCAGGCTTACAAGTACACATCACCCTGACGGTTTTTNTGTGTGTGTGTGAGTTCTTGGGTCCTTGTGCTCACACAGCAAGCACTCTATTGATATGATGTGGTTTTGACTGAGTTATAGTCACAATCCTGGGGAAACGTGGTTCTCAACATATTCATACAGTTTGGGCTTTGGGTATGTCCAAGGANATGCTTTTGTAGAGTGTTCACCCAGTTTATGCAGGGCATGTGCAGGGCAGGTTCATACAACTAATTCTTCTAACTGAATGATTTTTGATATGCTTAATGAAGGGAGGCATTGTATTGTCATCAATAATAAGAATGTGAGCATTGAAGTTAGAGGGACAAATTCTCTGTTTTTCAGGAGTGTGATTTCAACAAGTCCATTCAATCTCTCCAAATCCACTCAATGGTTATGATCACAGGCTCCCAAACTTCAAAGATTTCAGTGTCTGGACTCAGCAAGTGTTTCTCAACAACTCCTGTTCTCCACTCTCTGATGCTACAATAAACAAAAATAACAAATCACACCTGTGAACACTGTATCAGCAATGTTTGGTTTGGAAGGGGCAATCTTCATGAATGTTTCTATAATACTGGAAGGGCTGCAAAAATCCAGCAGACAGCAGACGATGTTACCTTTCTAACTGTTGAGAAAAGGTGTTTCCATGGACCAGTAGGACTCTCTATTGAAAGAATGCCAAATAGAAACAAATACTGGAAAGGAATTGATAACTNGTCATGCCAGAAAAGTCAGACTTGGTTCACAATGCTACAAGGGAAAGTTAGGTGTGAGACAGTGGCAGGGTGGCTGAAATCTCATAGGGAAATTTTGTTGAGAATTAAGAAAAGGGAGCTTCGACAGGCGGTGGTGGCACATGCCTTTAATCCCAGCACTCGGGAGGCAGAGACAGGCGGATCTCTGTGAGTTCGAGGCCAACCTGGTCTACAAAGTGAGTTCCAGGACAGGCTCCAAAGTTACAGAGAAACCCTGTCTTGGAAAAAAAGAAAGAAAGAAAGAAAGAAAGAAAGGAAGGAAGGAAGGAAGGAAGGAAGGAAGGAAGGAAGGAAGGAAGGAAGGAANGAAAGGGAGCTTAAGATATGCAGAGATGCCACAGGGCTAGGGTAGCTAGGCAGATTCTTCCCCAAATCCTGAGCTCAGGCTCATGTTGTCCTCCTTTCCCTGATGAAAGGCATAATTGCCTCATTATCTGTCTTTTCCATGTGTGGATGTTTTTCTAACCAAGCCGCTTCTTTCCCCTTCATTAAGATGAACGCATTTCTAGGGGGGAATGCAGGTTTCCTGGTTACTGCCTCCTTTACTCTATCGCACTTCTGGTTTCAGGTTCCTAGCAGAGGGTGGCTGCTAGGATAGAGGGCTGGTAAGCTCTGAAGGGGTAGATGGCTGGCACTTGACATATTTCTCATGGGAAGTCTTTGCATAAGTGTCATCTGAGCAGAGAGTGTGGTTCATCATAGGGCACTTGCTTAGTTATGCACAAGGGCCTGGGTTCCATCTCATGCACAGTGCCTCTGAAGCAAGATCAGCACAACCTACAGCACAATCCTAGCTGGGCCAGTTACTAGATATTCAAGTTCCTGGGCATTACTCCTGTTTTGCTTAACCAGTTTTTTAAAGATGCAAGGATATCTGGGCATTTGCTCTTCTATTGATCATATCAGAGAAGAGTCCTTGAGAGTCCTTGGTGTAGGGGCCCAGGGATAAGCTCTGGGCTGTTCAAGCCATGGGCATATGCAGCACTTGTTTGTGTAACTGGCTGCCTCTGAAGGCAAAGCACATTTCCTGTATTTCTTTTTTTTCAGTAGAGACATCCTGGTACTCCTTATCACCACCAGGTAAGGACAACCTGCACCTGCTGCCTGAGACGGGGAGGCAGAGCAAAGCAGGGGTGCCCACTCTGAGTCCCTCTCCACCCACTTCTTTTTCTACCCTCACAAAGCCATAGGTCGAGAGGAACATGTATATCCTTTGATCCCAGCTGTGTTCAGATCTCCACTGTGCATGCCTCCAAAGCAGTTTCTTTGGCATTCAAGGAGGAGCACGGGGACATCCAGCAGCTTCTACAAGTTCATCAGTAGAGGGCAATGGGACCTCCAGCCCAAGCACTGACACAGATACCCTCTTAAACCTCCTTCTAATTTTGGTTGCCAGCCTTTAAGGACTGAACCATTTCTTCAGCTCTTTCCAATTCTGTAAGCACAGTTTATGATTCTCAAATTTCTGCAGCAACCTCCTGTTTTGTTTTGTTTGAGTAGAGCTACAGGAAACTACAATAGAGATAGTTTTCAGTACTTTTACTACAAACTTTTAATTACCCACCAGGAAAAAAAAAAAAAAAGAGCAGTACACTGAATGTTCTCTTCCGAGAGATACATCCTAGAGGAAGGAAATTCCTAAGCTCCTTGATGATGTCACTGGCCAAGGTCCTTAAACACAGTCAGTGGTACTAGTCAGACCTGCTGATTCATATCGGAAGGAAAGCAGTGGATTCCTGGTCTTGTTTGAGAATGGTAAGGGCATTAAAATAATGAATAGCCAGTAGCACCTTAATGCTTGTCCTCAAATCTCTAAACAGAAACAGGTGCCCGGAAGTATTTTCTGAGAGAAATAATTTAGTGTAGGGACATCTCNNGTGCATTTCACTGTGACAGCAAAGTGTATGTACATATANGGCAACATATGAAGTATATAGAAAATGCTTTTATATNTTATAGGTTCTTTGCAGTTTTTAACTAGTTTTCATGTTAGTCAAATGAGGATCATACTAAACGATGTACATTTAATTTCCCAAGTCACAAGGTTTTGGGCATTCATCTTGTAGCATGACATTAATATTATACAAGTCAGATCTCATACCAAAGTAAGCAAGGCCTTTGGCTTTTTTAAATATTTTATTGTATTGAGGACTCTTGGGGATTGAACCCAGGACCTTGCACATATAAAACATGTGCTCTCTCACTAAGCTACATGCCCANCCTGGTTTTATAGATAAAGAAACTGGTAATTGGGGGTGTAAAAGTTAAAAAAAATGATTAATATTGTCCAATTCCAAACCCAGTGGTGCTAAGACAGCCTAGTCTCATATTTTCCTTCAGGGCACAGTATGCCATTACTTCTTTTTGCTTGGACTAGGTTCAGGAGAGAGGGTATTAGAAGTACAGGCTGGAGAGATGGCTCAGAGGTCAAGAGTGCTGGCAGCTCTTCCAGAGGCCTTGAGTTCAATTCCCAACAACCACATGGTGGCTCACAACCATCTATAATGAGATCTGGTGCCCTCCTCTGGCATCCAAGCATATATGCAGGCAGAACACTTTGTATATAATAAATAAATAAATCTTAAAAAAAAAAAAGGAAGTAAGAGTCCCCAAAGATGACTGGCACTGGAAAAATTAGTCCTGACTGTTGACTTTTTGACATGTCCTAAAAAAGATTATATATGTATAATATAACCAAGCTACAAGCCACAACATATATGCAGAGGACCTGGTGCAGACCTGTGCTTGCTGCTTCAGTCTCTGTGAGACTTTAGTTGATTCAGTGGTCTGTGTTCTCCTGGTGTCCTCTATCCTCTCTGACTCCTATAATTCTTCTTTCCCCTCTTCCATGGGATTCCCTCATCACCAAGGGGAGGGGCTGAATGGAGACCTCCGATTTAGACCCTCTCTCCACATAATCTGATACTTAACTTTCAAATTAGTTTTCACTATTCTCTTGGCTTTTTTTTTCCATTGTGTGTTGTTATAGTCTTGTAATCATGTCCTTCACTCAACTTCGTCATCCTTAAAAGATGCAAATGTATTGAATGACCATGAAATCCCTTCATCTTCGAACATTCTGTAAGTACATACGGCCCCTGCAGTCGAGAAACCCCTGGTCTCTCAGCAGGTGTAAATACAGCAAGGCAAGCTGCAGACTCAAGGGAGTCATTGCCAAGTGAATGTGAACGATAAGGCAGGCAGGGAGAGCACCTGCAGAAAAGACCTCTCCCCAGGGGTCACAGCAGAGTCAGGTGTACGTAGGTGGANGTGACAAATTATCAGGATGGTTTCATGACTTTTATAATTAGTCGGGTATTACAAGAGTGAAGGATAGCTAGGAAAAATGGTGAGAGCAAAGGTTTGCAGAGGAGCCCTGGTCCCAGAACAGAGGTGTGTTTTTTCAGGTTGCTATGTTTCTATTCAGTATTTTCCACAAATCATGTCTCAAGCATCACCATTCATTTATAGCCTTTCCTGTGGTGTGAGGCTCCCAGTCAATACTTAATCCTCCATATTTAAAGATTTATTTATCTATATGTATAAATATATATTATTTATTATTGTATACATATATATAAATATATATATTTATTTATTTGTAATGAAATCGAGTACCCTCTTCTGGCATGCAGGTGTATATGCAAAAATTAAAAAACAAACAACCAACCAAACAAAGAACACTAGCATATTCTCGACCATTCTCGACACCTGCTGTCAGGAAGCCACAGAGTTGTTTTCTTTTGAAGCCTCTCTCTCTGGCTTGTTGCTCCACCTTCTCTATCTTTGTTTTGTTTTTCAGGACAGGGTTTCTTTGTATAGCCCTGGCTGTCCTGGAACTCTCTTTTTAGATGAGGTTGGCCTAGAACTCAGAGATCCACCTGCCTCTCTCTCCCGGAGTGCTGGGATTAAAGGCGTGTGCCATCACTGATGGCTATGTCTTTGCATACATTTTCTCTGAGCTGATCTCTCTNTCTCTCTTTTTTATTTTGTGTGCATTGGCGAATGCCTGTGTGAGGCTGTCAGATTCTCTGGAACTGGAGTTACAAACAGTTGTGAGCTGCCATGTGGGTGCTGAGAATTGAACCCGGGTCCTTTGGAAGAGCAGACAGTGCTCTCAGCTGCTGAGCCATCTCTCCAGCCCTCTGATCTCTTTTTATAAAGACACCAGCCATCTTAAACTAAGCCCCATCCATATGACTTTATGTCATCTTAGTTACCTTTNCTTTTGTGAGATTTNTGTATTTTTATTTTATGTGTGTGTTTTGTCTGCTTGCACATAAGTGTACTGCATGCCTGTGTCTGCAGAGGCCAGCAGAGGGCACTGGATCCCCCTGGCATTATGGAGGGTTGTAAATCATCATGTGAGTGTTGGAACTGAACCTGGATCTCCTGCAAGAGTAGCAAGTACACTTAATACTGAGCAATCTCTCCATTCCTCCTATTTACTTTTAAAAAAGATATTTATCTTCAAAATTGGTTGTATTCTGAGGTACCAGGGATTAGATAGGCAACACACGAGAGGCTGAAGAGATGGCTCAGTCAAACATGAGGACCTGGCAAGCATTAAGACCTGAATTCCAATCCCCAGCACTCATGTAAAAACTAGGCATGGTCATGCACCCTGTAGCCCCAACGTAGGGTGATAGAGACAGGAGGATTCCCAGAGCTTGAAGACCAGCTAGTCCAGCAAATCATGAAGCCTGGGTTTAGTGAGGGAACCTATCTCGAAAAATAAGGGGGAAGGTGACAGAGCAAAGAAATTCAACGTCAACCTGAGGCTTCCACACGCACACACCTACACCTCAACCATAGTCCTGAAGAAATTCAATGTATGGGTCCTGTGGACTGAGGGGTNGATTCAGTTCATAACGGAAGCCTGCAGATCTCCAGTCTTCACTCTCAAAGGGGAGATGCTCACAGGTACTTTATTAAAGCTGTTCCCTCCTCCTCCTCAGTCTAGGTTTAATAGGTAAATAAACGTGACAAATTGAAAAGCAACTAAAAAATCCAAAGCATTAGTTTTTAAAATTTTTTTCTATTCATTCAGGATTTTGTTGTGTGATAAAGATGGCTACTTTTNCCGTTTTTTGGCACTAAATTCTGTTAACCAGCCCTGACTGTTTTGTTTACTAAGCCCTTAGTTACAGCCTGCAGCTGACGTAGGATGTCTTGCTTTAGAAATGTGCACACATTGTACAAGCTCTTAAAGAAGAAAAAACACAATATTTTACTGGCCTTAGGCTGAGATTTATTATAGGGAGGATTTTGAGAGTATTAAAAAAGGGATGGATAATGCTGACCAATTTTCTTGTAATGAACAAAGATGAATTGTTTGGACTCGAATAAAAGGAAACAGTGTGATTTGGGGTCAAGGGGAAACACATGACCTTAAGGTTATTGGCTGTGTTTATCAACAGGAAATGACAGGCTTGTTAAAGACACTTCTGTTTCCATAGAGGTCATTCTCATTTCTGAAATGAAATATATAAACCCTCATGAAATGATGAAAGAGAATGCTAAATTCCATTTATGTGCCAATTTTGGTGTTACCACAAGATTGTCTTTTTTTTTTTAAACAGTCTTGGTTTCAAGGGTTGGGGATGTAGCTCAGTGGTAAAGTACTTGCCTGTTGTACATGAGCCCTGGGTTAGATCCCTAGCACTGAAAAATAGTAATGATGATGATGGTGGTGGTGATGATGATGACGGTGGTGGTAGTGATGATGGTGATGATGATGATGATGGTGGTGGTGGTGGTGATAACATATCTTTGGCTTCTCTGTGTAACACTGGATTATTATTATTATTATTTTAAGTGTCAAACTCATATTTTAAGTCTAGTGATATTAACTTGATCTTTTTCCACCAAAAATAATTTTTCATAAAATATTGTTGTTTTAAAAATGTTCATAAAAATANNGTTAAATAAAAATAGCCCCCATAGGCTCATATATTTGAATGATTAGTCACCAACGAGTTTCACTATTTGAGAAGGATTAGGAGGTCATACCTAGGAGTAGGTGTGGCCTTGTGGCCTTGCTGGAGGAAGTATGCTGCTTGGGGTAGGCTTTGAGGTTTCAAAAGCCCATGCCAGGCCTAGGTTCTCTCTCTCTCTCTCTCTCTCTCTCTCTCTCTCTCTCTCTCTCTCTCTCTCTCTTTCCTTTCTAAAATAATGTCTTCTGAGCACGACATGGCCATGAGCTCAAGGCAACTGTGACTACCTGCACAAAACCTATGCAAGACTGGCTCCATTGAGCTTTTGCCATGCACAGGGAAAGGTCTCCTGAGGCCCCACCGCTCACTAAAGGTCTACGGGCAATTGGTGGGCACTGGAGAGAGAACATCATGTTCCTCAATGGTATAGCCAATGTTCCTGTGGGTATTTTCCACCCATTTTGCTCATGAAGACAACCTGCTTGAACTCTGTCAGTTAAGGAAAAAAAAAGACATTATAGCAGGAGGGAGAAGAAGAGTTTTGGTGGGAATGGGGGAGATGAGAAAGGCTAATGGCACGAAAATACCCTAGTTCAGTAACAGTTATGAGATATTGTGTACACCGATATGAAGTTGTCAAAAATTACAAAATAAATCCAGGTGGAGAATGACAGAGAAAGACACTTTACATCAACCTCTGGCCTCCATGCATGGGTATTTGCACCAGCACACAGACATGTACACACACATATACACCACACACACATACACATACACACACACCAAAAACCAATTCAACTCACATAGCAGCTGTTACCTTTATTGAAATCTTGTTGGTATGTTTCTTTTCCTCTTCTAAATTAAAACTTCCTTTAAAACCGATTGTATTTTGGCGCTGTGAGGTGCCCAGAGCTGTGCTGTCTGGAGCATGGCTGTGATCAAAGATGGTGGAAGCAGCTGGCACCTGCTGGGGAACTCTGGAGCAACTCCGAGGTGCCTGAGAGATCCATGAAGACTCTGAGGGGAGACGTGGCAGTGGAGGAGTCAGCAGAGCCCACGGTATCCCCAGAACAACTGAAAAAAGGCACGTCTTATGGGAAGATGCTTTTGAAAAGTGGACTCACTAAATTGGAAGGAAAGACGGCAGAGCAGAGCTTCGAGTGTAGGGGAGAATGGCAAAACTACAGACTCAGGGATGAAGTATGGGAGCGTAGTCACAGTGGGCAAAGACCATGGCATTATTGGATAGGTCCGGTCCGCGGCCCATGGGCCTGTTCACAGCGTGGAGCCTCTGAACCCACGGCTTCTACTCGCCCTGCTGGAAGAAGGGAAGCAAGGGACCATGACGCTGCACATAGGCTGCAAGCACAACGGTCATGCCTGGTGATCCTCGGGTGGCCTGCACCGAGAGCAGGGAGATGTATCGTGGACTGGAACTCAAATGAATCCTGCCCCTGGGTGCCCTGCCTAGCCACAAGATCACCCTGACTCTGGGCACCAGCAGGATATGAGAAGAGTCTCGAGGATGGCCCAGTATTTATGGTGCTTCAGATATCAGAAACCCTGAACCAGACCAATGACTCATTGCAATGAGTATTTGCATGTAAAGCTGTTTTGGGGAAAAAAACTGCAGTGCGATATACTGCAGTTTGCAATGCCACTACAACAAATGGGTATGTGATAAAGGGCTGGAAAGATGGAGGAGTGGAGTGATGTGTGCCTGGTGGAGAGAGGCCAAACTAGAGACTAGGCAGCAGTGACAGGCGTGGGAGAAGGCTTCAGTGCATGGGGGAACATGTCAATGCCAAGTAGAGTCGGCAGGGTAGTNTGCAGCAGCCTGGAGCTTACGCAGACTCTGTCCCTGACTCAGCTGCCCAGCCAAATGATAGCCCTGGCTCTGAGCAATGACAGGATGTCTGAGATGAAGAATGGTTCATGTTCTGGATTGCTCCCTCCTAGAGCCCATGTTGGTGTCCACGCTACAGCTGGAGGATGTGCCGGTGTCAGTGGTCAGTGCTGCTGCCCCAGGCCATGCTGAAACCCGAACAAAGTTCATGTTGATGTCCGTGGTCCCGACTGCCACTTGGGGACATGTCAATGTCCAAGGGGTATGCTACCACAAAAAGCCAGGTGGATATTCATGGTCTGTGCTACTTACTGGTGGAGTCCATGTTAATGCCCGCGGTTCGAGTTGCCACCAGAGGCCATGTTGTTGTCTGTGGCTGGTGTTTTCACCAAAGGCCATGCATATGTCCGTGGTCTGTGCTGCCACCTGAAGCTATGTTGATGTGTGTGGGCCGTGCTGCTGGGTGTCCATGGCCCATGTTGCTCCCAAGGCCAAGTTGATGTAAATGGCTTATGCTATTGCTGAGGGCTATGATGGTGTCTGAGGCCTGTGCTGCAGCAGAGGGCCATGTTGATGTTGGTCATCTGTACTGCCACACTAGAGATCATGCTAAGGTCCATGGCACGTGCTAATGGCAGAGGCCATATGGATGTCCATGAGCCATNCTCCCACTGACTGTAAAGAGCAAGGAAGCTTCTTTTGCAGTGGTATCGATAACTACNAACTCACGGTTGAGTTGAGCGGCATAAAAGGCTTCTAAGATAACCTCTATCCACTAACCCCAAGAAAGAAACATCATAGACAGGAAGCCATTGAAGAGAATTCTTAAAAAATGTGATAAAGATGCTGAAGTGTACCTCTCCATAACTGATGGCATCTGTGAGGATGCGGGTGGGGAAGGACTCAGTTTTCTTTAAGGGGCTGGCCACTGGGAGCGTGACCAGCTCCAGTGAGTATATGGGCAACACAAATTGAACCTGTTTTTTTGAGGAGGGATCCCAAAGGTTGGGAGTGGACTGGGGAGGACTGGGACGTGAGTATGATTGTGGTGCATTATGTAAAATTTCCAATAATCAATAAGAATATTAAGTTGGAAAAAAGAAGAAAAAAAACTGGAAAAAATTCAAGACATAAATAATATCCAGTTAGGAAGTCAAAGGAACTTGAAGGCAGTGGAGGAAAACTGAATGTTGTCAAGTGAGTATAAAGTTAAACAATGTGATAAAAAGACAAAGAAATAGAGACCACAGTTTAAAAATAGACAGATTGTATTTTATTCTATATTGTTTTTTGAAACAGGGTCTCATAGTGTAGTGCAGCTCTCCTCCAGCTTCTGCCTTAAGAGGGCNGAGATTACAGGATTGGGACATGGCATGACCTCTAGTTTGTCTTTTTAAAATTGATTTTCTTTTATTTGAGATAGAATCTTATTTCCAGCCTTGACATTACTATGTAGCCAACAATGACTTTGAACTTGAACTTCTGATTTTCCT
>LZPO01117013.1:305273-316877 GCA_001675575.1 Neotoma lepida | reverse complement strand
GGTAGGGGTAACAGCTGATGAAAGTTTGGAAAAATGAGAAAGCAGGCCTTTGTTTGCATGCTGGGAAGGTCCATCATGTGTGGAAGGACCAAGAAAGCCAAGCAGATGCTAATGACTCCATTCATTCCTGTTTGGGCCTTACTTCTGTGCCATGAAGAGGTAAGGTGAGTGAGTAGTTCTCAGGCATGGCTTTTAGNAGCAGCCAGACTTACCCCAGAGATAACTGTACTNAGTGTTACTGGGATTTGNTTTTCTTTTCCTTTTTTAGANTTACAGATGGTTATTTTCAAATCTGATCTGCCAATTTAGTGTTTTCCCTGATTCAGGGAACAGAGACCTTCAGAGGCTTCACAATCTCTTGCTTAGATGCTGCCTTTGTAGGGGCCTCAGCAGCAGCCATTGCTGTCTTGCTTAGCCTCGTTTGCTTCATTGGCAGCCATGTTAGCTTGGTCTCACTGGGCTTTTCTAACTTATGGTTTCTGAGTCCTCTTGGCTGCTCTCTCAACAAGAGATGCTTGAATGATAACCCACTGGAATTTGACTGCATTTGACTCATTTCTTTTCGATTTCTTCTACCTGTCCTTGAGTGTGAGTGTGAGAGAGAGAGAGAGAGAGAGAGAGAGAGAGAGAGAGAGAGAGCTTTCCTCTGTAGAGGACAGTCCAGTTTATCTGCTGAGGATTCCTCTTGGAAAGGAACAAAGATTTCATTTTCCATTCAGAAACAAATATGAAAGGGCAAAAATGGTTCTGGCTTTTCAGGGTGTGTAATCAACAATGCTTTCCAAACTAGCATTGCACCGCACACCTGGAATCCCAGCAGTCAGGAGGTGGAGGTAAAAGAACCAGCAGTNCAAGAACATCCTTGACAATATACTAAGTCTGAGGTCAGCCTGGTTTGCANGGGACCTTGACTCAAAAAAGCCTACAAGGAAAATCCTGGAAACTGAAGATGTGGTACAGTACTGAATAGGGCAAGAGTTTCAGGGTTCGTTAGGTTCAGACTAGAGCAAACAACAGAAAATAAGCAAGGACCAAGAATAGTGAGATTTCCATTACAGCATGGAACAGATGATCTGAAAGAAACAGGAAAGGTGAACCAATATCCAGTCACGAAGCTCCCTAGATTGGCTGGATAGGCAAAGTCTCTTTGGGAGGGTGACAAGCCCCTAAGCCTGAGTAAGAACTGGCCTTAGGAAGTCTATGAGGGGGGTGGAGAGATGGCTCAGAGGTCAAGAGCACTGGCTGCTCTTCCAGAGGTCTTGAGTTCAATTCCCAGCAACTACATGGTNGCTCACAGCCCTCCGTAATGAGATCTGGTGCCCTCTTCTGGTGTGCAAGCGTACATGCAGATAGAACACTCGTATACATAAAATAAATAAATAAATCTTAAAAAAAGGAATTCTATGAGAAGAACGTTATTGGTGATGTGTGTATGTGGTGTATGCATGTTCCTAGCAGCATGCACACACACACACACACAACACACACACACACACACACACACACAGACATGCATTGTTGTTGTTTCAAGGAAGAGGTAGTGTGAACAATAGAAGAAAAATAAGAAGTCCCTCATTAAGACATGGAATCAAGCTGGGAGGTGGCACATGCCTTTAATCCTACTCAGGGAGGCAGGCGGATCTCTGTGAGTTTGAAGCCAGCCTGGTCTACAGAATGAGTTCCAGAACAGCCAGAGCTACACAGAAAAACCCTGTCTCTAAACAAAACAAAACAAAACAAAACAAACCCAAAACATATAAAAAAAAAAGACATGAATCAATGGTATGAAGGGGATGACTAATTAAGAAAAATGAGTTCTATATAAAGTACTTAAACATGTTTTAGTGCAGTGATATTTTATTTATCCTTATAGGTTCAATTTCAAGGATGGTGAATGGCATTTAGTAGNTGCATTATTAATGAAATCAATAGAAGGGAGATTGAAAGGAAGGGGTAGCTGAATGTTTCCGAGAAAATGAGCAGTGAGAGAATCCACAGCATTCAGAAGAAGAGGTACCTCTGAGGTACAGAGAGGACTCAGAAGCAGAGCAAAGTTTTCCTGAAGAGGGACAAGAAGCAGAGTCCTCTTCTTATAGCTGGAGACTTTGCTGGGGAAAAGGAGCCTGTTTGATGAAAGACAGTCAGCTGCACATGGCTCCGACTTGCAAGGATTGCTGTGGGTTTGAACACCCAGGCAAGACTGCCTACCATGTAACCATGGCNGTGCCAAGGGCCATGGCTAAAGGATGGTGTGGATTTCTAGCAGGTTCCATCCCATATGGGTAGCTCACAGGTGATAGGCAGTGGGTAGCACAGGCAACAAATTGATAGTGAAGTCAAGAAGAAGCTTGAAGATAAGAACAGAAGGGAACAAGGCAACAAATCTCCAATGAGCCCGAAGCTAGAAGACTGGGAAGAAGCCAGGNGAGAGAACTTCAAGCGGGGGTGGGGAGGGCATGGGGATGGATTTCCTAGTTCCTCTGTAGTTACACACTGCAAACTAGTGTACTTTACCATTTAACAGTTGCTACCTATTATTCCATAGACACTCCCTGAAGAAAGGCTAAGGGTTTTACTTACACGGTTTCACCTAATCCTCATAGCATCCCTGTCTTATTGACGAGAAANGTGAGGCTTACTGAGGTTAAACACATTGCTTATATATATTTTTTTCTAATTAGGAAAAAGAAACCACATCTGGCCAATAAAGCTTAAGCCCCACACTGATATAAATATTATTCTGGTTGTACAACAACATTTGACTCCTGCATCCTTTTCTTGTGGGCTGATAACCCGGGGCTACTTCTGTCAACTCATTGGGCATTGCGGGATGAAGTCCAAGTTTCCTACAGTGACTCACGAGGCGGGTCAGAGTCCAAACCCACACTCTCCTCTGTGGACACAAGCTCCCACACCATGTGCTCCTGCTGGTCTCAATTGTTTTCCTTCTCTGAATGCAGCTGGGCAGTTTTTGTGTACCATGTTGTCTGGGGGTGGCATGCCCTTTGTCCTTTTCCTGCCTGACTCCTTCATGTCCTTCCAAGNTGAGGGTCGCTATCACCTGAGTCCTTCTCCCAGCTCAAGAAAATGAGAAGGTGTGGGCTTTCGTCTTTACAGACCTCTTTGGCATTTCCTATTGCACTGAATGCCACGGAGCTGTTGACTACTTGTACAGGCTCCTTCTACAAGCCCCATAGTTCCTGTCCCTTTGGTTTAGTGTTTCACCACTTTGTTTCTTGTTTGTTTTTGAGACAAGGTCTCATTCTGTAACCCAGACTGGCCTCAAACTTGTGGCAATCTTCCATGCCTAGCTTAATGAGAAATTGGGATTTTTTTTCCATTACTGGGAAGTGAACCTTTTCCGTGTGATACAAGTGATCTTTCATTGAGCTACATCTCCAGCCCTTACCATCTTGACAGACCTAGAAAAAAGAAAGAAAATAGTTTTGATAGCNTTGATGATGGACATTGATTTCACCCCAAGAACTCCTGGCTTATACCTCTGAAGCCAGATCTTATTCTCAGAGCATCTTTTCAGTCTCCGGTAGAGGGCAAAATGGACACAAAGTTTCAAATATAGTCAAAAAATTCAAGGTATCTGTGGCTATCAAGGATGCAACTGCCATTCTATTAAATTCTAATACTTTTATAATTACCAAATTGAAACAATTACACAGTTGCTTTATATTAGTTGTGGTATCATTAAGTTAAGGTGAGTCACTCAGAGCAGAGGCCAAGATTTCACCCTCTGATTAGAAGGCTGAGCGTGCGTTTCTTGCTTCTGTTTCTTTGTATGTAAAATAGCAGCAATAGCAGCAAGAGGCAGGCTCCCAAACACTCCAGGAGGCCAAGTAACAGCATGGTTGTGAAAATCCCTTTAAAACTTGTGACATGTTGAAGGGGTAGAAATATGGTGGTCATATTCCCCAGCGTGCTGCATGAACTTTCTAGAATGCGTACCCTGCTGGGTTCACCTGGAAATGCTGGTATAGGNTCCCACCAGCTGGTTAGCGACATCACAGCAGGAAAGTCCTGCAGCANGATCTTCAGGAAACAGCAACGAATCCTAGAGAAAGAAAGGGAAATGCACACCAAACTTCACAGACTGCTTGAAAGATGAAAAATTAACCCGGCGCCGTTGGGGGTGGAAGTGTGAATGGCGGTGCTGGACGCCGGGCCCTCAACGTCCGGACACTTTTCCTTCCCTAAAGCCATTTTAGTCAAAGGTCATGTGTGTGTCCTGTCAAAGGCCAGCTTCCAATGGAATCACTGTCCCCCGGGATAGCGGCCCCCTGACTCCATCTGCCTTGGAGAAATCCCAAAAGCAAACGGCCCAGCGCAAACAAGCGCAGTCAGGAGTCGCGGTCCCGGGCTCAGCTCCCAGGTCCCCGGGCCACAGCCGAGGCCGTGTCCGCAGCGCCCTGGCTGGAGCGAGGCACCCGGACGCCGCAGCATGAGCCGCCACGCCGATCGGGTAGGGTAGGCGCCCCTCTCTGCGCGTGCTCCAAGGCTGGGGCTCCCGGGTCACNGCGGCTGCACAGTGCAGAGGGGGCAAACCTTGCAAAGGGGCCTCCGCAGAAGCCGGAAAAAACGTCCCGGCTTGGGCTGCTTTCCTGTGCCCTCAGCTGGACCGAGTTCCAGGCTCACAAACGCGGAGCTAATTTTGAGTTGTCGTTGCCAGAGTCTGTTTGGCTTTGCAAATGCGTATCTCGTTTCTGGAAAACAAGCCAGTGTAAGTTGCAGAGAGGGGCTAAGGACGAGTCTCAGCTCACCACGGCTCGCGCCGGCGGCGAGNGAGCAAGCCCCTTTGGCCAGAGCCAGCCGCAGGGGGCTGTGAGCTCTGCCCTTCTGGGACAGCCAGCCTCCTGGCCTTCTTGTTAATGACTTATTGNACAAGCGCTTGGCAAAGCTGGGGAACATTAAAGCCATCTATTTCAGTAGCGTTCTCTGTGCTCCTTCCTACACTTGCCTCAAGGAGACAGACCATTTTCCGAGTGAGAAAGCCCTTTCCCTGAAGCCAGATCCCAGCATCCAGACTGCCCTTTTGTACTTTTTATTTGAACAAGCCCTTTGGATGGATCTGGCTACTTTGGGTTAAGAATAGAGGGCCCGCTTCTCAAATGATCATGGGTGATTTTGGTCTGGACTTGGAAGTCTCCAAGGGCAGCGCAGGTAGGCAGCAAGGAGCGGTGGTTTAAGGGTTTTAGAGTGCTGTTTTCGCTCTGGTTTCATCTTAACAGATTAACCAGGGGGCGGTTTCTCACTGACAAAGGGGACGAAAAACAGCGGGACTCGGCTCAGCTGGACTCAGAAAGAGCCCTTTTCTGGGATTTGTTTACTTATTTACAACACGCCCAAATCCAGACTAGGAGGTTTTCTGCACTTTTTTCAGGTATTTTCTGAACTTAAGATCCTTTTCAGAGGTCGCCTCTAGAGCTACCCAGTTTCCTTTTTCTTGAAAGAGTGGGTGACAAGATCTCACCGTCCTTATTTCCTATCTGTCCTTTCATACCTAGTCAGGAGCCTTGGTCCTCCACTCTGATGACGACCTTTTGTTGAGGCCACCGAAGGCCTCTTTGCACCAAAAATTGTAGCGAATTTTAAAGTCCTCTTCTTCAAGCTCTTGGGGCCATTTTGAATAGTTGGCCATTTGCTCTCTTGTGTTTGGACTCTTAGATTCATTCCGTAATACCCATCCCTCTTTGTTCTCTTCTACCCTTTTGAAAATCACCACTGAACGCCTTAAAGGGCCTCCGTTTAGATCTGTTAGTGTACCCCTCTGGTCTCTCCTTGACTGTCTCCCTGTGCCATCCTGTAGGCTAGCTACATCATCTCATCCACTCCAACAGCTTCAACTGCTGCAGACACATATGACGTCAATAGCAAGGCCTTTCTTTCTCCTAAAACCTCTCCAATTAGATGTTCCACAAAGCATCGTGAAATCAAATGTTCCAAACTGAATCCGTCTTCTCTGTTCTTCTCCCAGCCCTGCTCATCTACTGTGCTAATGACACCCCCATCGTGCTCCACACAGAAGAAGCCCTTAGGTGACTTGCTGTTTTCCCTGCCTTTCCCTCCTGTCTTCCCATTGGACGAAGTTCCTATAGGCACCATCTTGTTAGTATATGCACCATCTCTCCTTCCGTTGTTTGAGTTCAGGTATTCTGGTCACAGTTTTATGTTAGTCTAATTTGGAACCAGTGTTGCCCAATCTGTGTCTACCTATACTGGTTCCTTTTCTCATTGTTGTCACAAAATACCTGACAAATTAAGGATGGAGGATTTATTTTGGCTCACTGTTAGATGGGAAAGTGTCCATTATAATGGGAAGGCTGGTGCTGGGAGCATGAGGTGGGTGGTCACGTTGCATACTGTAATTAGGAAGCCAGATGTGNGTGGGGGTCATGCTAAAGCTGAATACTGGGACTCAGCTAGATTTTTCTTTTCCCCCTTTTCAGTCTGAGACCACAGTAGTGTTGCTCATATTCAGGGTGGATACATGGTTTCCCTTCCACTCTGGAGACACTCTCATAGACATCCACAGGTGTGCCTTTTAGATGATCCTAAACTCAATCAACTTACTCATGCCACATTATCTCCACATTGTGTCAGGAAGTGTTCCTAAAATGCAATATAGTCATAGCCATTTTTTATGAGATGTCTTTAGTAAATTTTTGTATTTTCCTTTTAGGAATGATGTTGGTATGTATAGNTTCTCTNCAACTTGCCTTTTATCTTACTCCTTGCTCTCCNACCTTACCAACTCACTCCCGATCTGTATTTCACAAACCATTTTGTTCATTTTATACACACTGTACACAAAGTAGGCATATTAGACTATCACCCCTCAGGTCAGCATCTAGCCTCATTTTTTTAAAATGACTCAGCTGATAGCCACTTTTTCTTGGAAACTCCCCAGACTATCTATCTGCTCCTCTTCCAGAATGGGTTAGCAACCTTGCCATGTTCTCCCAAAGCTTCCTTTTCTCCCATTATCAATCCTTATAACTCTTTGTTGTGGTGTTCTAGTCATCTGCCCCTCGGTAGGCAATAAATACCCACAGGACACAGAACAACTACTTTTGTCTCAGTATTACTTTTGTCCTAGGATCTTTAGGTCCTAGTGCNTAGTGTCTCTATTGGGATGCTTTTTGAATTCTTGTGATTGATATTTCTTTCCTGCCTGCCCTTCCTTCCCCCTGCCCCCTCCTCTTCCCTCCCCTCCCCTCTCTGAGTCTCATGTATCCCACATTGGCTTCAAACTTGCAATGTGGATGATAGACTTCTGATCCTCCAGTCTCTACTCCCTGACTGCTGGGATATAGGTGTGCATCACCACACTTAGCTTTATGTAATACTGGCGATTGAATCTAGGGCTTCATGATTTCGAGGCAAGCACTTTACCAATTGAGCTGTATTCGCTAGCCCCAGAATTCTTGTGAATTCTTTCTGGAGAAGAAAAAGAAAAGAGTAAAAAAAAAAAAACAAAAAATCAAAAATGTGTGTGTGTGTGTGTGTGTGTGTGTGTGTGTGTGTCTGTCTGTCTGTCTGTCTGTCTGTCTGTCTATCTGTGTGCACATAGGAGAACAACTTTGTGGAGTCAGTTCTCTCCTTCCATTCTCACATGGGTTCTGGGGCTTGAACTCACATCATCAGGCTTGTATAGCAAGTACCATTATCATGCCAACAGCTATTTTGTGAATTCGTANGCAGTGTTCAGGAATGAGTATTCTGCTCAGGCACTGGATTAGATGACAGAGATACAACAGCTTATGTGATTTTTTTTCCTGAGATACAATAGGGTAAAAAATAAAGATTCACAGGATTAGCAAGAAAAGCCAGAGTCTTCCAATTATTTTAAACAAGAAAGGTTTAGAATTTCTGGGTATTTGAGATAATGTTGCAAGTCTCTACTGTGTGATACACANNTGAACTGGGAGGCTTTTCCTATCCCAGCATCTATCCTATTCATCCCCAGACACTGAAGGCTTTGGTAGTTTTGCCTCTGTTGATTATGAAAGCAAAGAAATTCTCCTTGGCCTGCAACCCAGCAGAGACAAGGACACCGAAAGAGAAGGTACTTGGGGCTCAGAATGGCCAGGGAGGATGATCTCCAAGAGCTCTCTAGAGAATGATGATGACTTTGGGAGGCCGCAAGTGAGAAAATGTGGTTCTGATTTTCCAAAGAGAGAACTATGCATTTGGAAACTCTGAGAGGTGAATGGTGATTGCATTCTATAGGGAGTTATTTAGACTTTAAGCTTTCTTAAGCTCTTTGGGGCCATGGTTCTTTTGAGGTTTGGATGCACACTGCTCTTCGTGGAAAAAAAATGCACAAAAGACTACACACAGCATTTTGCATAAACTTTTAGGGGGTTCATCCAAGTCTGTCCTTCAATACCCTTGAGTTGTTAAGGACTTCTGACTAAAATATCTTTAATCAAAGGGCTAATTAATTCAGTGGATATTTGGGAGAAGGGAGTAGGTGGTGGTTAGGAGCCAGCATAATCAAATTATGCATGTTTTCTGTTTTGAGAGGATCCTGTGTAAAGTGTGCTAATCACCATGAACTTGGAGTCCTAGGACCTGGGCTCACGTCTCTACTCTGGCAATCACTAGTTGTGTAACTTTCTTTCTGAATGGTTATTTCATTATCCAATTTTTAAAAGGATAGTTGGAATTTTAGCTAAAATGAAGCATTTGAAAACATGTGGACTGTGCTATACTTAAAAATAAGAAGGGAATGGTAGGAAGAAGGGGAAGATTAAGAAGGGGAGGAAGACGAAGGAGCAGATATTTAGAGATGGATTAGATGGAGAAAGAAGAGACAAGAACAGTTCAGGAGAGAAGTGGTGCCTTCATGTACTTGATGTTTAGAGATTTAATCTGGCAGTGAAATTCATAGTAAGATGTTGCTGCTAAAATTAAAGTTAGACTTTACAAAAAGAAGTCTAGAGTATCAAACATAGAAGAGGAGAGTCGTTTTTCTCTGTATTCTCCAACCTTTAGAACATTGCATCTCGATTTGAATGCTACACATTAAGTTATTAGCAATTGCTGTTTGAGCACCCGCTGTGTATCATCCACTGTGTTGTAAAAGGCAGACCTGATCACATGGAGTTTGCAAGGCAGAAGTTCTCAGCAAAGAACAGATGGCTTTAATTTGATGTCACACTTTGACAGAGGAAACTGAAGTTCCCATGGATGGGACAGGGTAAACTGTAGAATCGACATCTGTCTACACTGAGATTCAAAAGCTGAGTAGGGACAAGCAAGGAGAAGGTGAGAGAAGAAAGAAGGTTTCAAGCCTCAACAGGCTGAGAGCGAGGGAGCAGTCGGGAAACTGAAAGGAAGAATTCAAAGGGGTAGAGGATGAGAGACACTAGGCTGGAAGCGGTAGCGTGGGATGTAATTAATGATTAGGAGAATGGGAGCCAGTGAAGGTTGTCAGCATGGCTGCACCATAATCGGTTTTATGTTTTGGGAAGTTTACAGATGGATAATAGGCTGAAGGGAATGAAAGGAAGATGATGAAGATGGTGAAGATGGTGATGGTGATGATGATATGATGATGATGATGATGATGATGATGATGATGATGATGATGATGATGATAAGGGCAGGGGCAAGTACTTTGGAGGCACTGTAGTATGGAATCAAGGGGAGATGATGGCCCCCAACCATGATGGTAGCTGGGAAGATAAAAAGAGGTAGGTCAGTTCAAATTCTCATTTGGAGACAAAGTGAGTGAGGACAGACTTCAGAGATTCTGTAAGAAGGATGGGTGAAGTCCATTTAATCTGTAGAAAAGAAGACGTAGAAGGTCACCATGTCTGTCTTTGTATCTTTCATTCTGGTGTGGAAGGGAGATTAGTATTGCCTGCCTTTTTGAAGGCAGGTCTGGGTCACATGATGGGGAACACAGGACACTAAATTCAAAAAATTCAGGAAAGAATTTGCTGATGGGCTTTCCAAGGCAACAAATTCTTTGTTACATAACTATACAAGAAAAGGTTAGAGAATCAGGGATAAGGCTAGGCAGGCTGGAGGGCACTGATGTTTCTGTTCTTACTCAANATACTGAAATTGTGTGTGGAGTTCAAATCGCTGAGTTTGGCACTGACAATCCATTGCGATTCNGCCTTTGCTGGGTGTCACNTGCCCCAGTTTTCTGGTGCAGTTCTAGAGCGTGACCGTTTCTTCCTGGTAGCTANCAAGTACAAGAGAATCCTCNTTTCAACCATACTTTTGATGACNATCCATCTCCTTGACATAATTTGCATGCTTGATTCCCTGATANGTGTTTTTAGAGAGCCCACAAGTTACCTCATGCTCACTATTTGTTACTCTAGAGTAGACCTGGCACTGTAGTGCCACTGTGTTTACCTAGGTCTCTTTCAGGAATAAATACCATCCTTCCCGNATCCTATGTCCTCACTGAAACGACNCCATTNCCTCAAATCCTAACTGAGTCACTCCATGTCCTTTATCAAGAAGTCCTTGTCCCTCTTCCTCCTCCTTCTTCATCTCCTCCTGTTCCTCTTCCTCCTTTTTCTTAAGCCTATTTAAACATGGTCAGTTGCATCATATTCCTAAGTATGTAATTATTTTTATATTCATTTAAGTTACTTTCCTAAATTACCATCTTCTAGAAGTCCAGTACTATGATCTGTGATCACTTCCATAACCCAGCAGAGGGAACGGTGATTTGTCTAAAGCAAGTTTGTCATATGGAAAGTTTTGTTTATTAAAAATAGCTATATTTGGTTGGAGAGATGGCTCAGCAGTTAAGAGTACTTGTTGTTCTTGTGGAGGACCTGAGTTNGGTTCCTAGCACCCATATGGCANCTCACAACCATCAATAACTCAGGTTCCAGCATATCCAGTGTCCTCTTCTGTCCTCCAATGGCACCAGGCACACATGTGGGACACAACATATACACAGATAAAAACCCCATACACATAAAAGACAACAAATAAATCTAAAAATAGCCATATTTTATTGTATAGGCAATACATGCATTGTCTAGAAANAGATGAATGAAAGAAAGTATAAAGAAGAAGCAAAGCAAATAGTCTAAAGTCATAGTACCCAGAGATAAGCATCAGGACCCATGGGTGAATAGCCCTTGTGTATTCTTTTGTGCACTTGTGTCTTAAAATGGGACTCATGCTTGCCATTCTGTAACCTGTTTGGCACATAAGAACAAACCCTGTGCCATTTTAAGTTCTTCACAAATGAGATCTTTAATAAGTGAGATTGCATCCCATTCTACAGCTATCTCATTTCTTTAGTGAATTTCCATAGCTGGGCGTTAGACTATTTGCAGGTTTTTTTTTCCTTGTTTACTTTTCAAATTTATTTTGAGATGATATATAACATCATCAGGTTTATTATGTACAACATATCTTGATACATGTAGACACTATGAGATGGCTAAATTTAGTTAATCAATAAAAATACTTTTTAGAAAGTAATCATTTTTTGGTGAGAGCATATAAACTTCTTTTTCATTATATTTGCCAAAATGTCATTTGTAAATCTATTTCCCCTATCTAATAGTAATTATGTGTTCTTTAGCCAATTCCCATCTTCTTTTTTTT
>LZPO01117013.1:247364-259533 GCA_001675575.1 Neotoma lepida | reverse complement strand
CTTCTTCTTTCTTTCTCTCTCTATTTCTTTTTCTTCTTTTAAATAAATTTCATTATTGGAAATACAAAGGGAAAAGTAATGTGTTTGTCATAGTTGAGAAAATGAATTTTATACATGAAGTCATTCTTTTCTTGTCCTGATAACTCATTTTCTACTTCCAGGCTCCTGTGGCACACATGCTCCCTACATGAGACCTGTGTACCCCACAAAAACCTTCCCTAACCTATATACTTTGGCCACTGTAAGTATTTGTTTTCAAGTAATGTATATTCAAAGGTCTGGTTTAACCCTGAAGTTTATTTTTTTTAAATATAGGACATACTTTAACTTTTAAAAAGATCTGTTTTTTAAATATATTATTTGGGAATTTCACACAGCATATTTTTATTGTATTCTTTCTTGTCTTCTGACTCTTTCTAGACCACCCTCCTTCCCTATTCACCCAACTTCATGTTCTTTCTCTCTTTAAGAAAACAAAAACAGAAACAAAGAAAAAAGTTACTTGAAAACATAAAGTCTGATTTGTATTGGCCAAATCTACTTATTTATTTGGCGAGTGCATGTATATGTGTGTGTCCACGTGCGTGCATGTGTGTGAGTGTGTGTGCTCACACATGTGGAAGTCAGGGAACAACTTTGGAGAGTGGAGAGTCAGTTTTATCCTCGGATCTCTGAGTTTGAGGTCAGCCTGGTTTGCAGAGTGAGTTCCAGGACAGCCAGGGTTACACAGAGAAACCCTGTCTTGAAAAATCAAAATCAAAAAAATAACAAAACAAAACAACAACCAACCAACCAATCAATTAATCAACAAAAAGCCCCTGAAACCATAGTTCAGAATTCAAAGAAAAGNTGTTTCCCTCCATTGCTCACAGTAAGCGACGCTCACAGCTTTGTGGGTGACTGAATTGGGTTTCGAAATTAAAATTGAAGTCTTTTCAAGTGCTGTTCTTGCCGAACTTCCCATTAAACTCTCAACTTCAGAGGTGTCTATCACTTATATTCCGAATTTTCAAATAAGAATGTTGATATCAGAAGGGCTTCTATATTTGAATTTTCAAACATTCCAAATGCTACCCTATTTTCTTGTTCCAAGCACAATTTTTTTATTAATTATTATTGTTTTATAAGTTATTAATTTAAAGAAAAATAGAATTATAAATTGAATCTTCTTTGGAGACATGTATCCATTCCAAATAAAGTAGTAAAAATGTCTATTTTGTTAAGTCTCCGCAGTCAGAAAGCCAAATATTACATTTCTTATCATGATCTTAGATTTCTAAAATGACTTAAAATTAGCTACAACTCATATGTGCAAAAACAGACTCAAAGTAAAGACTATATGTATCCTACTTGATTTGGGTAATTCAATATTATTATTAAATCTTCTGTGATAAGAAAATTGACAATAGAACTAATATATGCAGATTATTACATTGCTATTTTAACAATGAAATTGCTCTTCTATAAAGGGTCTATATCCAGAATCCCATGGAATTATTGGCAACTCAATGTATGATCCTGTATTCGATGCTACTTTCCATCTTCGGGGGCGAGAGAAGTTTAATCATCGATGGTGGGGAGGTCAACCTGTAAGTCTTGAATTTTCGGGGGTGTTTTTGTCTTTTGATATTGCATGTGTGTGTTTGTATATGTGTACATTTTATTTGTGTGTATGTGAGTCTATAGAGTGTATTTGTATGGGATATATATTTATAAACATGTGGGTATATAATATGCACATATACATATATACACATACATGAGTCTGTATGTACATGTGTGAACATAAGTTAGGATGATAAAAGTGTGAGATGATAAATTTCTTCTCTGGGATGGTAGTGGTGGAAATATACCATGGGTTGAGTATCAGAGCACCTAGATGAAGGAATTATCAAATGTTACTGATTTATCAAATTTGGGGATACAGTGCAAAAGAAAAAGAACTATGATTTTCCAGATATTTTGACTCCAATGACATCATAAGCAGAAATAACAATAGTTGGTGGAGAAAAGGACTAAAACTCAGGAAATTTATAGATTATTTTATTTAATCCATTTTGATCATAGAAGATAGATGTAATAACTGGAGTCCTACCTTGGTACTGAGGCAGAGACGAACNCTTTGAAGGAGATCCTGCTGTGGACCTCAGACACTTGGGCAGAAAATTAAGACTTCAGGCGGCTTCTCCCGGTGTTTTTCCTGTGACTGTGTATGGTTAGGTAACCTGTTTTGGTCAGACATGAGAAAAGCAGTGACATAAAGCCGTGGTTATTGACTGTGTAGAACTGGGCTTAAGAGTACAAGTTTTGGGCCAGAAGGCTCAGAGTCATCACAGGGACATAGACCAGGGCACAGTCAATTAGAGATGTGCAGAGGGAGAATGGAATGTGGCTCCTTCTCAGGCTCGCTGGAGCACTGATGAGGGAGGAGGCTCATTAGACCTGTGTGCAGTCTGCCTAGGTGTGAGAGGAAGTCAGTGTCCTCACTCATCCCACACACCCACCATGCTGAGACAGCCTTGAATCTGAGCTTTTGCTGCCATAGATGGGCAGAATAAGGAGGGGAAGTTAGAGATGTCTTCATAAGGTATCTTTTTCTGAGAGGTCATCTGTGATCAAAATATTCATCTTGCTTAATAGGTAAATCACTATGNAAGGATAAATGTGGGCTTTTTTNAAAAAATAAACACTGACAGACTTCCTGCATGCCCCTAGAAAAGACTCTTTATAATAGATGTTCTGCTTTTGCTGTTTTTACTCAGGCTGGATTCCCAGAAGTCTATGATGACTTAGTGAAATTTGTTGACAGGGTGATTTTACAAGTTTATGATAGAGGAATATTTTATGAGTAAATAAAATGATGGAAATGTGAGCTCTATTGGACTCTTGCAAGTTGGTCTTCGCCAATAATTTGATTATAGAAACCAGCTTGCCTGAGGAACCACAAGGGATATATGGAGATAAATGGTAATCTTACCTAATTGGATCACTTTACACTTTGGTGTTGACGTTAAGTTTCCTCTGGGTTAGCATGACTCAGCAGCAGAAAAGTCCACATATTCATTACCTTCTGCAGACATCCAGTAGAGAGCATCAGTTAACTTGTCCCATGAAGTAAATTTTCTGTTCCACTCTGTTGGCCTGATTNCTCACTAGCTTCTTTACTAGCTCTCAGAGTTGACACATTTGACCAAGTCTCCTTATATTCTTCAAGATTTTTGGTGAAACTGATTTGTGTTTCTTTCTATCATCTTGATTGAGACAGGTACCATGAGAATGTGAAGGACCATCATAGCTATATTTTAAAAACCCATTGTATTGAAATCTGACCTAAGCAAAGAGCATATAGATAAAAACTATAAGTAACTATAGGCTAAGGATACTAGCATATAGAGCATTAAGCACTATAAAAAATGATTCGTATGTATTCCTGAAGCATGTGTATAAACCTCTTAGAGACTCAGATTTTATAAGGTCCCCAGTGAAAAACTAATGAGTAGAAAAATTATTTATAAAAATCTTAGACTAGTAATTCGATTTAATTCCATTCATATTTTCCTGAATGATGAAACTATGTAGGACATTTGGCTTATAACACAGAGGCCAGATGAAATGATGAATAAGGACCACTACTTGTCCCTGTTTAAAACCTAGCAGATGGGATGAAGATTTGGGGTGTGTTCATGGGAAATTTTGAATCTCCACAGTAAGTTTTCAAAAAAAAANTTTTCCACAACTTAATTTCACCTTTAAAAGTGTCTTAATTGGGGTTTTTATTGCCACAAAGAGACACCATGACCAGGGCAACTCTTATAAAGAAGACATTTAATAGTTGTGACTCNCTTGCTGATTCAGAGGTTCAGTCCATTATCATCATGATGGGGAGCATGGAGGCATGTAGATAGGTGTGGTGCTGGAGGAATAGCTGANAGTGCTACATCTTGCAGGCAACAGGAAATGGACTGATTGTTACACTGAGGGAACTTTGAGCAAGAGAAACATCAAAGCCCGCCCCCACAGTGACACATTTCCTCAAACAAGGACACACCTTNTAACAGTGCCACTCCCATTGGGGGCCATTTTNTTTCAAACCACCACAAAAAGCAATTGCATCTGATCACTCTCATCATGGAGTTGTTTTTCTTTTTGACTTGCTCATCTCTGGAATGCACTATGGGATGCTGCCATGCACTTGCTTATGACCCTGCATGTTTACATGTATTTTAATGCAGTCCCTTAGGGTGTTTGCTTCTTTGAAAATGCTTTGATACAGTCCTGCAACTTCTGATGAATACTTCTGTGGAATACTTCTGTGTGCAGTTTAGATCTGGGCTCTCAGACGTGTGTACGGGANTNGGGGCACTAACTCAATCTGCAGATTGGAGAAACAAGTCAAGCCCGCTTCCTGCTTCACGTCCCCTGAAGTCAAAGTTCCTGGGTGTTTTTAAGGGAGCAGANGTGTTCCTGCTCTTCTCAAGCTGCCTGGCCTTGAATTGCTTCCCACCCCTGTTGATCTGGCAGGGCCCATTCTCATGAATGAATTGCAGTCTAAAGTGAGGGATGCTGGCATGTTCCAAAAAGAGATGGCAAAAGGCTGTACAACAGCATTGGAATGAATTTCCAGGTCAGAAGGATAGGCCTGATGGAAATCCCAAGTCATTGTCTGCTTTTCTTATGTCCTTTCCTCTGCCTCTTGCCATATGCTAGTATATACCTATAGGATCGTCTGCCCCCAACTTGTGTTCATTTTTGTTTTTGTTGCTGAGTATTGAACAATGGGCCTTGTGCATGATCTCCTGCTAAGCACACCCCCAACTGCTCTTTGTCCTAGCTCTTAAGGAAGTTTCTCAACCTGTGGGTTGTGACCCTTTTGGGGATGACATATCATATATCCTGCATATCAGATATTTACATTGTGATTCATAACAGTAGCAAAATTACAGTTATAAAGTAGCAACGAAATAATTTCATAGTTGGNGGTCACCACATGAGGAACTGTATTAAAGGGTCAGCATTAGGAAGGTTAAGTATCACNGCCTTAAGGTACTTAGGATGAGCTCTGCTCCCCTGCTCACCTTGAGGTACTTAGCCAGGAGGTGTTCCTTTGCAAACCAGGCACTGGCCTCTTAATTCATTCCGAAGTTTAGTTCAACTCTGTCTTAGGGTTTCTATTGCTAGGATGAGACTCCATGACCAAAAGGCAAGTTGGGGAGGAAAGAGTGNATTTGGTTTACACTTCCATATCTCTGTTCATCATTGAAGAAAGTTAGGACATGAACTCAAATAGGGCAGGAATCTGGAGGCAGGAGCTGATGCAGAAGCCACGGAGGGGTGCTGTTTACTGGCTTGCTCCCCATGGCTTGCTTGCTCAGCCTACTTTCCTATAGAACCCAGGACCATATGCCTAGGGTGACTCCACCCACAATGGGCTGAANGTAGCTACATCAATCACTAGTTAAGGAAATACCCCACAGGCTTGCCTATATCCTAATCTTATGGGGGCATTTTCTCAATTGAGGCTTCCTGCTCTCTGATGAGTCTAGCTTATGTATCAAGTTGACATAAAACCAGCCAGGATAGTTTCTGTGCCGAGGAGGCCTGCTTTGGCAAAGCTAAGCGATTGCACTTCGGCTTTCTCTCTATCTTACGTTAGACCAACTCCTTCTGAAATTGTCATTTGCGCATCTGCTTTGGTCTGTGGGTTGCAGGGGATAGAGACTGCCTTACTCATTTCTAATCTAAATGAAAGCAGCAACAAAATAATTTTATGGTTGGGGGTGTCTCATGGACTGAACTTGGGGTTGACCTGCTCTGCACCTCATTTGAGACAGGTTTTACCTGTGGTTCTAGGGAATTTGTCCTTAGGACAGGACTCCAGGGGTTGGGGACTTAGCTCAGCTGTAGAGCACTTGCTTAGGAAACACAAGGTCCTGGGTTCAGCCCTCAGCTCCTAGAGGTTGGGTGGTTGTGTGTGGGAGGGTGGGACTCTAAATATGGACCTGTAATTCTAGCTACTTGGGAGGCTGAGGTTATAATGATCACAAGTTCAAGGTGGGCCTGGGCAATTTAGTGAGACCCAGTCTCAACAACATAAAAGAGTAAAAAGAGGATTGGGGATGTGGCTCTGTGGCAGAGCCATTTTCTTTGTGTTCTTGTGGCCCTGGCTTATATCTCTTGTATGGAAAATAAAAAGAAAGCAAAACAAGAAAAAAACAAAAACAAAACAAAAATAACAATAAACAAAGGAGCAAGTAGGGCTCCCATCTTAAAGTTGGCAGCCCCAGGCCGGCATGTCCCCAGCTCTATTGCTCACCTGCTACTGGCTGTAATTACCAGGAGAGCAGTGGGGTGTCTGTGTCCTGCCCCCTATCTCACATTCTCACTATTTCTTGATTTTTGGCAGCTGATCTACTGCTGAAGGTAGGGGTGGAGGACAAGAGAGTAATGGGCGGGGGATCTGATCAAAGTACATTGGATATGCGTGTGAAGTTGTCAACAAAAACTACAGTATCTGTGGAATTGGTAGTTCTATCTGTCCCTCTGGTCTCTCAAAACTCTTATCTACTCAGTTCCATGACTTTGACTGCAAAGGACAATTTCCTTGCAAAGAAATGCTGAAAGGATTACAGCTATATGCTCATGTTTTTGAAAAATATTTCTAGCTTATTTTCTTTTTAAAAACTTTGACCCTGTCTCGAAAAACAAACAAACAAACAAACAAACAAACAAACAAACAAACAAAAAAAACCGAAAAAAAACCCAACCAAACAAACAAACAAAAAAACCCCAAAACAAACAACAACAACAAAACCAAAAAACTTTCCTGGCCGGGTGGTGGTGGCGCACACCTTTAGTCCCAGTACTAAGGAGGCAGAAGCAGGCAAATCTCTGTGAGTTCGAGGCCAGCCTGGTCTACAGAGTGAGTTCTAGGATAGACTCCAAAGCTACACAGAGAAACCCTGTCTCAAAAAAAACTCCAAACAAACAAACAAAAAGAAAGAACAACAATAACAAAAAACAAACAAAAAAATCCTTTCCTGTTGCCATGCCTATATACTTTACTTAATTACAGAAAGTGTTGAATTTCACATTTAACACCCTGGTTCCGGTGGGGAAGCTTTATTGATTTTTTGCATTCCTGGAAACACAACAAAAAGATACAGTCATATTTCCATTTGCCTGGTTTTCAAAATGCAGTATCTAGGGCACCAATGATGCGAGTTTGGCTTTTGCAAAAGAAAGTTATGAGTATTTAAGGATAGGAGGTCCATACTCAGTCAATATCTTCTTAGTTTATTTGTTTAAAAATTTTATCTAAGGAAATGTATGTTTGCATTCAAGTTCAGAAAAATCATGACATCCATCTCTGAATTAACAAGGATCTGGGAGCTTTTATTTCTCCTCTACTTAAAAAAAATAGCACTAGAGAGGGTGTTTTTGATTTTCTTCTTTGGGTCAGCATTTTAGTGCCTTTGGTTTTGGTAATTCCCACACTTCTGACCCCTGAAATATAAGATATACATATGACCTCTACAGAAGCTCTTCTGGCAGCTTAGGATTCAATTGAAGAAATTCCTTCATGCTTCAGTCTCTCAGAATCTGCTAAACTTTGATCATGCTATGAAATTATTAAATGTTTTTTAACTATTTAACTTATAATACCTAAAAAATTTTTGGAATATGTTATCATGTGAAAATGTGTTTTGTAGTCATGCTTTCTTGCCAGGACTGTTTGCTCCCCAATAATGACATGAAGTCTTATTATTAATTATGGAAACTCAGCTGATAGCTTAGGCTNGTTTCTAACTAGCTCTTATAACTTAAATTAACCCATTTCTATTAATTTACTTTCTGCATCGTGGCTTTATTACCTCATCTTCGTAGTGCTTATTCTGCTTGCTCAGTGGCTTCTGGTGTCTCTCCTTCTTTCCAGTGTCCTCGGCCCAGAAGTCCTGTCTAGTTATTGACTGTTGAGCTTTTTATTAGACCAATCAGAGTGACACATCTTCACAGTGTACAAATTATTCCACAACAGTGTTCAAAAAAGCTTGTTCAAATATGGAATACTTTCTTAATAAAATGTTGTTATACACACTATAAACAATAAAAGAAAAGTTATGTTTNGTATGGACAGTTTTATATATCANCTTTGATAGAGAATTCTAGCCCATGATTTTTTTGTACAATTCTATATGCAAATATATTGCAGATTTTTGTTGACAATTTCANACATATATCCAAGGTATTTTGGTCAGATTCTCCCCCATTGCTCTCTTGTTCTCCATTACTCATTAAATTTTTTCTACTTTCCAACTAGTCTCCCCCTCTTTTTAGGTCTTTTGTTTGTTTACTCCACTGCATTTGATTAGAATTATGTAATGAGTAAATATACATTTAAATTTATATATTCTCTGNTATTCACTTTTTGTTGTCTTCTGATGAGGCCCCTCATTTTCTTTTATAAATATAGTCAGTGTGGTAGCTACTAAGAAGGAGAGATCATTTTCTCGCTTCTTCCTTTAGAAGAAAGGCACTTTTTTGTTTTTATGGTTGTCCTTAAATTTGTAATCCCCCTCTCTCAGTCTCCTTACTGCTGGGATTACAGATGGACAAAACCATGCTGGGCTAGAAACACACTTCTTGATCTTCAAATTGTCTGAATAGTTTATAGTTTGTGATTTTAAAAGTACACATATGATTTCAACAGAACATTTATGCAAACTACAGAAAATACANAGAAAACTGATTCTCATGGCATGCACGTGTAATCCTTGCGCTGGAGAGGTAGAGTCCAGGAGGATCAAGGTCTTCAGTTATGTAATGACTGTGAGACCAGTCTAGTCTATAAATGATCCTGTCTAAAAAATTAGATTCCAATTTTTGTCACCAGCATGTGACTTATTGCCACCTCTTTAATATCTTATGTTAGTGGGCTTGCCAGTTCACTCAGGAGGGCCATGGGTTGGGGTAGGGGCTTGGAGCTTCTTGAAAACATAGCATATGAAGACATGGTGGTGACCTATCTTGGTCATCCTTAGCAGGATGGAGCTGGGCCAGTCCAGGTACCTGAGCAGCTCCTTTGAGTAGTCCAGCCATCCCTCCTGCATCTTCATTCTTAATCTTCATGTGGGCCATCAGAGCTGTTACCATGGTTACTTATCATCTTCACACTGTGTGTGCATACTTCTATCACTGTGAGTCCTTCTGCTGGTAATCTTGTACATGAGCTAAATGCTATCCCTAGGACTTCCCATTGTCCAGATAATACCAACATCAGCATGGGTTCTATGCTTTAATTTTGGAAAACATAGGTCATCATTTGAGAAGTCCATGTTATGATTTTTTTTCCTTTAGCAAGCCCAGGTTGACCTTATATTTCTTATATATCAAATACTGTCTGGTACAGTTTCCTTAGAAACAGCAAGATAGTAGCTTTTCCAGGAAGTTGTTTNGATATGAATGCAGTGAGCCTGTATCCTGGGAAATAAAGTAAGTATAAACATTGGTCTCATGAGAAACAGGCCTCTTTAGGATCTGGCATAGTTTTGAGGCTCTTACAAGCTGGCTCTTAGTTTGAGTTCATCTCTTGTTAGTAGGGGTGCTGAGGCCAAGCTAATTTCAAGTCTAGGATGCATTTTAAAACCTGGTTGGAGCATGCCAGGGGTTACCTATAAGGTGAAAGGCTGCTTCCCAGTGCTGAATCAGGCTAAGGGGAGACACTTAGAGCAATCTGAGACCCATAAATCTTGGAGCAATCCCGGAGAAACAGATATCCTGGATCAGATGGAGCCATGAGAATAAGGTGAGGTCCTCCTCCCTCCAGCTCATTAGCATCCCAGAAACCCTCAGATCTNCAGGTGCTTGATGCTCTCCTACTTCATGACTCACTGGTTAGTGGCAANAGCTGTGAATCTTTAGGGGGTAGATTTCTAGATGCTCCAAAGGGCTCCGAGATCCTTTCAGACGTTTCCAAGCTCGGCATCACATGCTATTTTGAAATGGTTAATCAAAACTCCTAGATCCTCTATGCTTCCCAAGTACTTATTTCTATAATAAACAAATAAGTGAATAAAAAAGATTTCTATCAGAAATACCATAAAATACTCCCAAAGTCTGGATGCAGTGAAATGGGAAAAGGACCGCCCTTGCTTTGGTCTTGGACTACAGTCCCCATCATGAATTGCCCTTCTCTTCCTTTGTGAGGATTTCTTCCCACAGACTGCTAATGGGACACTTGCCACTGTAAGCTGTTTTTAATGCTGCTGGGGTAAGTGGATTCCATTGATTTTCACTATTGTGTAATAATGAAAGACTGAAACAGACTGTTTACCCAATGCTAAAACACTGGTTTAAGGATTTTCATTGAATTAACTCATTAAAATGTAGCATCATCCCATGTGCTAGAAGAGTCCATCTGCATTGCAAAGGAAACCAAAGCCCAAAAAGATGAAGTAACTTTCCTGAGGACCATGCAGTTGTTAAGTGACAGAAACAGGGGTCAATGTCCAGGCTGCAAAGTTGCAAAGCCTGGGTTCTGAATTCCTTCGTCCTTCACTTATCAGCATGAGCTAGAATTAAAAAAAACAAAAAAACAAAAAAACAAATCTCATTGTGTAGCCTAGGTTTGTCCTCTTGCGTCAGACTCCCTAGGTTTGGGATTGCAGGTGTGCGTCAGTGGCTGGTTTACAGAGAATATTTACAAATATTCTTCACGGGATGCTTCATTCACCCAACTTATCCTATAAACTTTCCACCAGAACCCCACTTACTATAAAGAAAAAAAGCTAGATGAACAATATTAAAAAATATAGATTAAAAAGCTGTCTTTTTAGTTCTTCCCCCCCCCCCATTCATCTAGTTTAAAGTCAAACATGACAAGCTAGATTTAAAGATTTTGACATCTGGGTACCAAATTGAGACTTCACTCTGTAAAGCCGTCAGTAGTAAAAGAAACATATGGTCTACCCCTGCATCCTTTGATGAGCAGAATTCCGCCACATAAGTAATGCTTAAAACAGTTATCAGGAAAGACAGGTATAGAAAAGAGAGACTTTGGGGATGAAATAAAATTTTGAAAAGTCAGTAGCATCACAGCAAGGCTTTTGAGGCCTTTTGCAGAATGTACTGAATAACATTTGTGGAAATAATGAGTCTGACTTCCAGATGTGAAAAAAAAAATGGTTGGAAATCTTGTGAAATTTATGGTGCGCACGAATGGAGTATAGTGTATCAGACCTAATGTATTTTAGTGTTTTTCTTCTTTAACCAGAACTCAGAATGTATTATAAGCCTCTTATATTTTCCTCATTAGCTATGGATTACAGCCACCAAGCAAGGGGTGAGAGCTGGAACATTCTTTTGGTCTGTGTAAGTTACCTTTATTTTGTCACTGTTTATAAAATTACAGTTATGGTTCAATTTATGAAACATCAATTTGGTCAACTTCATTTCAGCTAAATGTAAACACGTCAAGTTGATGAGAATGTATTGATTCAAAAATAACTTTCCAGGCGTTTTTTCCTCAAAGGTTCTTTCTCTTTCTCTTTTTGCTTCCTTTTCTCACCCTCTCTTCCTCCTCCTCTCTCTCTCCTCTCTTGTCCCATCCTTTAGTTAAGGATGATTTTCTCTTTGACCTACCCTTTAGATCTTTTATCTTGTTAACCTTTATTCTGGTAACTTTTCACCCGGGAATGTGTATTTTTCTTAGACTATCACTGTAGTTTCTGTTATCATTCTCTATAAATATATTACAAACTATTGTGTTTATTTTGTTTGTATTTATTTATTTTGATTCCCAACTTTAAACACTTCTTGTAGCCTCAGGCAGTTGGGAAGCTGATGGAGTGGTGTAGAGTTGGAAGTTCTCTCCACAGCAGACCTGGGTAGGTAGGGTAGGAAACTCACCAAACTTTTCGAATTTCCCCAATAAGAAAACGGGACTACTTATCCCTGCAGAAGTAACCAGGGATTAATAATTGATGTTTTCAGGCTTTCAGATGAAATTTACCTGATAAAATTCTCAAAATGTTGATTCTTTTTAAGGCTCCTTAAATAAGAAAAAAGGTCTGGTTTGACTTTCATGGGGATTTTATTCCTGGTGTGATGGTCTTTCCATTTTTTTCTAACCCCCTAAAGCTGTTTCCATGACTGCTTTTTTATGCTTTAACAA
>LZPO01117013.1:175977-193125 GCA_001675575.1 Neotoma lepida | reverse complement strand
CTGCAGCTACGTTACCATACAATAGTTGGTGCTCTAGTGTTTTCTACCAATAGAATACTTAAGTAATCACCGCTTGCTGCCTGCCTTCTTTTAGTNCAGTTACTCCAAGACTCATTTAGATTATTGTACAGGCAGCAGTCCGTTTTTTTAAAATTGTGTAGCATTATATTCTGTAGATGCAACCCATTGGCTTATTCATCTGCTGGTGGACACTTGGATTATTTTCAGGTTTTAGTAATTGCAAAATAGCTGCATTGTTAAGAACATGTGTGTGTAACTTTTTGCATATGGGATTTGTTTTCATTTCTCTTTAGTAAAAACTTAGGTGTGGAGTGGCTTGATCCTTTAGTAAATGGATACAATTTAATTTTTTTACATAAGTGTAAAATTCATTGCCAAAGTGGTTGAATTTGATATTCCCATGAGCCATGTTTGAGAGCCCAATGGTCTCATGTCTCCAGTCTTGGTGTGGCTGGTTTAGTTTTGGAAATTCTAATAGGTTAGTAATAGTATTTTACTGATTTCTTCTTTTTAGGAGGAGCCTTACTCTGTAGGCTGGCTGGCTCAGAACTTGCTGTGTATCTCAGGCTGATCTTGAACTTGCAATTATTCTCCTGTCTCTGCACCTTTCATGTGTTGGGATTACGGTTGTGCACCACCATGGCCAGCCATTTTTGCTCTTCCTCAGGACTAGCAATGGCGAGCATCCTATAACATGGTCATTCACCATCCACATATTTCACTCAGGAAATTTCTGTTAAAGGATTTTGGTCATTTGAAAATTGGAGTTGCTTTTTAAGACTTTTAAGAGGTCTTTAACCTAAATTTAGGTCCCTTGCATATATTTTGCAATAATTATTTTCCAGTCTGAGAGCTGCCTTTGTACTTTCCATATTATATTATGGAGATTAAAGTTTTTAAAACATATGATGAAGTCCAATTTATTGTTTTGATTTTCATTAAATTCTAATTTGGTTTAGTATCTAAGCAATATTTGCCTAACCCACTGTGGCCAAACATTTTCCCTTTGTTTTAATTCTAGAAGTTTTAGGTTTTCATATTTTACTTCAGATTTATGGTTCACTCCATATTAGTTTTGTATGTTGATGTCATATAAGATATGCACCTTAGCTCTTTTTTGGGTATGTGAATAGCCAATTTTTCAGCAGCACTTAAAAATTGTTTGACAGTTTCTTACATTCATATAATGGATTTTAGTCCTCCTCACAATCCCATTCCCTCTCACCCTCTCTTCTCCCCTAGAACACTTCTTATCAGCAAAGCCTCCCCGACCTCTTTCAAGTCTTCTTTCGCTGTGGCCCACTGATTTTAGCTAGACTCCCTTGCCTAAGTGTGGGTGGGGGTTACTAACTGGAGCAAGAGCATCTTACCAGCGGCTATACCACCGAGGAAAATGATACCCTTTCCCAAGAGCATCACCTGCCAATAGTCCTTCAGATAGGAACAGATCCTCATGGGCCTTTCCCCACCCACGACGAGAAGTTGAAGGACTGGCTCATACATGGGTGTTGTTGGATCTACAGAGAGTTCAGGAGGGCCACAGCTATGTCTAGAAGACATCTCTTTGTTGCACATCCCCATCCTCTGGCTCTTAGATTCTTTCTGCTCCCTCTTCCATGATGCTCTTCGAGCCTTGGAGCGGTGCTATAGCTGTCCCAAAGCAATTCACTTTATTCATCTTGATTTTTCCACTTCAGTCATAAACCAGTCCTGTGTGTAGATGTTGGTTTACTTCTTGCTCACTCTATTCCATTGATCTATCTACCTGTTGTCTACACTAACACATGTGATGTGACTATGATTTCATAATAATTTTAAATTGACAGATTGTTAGATTCCCAACTTTCTTCTTTTCTCTAAATCCATCTACACTAACACATGTGATGTGACTATGATTTCATAATAATTTTAAATTGACAGATTGTTAGATTCCCAACTTTCTTCTTTTCTCTAAATCTAATCTGCTGTAGTTCTTTGTGCTTCCATGTAAATTTTAAAATCAGCTTATCAATTTTTAGAAAAAGACTTACTGGGATGTTTATTGACTTGATCCATCAATTTATTTATAGTTAACATGCTAAATAACCCAGAGCATCCTGACCTATGAACAAAATGTATTTTTCTACTTATGGTTGGCCTTTTTCTGACTAGAAGACTTTCATTTCACTTATGACTTTTAAAGATATTTTCAGTGGGTGAGGAATTCTAGGTTGACAATTCTTTCTTTCAGTGCTGAGACACATTGCCTCATTGTCCTCTGGCATGCATTGTTTCTGATGGAAACGATGTCATTCTTGATTTTGTCCTCTTTTTTTCTCCAGCTACTTCTAATTTTTTTTATCAGCTTTAGGCAACCAGATTTTGATGATTCCTCATTTTCTTATTTATTTATTTTTATTTCTTGTGCTTAGGATACATGAGTTCATAGTTTTCACTGATTTTAAAAAATGTAAAAGTATTATTTTTTCAAATGCCTTGGATTATTTCCGGGACTTACTGCACATGTGTTTGGTTTGCTGAACCTGNGCTATTGCTCATGTCTTTCCCAACTTTTGTCAGTTTCTTCCCAGATAGTTGTTTTTGCTGTGTCATCAAGCTCACCATCCCCCTCCCCCCTGTCTTTAAAGTTAACTTTTTAAGCCAAAAAGGCTTTTAAATCCATTTAATATTTTTGATCTCAGCTTGTATAAAGTTTTTGCATGTATGCATCTATCTGTGGTGTCTGATATGTGTGTGTGTGCATGTTCACATGTGTGTGGGCATGTGTGCAT
This sequence comes from Neotoma lepida, assembly GCA_001675575.1. Taxonomy (NCBI): domain Eukaryota; kingdom Metazoa; phylum Chordata; class Mammalia; order Rodentia; family Cricetidae; genus Neotoma; species Neotoma lepida. The sequence continues at coordinate 190,333 of LZPO01117013.1, read as the reverse complement.
GTATTCGCAGGTGCAAGTAGAGGCCTGAGGTTGATGTTGGGTGACTTCCTCCATGCATGCATCTTACATATGGTAGCTGAGTTTCTCAGGGAATCTGGATCTTGTCGTGTAGGGCTGGTCTGGCTAACCAGCTTGCCCTGGGGATCCCAGTCTCTGTCCACCTATAATGTACTAGACTAATGGTAGTTGGGCTGACATGCCTACCCAGCCTCTTCATGGGCTCAGTTGATCTAAACTTCTGGCTCTCATCCTTGCGGAGAAAGAACTTCAACCCACTGAGCCATTTCCTCAGAGTTTGTAATTTTTATATATTGAAATTCAGTCCTGGGCAGGTGAAAGAGTAGAAGGGGGAAGGTGATAGTCACACCCACGTGACCTCGCATGCTCTAACTAAACGGTCCCTTCAGCCCAGGTCACCTCTGGGCCCAGGTCACTTCCGAGTCATATGCCCAGTGCACGGCCAGGTGACCTGGCATGCTCTGACGAAACAGCTGTTTCCGCCCAGGTCACCTCCAGACCCAGGTCACTTCTGGGTCATGCGCCTGGTACACCGTCACTAGTTTTCGCGCACTCATGGCCATGCATCCTACGCGCATGCCTGGAGTAGCCACGTGGACCCGAGTATGCCTGCCCAGGCCAGCATTTAAAAAGCAGATCACAGGAACTCTCCCTCCTCCCTCACGTGTTTTTCGCAGGCCTGATCACACACTCCCCCTCTGCCTCCCCACCCTTAATAACAACTCTGGTTAGCGGGTTTGTTGTGTTTGTGATCTTTTTCTCGCAGAGTACAAGCGCTGCAAAAACCCAACAGAAGGTGCTTGCCTTTCAAGTCTGCCAACCTGAGATCGATGTCCAGCACTTGTGTAAAAGTAGAAGGAGAGACCTGACTCTGTGAAGTGGTCCCATGACTTCTACATATTCATGCCTGCCNNAGCACGTGCACATGCACACACACAAAATGAATGCATAAAAAATTATTCTAAATCAGGTGTATGACTTCCTTATGTTAGCATGTTTATTTCTCCTGGCTTTCTGAGTAGAGGGAATATAATTATAGTAGTAGTTCAATATTGCTGCTATTTTTGACATAATTTGTGGTTTTAATACCTTAGTTTATGAATGCTTATCCTCCATGATGTTTCTGGGCAAAATTCAATTGATTGATTTCTTTCTGGCCCAGTGCACGGCTCTGACGAAACAGCTGTTTCCGCCCAGATCACCTCCAGACCCAGGTCACTTCTTTTATTATGGATTTATTGTATTTTCTGCTTATTTGGTCATCTTAAAATTACACTTCCTACATGCAAATTTTACCTTTTTGGGTGCTGGATTTCTGAAGCATTCCTTTAAAAATTTTGAAGCTATTATTTGGTGATACATTTATATTTGGGGGGAGAAGAAGAAAGCTTCTTGAAAAAAAGTGTATTATTACTTACCACAAAGTTTAATGGCAATATTTTTTTCTCTGATAAAATTTAGAGTGGGAGCTATCTTAATCTCTACTACTTAGGAAAGACTATTTTAGTTTCAGTGATGAGGGTATTCGATGGATTTTTTCATTCTGCCTGTTGGGAACTGGCAAATTCTAACCCTTGGTTGAACTCTGTGCACTGTTCCTATAGCTATTTTAGGTTTGTCTTCCTGAGCTCTCTGAGTGTTTTTCTCACAGAAAGCCTCAGTGATGAATATTCTCCTGAACATCTGAGAGGGACCCTCTGCAGCATCCTGGGGCCTGCCTGTGCTTCTGTCACTAGAGGTGTTGCCTAGATTTAGAGAGGGTCTTCTAAGCTCATCTGATCTACATCTTGGGTGGGTCTTCCTATTTAAAATGATCCAGTCAAGAATAATTCCTCACAGGTGTGCCCAGCTGCTTGAGTTTTAGTTAATTCCAGACATAGTCAAGTGGACAACCAAGGCTAACTACTACAATGATGGATACAGATTTTTCCCCCCTAAATCAAATTCATTTAATAGTAAACTTAATCTAACATTACTAATGTTCAGATTTAGTTACATATTGCAAATATGAAAATAGCTTTTCACTTCAAGGCTCACATATCGTGCTGGGTCATGAACACATGTTAAAAGTACATTTAATGAGAACAGAAAGAGCTACCACATTTTCATGAGGAAGTTAAAGATGACCTTGATATGATGCAGTGAGTATATAGATATGTTAACTATTTTATACTCACAACAATTCTGAGTTTCATATTAAACTCCTCATTTTAGAAATGAGAAACTGCTGTGGAATAGTCCTTTTGTACACTGTGAAGATTTGTCACTGTGATTGGTTTAATGAAGAAGCTGATTGGCCAATTGCTGAACAGGATAAAGTTAGGCAGGAGATCCAAACTGAGAATGCTGGGAAGGAGACAGGTAGAGTCAGGAGTCACCAGCCAGATGCAGAGGGAGCAGGAGATGAACATGCCATGCTAATAAAGGTACCACCACGTGGTAGAATGTAAATAAGGAATATGGGTTAACTTAAAATATAAGAGCTAGTTAGTAATAAGCCTGAGCTATTGACCATGCATTTACAATTGCCATAAGTCTCTGTGTGGTAATTTAGGAGCAGCTCCTGGGACAGGAAAACTCCACCTACAAGAAACATTGAGCCTGGAGAGATGACTCAGTGCTTAAGAGCACATACTGTTCTTGCAGAGGAGCTGAGTTTAGTTCCCTGTACCTCTGTCAGGTGTCTGGCTCACAACCACCTGCAACTCTAGGTTAAAGAGTCTGATGACCTTTTATGGCCTCTGTGAACACTTTCATTCATGTACACACACATGCACACATGCACACACACACATACGAGAGAAAGAGAAAGAGAGAGAGAGAGAGAGGGAGAGGGAGAGAGAGAGGGAGAGAGGGAGAGAGGGAGAGAGAGAGAGAGAGAGAGAGAGGTTTGTGTTGAGACAAAATGGCTTGTCCTAGGTTATGTAGATAAAGAGGAAGCTAGGCTGCCCTTCAAGGAGGAAGCTATAGGTGAAGAAGCAATAAAAGTAAGTGATGGATTAGGAAATGTCCCTCCTGGAGAAAAATGAAGAACAGAGTGCAGTTATTGCTTGCAAATATTGGAATTCGGCTATTACTGCACATGCTGGGAATTGAATTTAGTTTCCTGAAGCATGCTCAGGCTGGATTTGGAACTGGGACGTTGGAGTCCAGATAGACTGGTTTGGTTGAATTCAAGTAACAGAAGAAATTATAGGAAGAATTGAGGCTTCATTCTATTTTTGCTGCATTGCTCTAAGCATTTTAATGCTGGAGACTGCCATGAGCTAGACTGGAAAGCACTGAGTTCAGCTGGGTAGGTGGTCAGTGGAGGATCTTGTTGTCACTGAATGAAGAAGGAAGACNCAGCATGTTATTGGCCTCAAGGATGGAGCTCTGACAGTAAACAAGAGAGTCAATGACAGAAGGAATAAAGGAGAAGGTATAAGTCAGAGGTTCACATTGGGTTGTTGGGGACAAGACAGAGCCTCTCACCAAAATGCCTAGAGAGGACAAGCTGGAAGGCAGCAAGGAGCTGACAAGTCAATTTTATATGCTTAGCATGGAGTATGAGTGAATCATGCGGCGGCAATGACATTGAGGAGACAGGTGAAGAGGANNCTAACCATGGGGAAATCGTGTGCCTGGCATATGTGTGTCAGTTAATGGGATAGGCATGGGTGACATTGCTCTCAAAGTATAGAGTGTGGGAAAACCCAAGGTAGAGAAGGAACAATTCAGGTCAGGGCAGAAGCAAGAGATAGCCCTATTAGGCAGTGGTAAGAAGCTGTAACTGTGTAGCCTGTTTCAGTCCAATTATTTTCATCCATGAAATTCTGATAATGCCTACTTAGACCTGGCATAAGAATTGTTAGAGGTGGAGGGACAATGTGGGGGTGGGGCGAGGAAGAGGCCTAATTGGGAGGGGAGAACAAAAGAAGGTCCAATGGTGATAGGACAAATACCACGTCTTCTCTCACACATTGTTTCTAGACTTAAATCTATATGGAAACAAAGAGATAAGCAAACAAATAAATAAAACATTCTAGCCCACAACAAGCATGCACTCTGTTGTAACCCATTGTTTCTCTCNTCGTGTCTTCTTTTGGTTTAAAGGTCCAAGGGTCTGAATGCTGGCTTTTCCCCTGTTTAATGCAAGATCATACAGACAAAAGCACTGAGAACATAGTAAGTCTTCAATAGCACACAGTAATACAGCAAAAACACTGTCAGAGGAGACCTCAATGAAGCACAGACAGTAAAAATATCCTCGGATTTTTGTCTTCACACCCTATGTATCCTGTAAAACAAGGAATACCTCTTTGGAAGGTTTGTCTGGCTTTGGAGGTCTTCAATTTTTTTCCCCCAAAGAAGGGATGTAAAGAAGAAACTCTCTGAAATTCATGAATTCCATGTCTTGAATGAAAGCCTAAATCTACTGAAGAGGGTTAAGAAGAAAGTGCTTAGACTGCAAGAGAAAAGAGATTTCCCTGGCTCTGGAGTCAAGTGTGGAGGTCTGAGCAGTGGTTCATTCTGGGATGTGATGTGGNGAGAGAATCACAGGCCATGGGGTTCTGCCATGGCTTGGGCACAGAAGATTGGCATCATTCAAAGGACCCAGATGCACACAGGTATGTATGCCTTTATGTCCAGTGCCTTTAATGGGTATCAGATTCTCATGTGACCCCAGGGGAAAGATGGGTGCCATGATAAAAACTGATATAAGAGTAAATAAGTCATGCAAACTGAGTGTTCATAACTTTGGTGGTTTGAATAAGAATGCCCCCCCACCCCATGCTGGATAATTTAATGTCAACTTGGCACAAGCTGAAGTCATCTGAGATGACTTCAATTAAGAAAATGCCTTGATAAGAGCTATAGGCAATCTGTAGGGAATTTCCTTAATTAGTGGATGGTTTGAGTAATTCATTCACCACCCATTTTGGGTGGTGCCAACCCTGGGCTGGCAGTTCTGTATTTTGGGATATTTGATCACACANTGTGAAGATATGTCTCTCTCTCTCCTTGCCTGCTAAAGCACCTTCTAATTGGTTTAATAAAGAGCTGAATGGCCAAGAGCCAGGCAGGAGAGGATAGGCAGGACTTCTGGGCAGAGATAGGAACTCTGGGAAGATTCTGGCTCAGGGAATCTGAGGAGAGATTCTCCCAGCTCAAATGATCTGGATTAAAGATGTGTCTCTCTACCTNAAAGATCTGGGGTAGCAGTGGATCTTCCTACTTTAAAATTAAGCAAAAATCCCTCCCAGGTGTGCCTTCCATTTTGGGGTCTTAGTTAATTCTAGATGTAGTCAAGTTGACAACAAATAGCCACCACAATAACCCTTGTTTTAAGAAAATAAAGTTGTATTTCCTGTGCCATAAGATACATACTGACCTTTAGAAGATGCTTAGCACTGTGCTCGCTACATATCAAGTATTCAGTGAGTATTAATACAGGAAATAGAGCCAAGGAAAAAAATAGGAAGGGACAGATTCAGAGATGGAGAGAGAATCAGGAAATCATAGATACTCTAAAATCCCAGGTTAGAGACACCCCGCCCTGTGTGTGTGTGTATGTGTGTGTGTATGTGTGTATGTATATATGTGTGTGTGTGTGTATGTGTGTGTGTATGTGTGTATGTATATATATGTGTGTGTGTATGTGTGTATGTATATATATATACATATATATGTGTGTGTGTGTGCGTGTATGTGTGTGTGTGTGTGAAGATAGGTGATAGGTGACTGTTTATGGCAGCCAGAGGACATCCCTGGGTGTTGGTCCCCACTTTTCACCTCATTTTACACAGGATCTCATGTTGATCATTGTGTATGGACTGTGAGCTTCTAGAGATTCATCCCCTTGTCTCCACTTCCTATATCACCATAAGAATGCTGGGATTACAGATGCATGCTACCATGCCTGACTGTATGTGAGTTCTGGGAATCTGAACTCAGCTCCTCACCCCATCTTTCTAACTCTGAACAGATGGAGTTAGAATATATTTCATGATACTGGAGTTAGAGATATTAAATTCCAGAGAGAAGTCCAATTAGATGAGGATTGGAAATATCAACTGGATTTTTGCAGTGATATGGAATTGTTGGCCTGTTTGGAAGTAAATTCAATGGATTGGTCTGAAAATGGCCACAGTGGGTTGTAATACACAGAGAAAATAAGGACACCAAGGACAGTGTGCAGAGACTGCCCTGTGAAGAAACTTGGGCAGGAAATAGTAGAATCACAAGTGACTGTGAGAGGGAGATAAAGCCTCAGGAGGATTTTGTTTCATTCAGCATGGGAAAAGCTTTACACACCATTGAGAGGAAAGGAACTAACACCTAAGGANGTTGAATTGTAAACAAATTTGTAATTAAAAGTAACGGATGAATGAAGATTCAGCTGGAATAAATTGCTTCTGGTATATGCGCATCATGAGTTGAAATTATTTAAGTACACATGATGGCCATCGAACTTTCTAAAATGGTTCCCTGTGGACTAGATAGGTCATGAATTGATTGGTTGAACCCATATTTTTTAAAAAATAATCATTTAAAATTTAAATAAAAAATTAAAAATATCAACAAATTTCCAATAAGAATCCAGATTTTGTTTTTGCCCTTCTTAAGATGCTAAAGATTGAAAATATTAATCGTTGCTTGGTAGGTTCACAATNAATGGGAGCCTCAGCAGCTGCTCTTGAAATCAGGCTTGGCAACTGTTTCCTCTGAAGAGCCGGACAGTAAGCCATAGTCTCTAGCTATTGTGTCCTGCTGGTGAGGTTTGGAAACAACTATAAACAATGCATAAATGGAGTTTGCTGTGTTCCAATAAACTTTATCTGGACAAACTTGACTTTCATAAATTCTTTTTAAAGGCACGAAGTAGTGCTATTTCTGGCCATCATCGAGAAAGCCAAACAATACGTACTGTCAATGTGGGGAAAGACCAATGCTTACACATGGCTGGTGGGAACCGTGCCATCGCTATGGAAATCAGTGGGGATGTTCCTCAAAAAACTAAAACTAGTGCTATCATATTATCTAGTTCTACCACTCCTGGGTGGATACTCGAGGGATTTTTATGAACAAACAATATGACATACATATATGTATATGTCGATATTTATATACATTTATATGAGATTAAATGAGAAGATGGACTATGAAAAGGGAGGAAGGGCCTAAAACAAAGGAGGAGAGGAACAAGAAGGAATAGAAAAANTCCTGTATGTTTCCTTGCATTTGCAGAATCTAGATTTAAATATATATCAATATATTCATTTAAATATATGTACATAAATGTGTGTATCTCTCTCTCTGNAACCCGTTTTCCCACCTCCATTATAATCAATGGGTTAAACTTGTGAGACGATTTGTCAGCCCAAGGACCCAATTCTATGATTTTGTTGAGTCTATGATTTTGTTGGGTCTCAGATTATGACTACACTTAAGATAGTGTATGGCCATTTGGAGCTTCAAGCTGTGATCATACGAGGGCTTCAGCTTGGGGCCACTGTCNTNATTTGGGTATGAAATGCCACCCCTCACACACAGACACAAAGGTTCCTGTGTTAAGGGCTGGTTGCCANGTGATACAGGCTTTTAGGAGGTTGGATCATGAAGGCTCTGATCTCATCAATGGACTAAGCCATTGATGGAGTCATAATTTGATGGCAAACTATTGGAAAGTAGAGCCTAGTTAGAGGAAGTAGGTTACTGGGGGTATGCCCTATAAGTTCTCTGTGTGTGTGTCTGTATGTGTGTGTGTATGGTGTATGTGTGGTGTGTGTGTGTGTGTGTGTGTGGTGTGTGTGGTGTGTGTGAGAGAGCCAATAAGCGAGGGTGAGGAGGTATAGAAGAGACTCGTGGGATAGGCTAGAAATGAGTAAAGCACAGGCTATTGGCTGTAAAGATGTTGTAATGAAATCTATTTTTTTGCATAAAAGAATCTTAAGAAAAAAAACAAGAAAAACCTCAGGATTTATTTTAAAGGAAAGGGAAAAAGGAAAATAAGTAAGTTCGAGGCCTTCCTGAGCTAGAGAACAAGCTCAAGGTCCACCTGGACAACACAGTGAGACTCTGGCTTAAACAAAAATGGGAAGAGGGCTGAGGATCTAGCTTAGGGGTGGAGTGTTAGCCTAGAGTGCCNTCTCCAGTGCCACAAAACAATCAAACAACAAACAAAACAGCCTTGGTCAGTTTCCTCATGAAATCCATTCAGACTGCAGAGTTTCACTGACCTATNACTCTCCTATATGGGGCTGGCTTCTGTCTTACAGCCCAGCTTCNTATTCGGTTTGTTCTNTTCTTGATTTCTCATTCTCCTGACCTTACCCAAAGGCTGCCACACAGCCCACAGTGCTCTCAGCCACCCAAGCAACCACCAGACTCCTGAAGAGTCAGTCAGCTGGGTTTTCATGTCCATCTTCTTAGGAAGCTCACTATCTTTGTCCTGGCACTCTGAAATGTGCCCACAGAGAAGGCCTGTTGTAGTTTCATACCAATAAAATGAGACTGTTTTGGGATAGATGTGAAGTGTTACTATTCTTTAGGGTTTTCAAATGTTAAAAAAAAAAGAGAAAAAACCAGAACAATTCTTCATATGCTGCACAGACAGAAACAGCTGGCCAGCTGGGTTTGAATGGGGGTCCTTGGTCCTACTCATTGCACTAGCTTTCAACTCTTTAAAAAGTTTTATGAAGTTTTGTTGTTGTTGGTTTTGGCTCTATTTGGAGTCTTGGCTATTGTCATCTAGAAGACATGGATTTGAATAGCTCTGAGTCAAATTTCTCCCTCTAAGTAGAGGATAAGTTGCTGTTTGTCATTGTGTTTGAAATTATACTTATTTACTGTATACTTTCCCTACTTCATTACTTTAATTTATTTGCCTATAGGCAATTGATTTTGATTCTCATGTTGGGTGGCCAGGCATCTCCGACTATCCTGGAATGGGAAATTTTCAACATTCAAAGGTATAAAAGTAGGGCCTGTTGTGGTCCTTCTTTTGCTAGTTTGGATGTACTTGGGAGGCAGAAGCAGGCGGATCTNTAAGAGTTCAAGGCTAACATAGTCTAAATAGCGAGTTCCAGTCCAGCCAAGGCTACACGGTAAGACCTTGTCTTAAACAACAACAGGAGCTGGGATGATGATTCAGTGGTTAAGAGCACTGGTTGCTCTTCCCCGGGTTTAATTCCCAGCACCCACACAGCAGCTCACAAATATCTGTAACTCCAGTTCCAGGGGTTATGGTACCCTTACACAGACATACATGCAGGCAAAACACCAGTGCATGTAAAATAAATCTTGAAAAAAAAAGAAAAAATTAAACAATAACAAGAACGGGTGGAAATACTTGACAAGCCAAGGTGAACTGTTGTTCTGTCCTGCTGTTGTTCTGTTCTGATTCACATTTTTATTAGTGCTTTGCCAGAAAGACACATTACCCTTTTAATTAATTAATTTTCAAAATAGTTCAGTTCTTAGCAAAATTTTAAATAAACATCATTGTAAAAAGTACTTGCAAATAAACATCACACACCAAAATTAACAAGNCCCAAAGTCTATGCATCTCCACGAACTTCTTTGCAATTGGAATAGCCATTCTGAAGCTGAGGGGCTTCACGTTAGATTTTACACTTTCACTATCAAATTTTTTTAATGCACCTTTTCCCCCCTTGTGGCTTTATTACTGTAGTAATTACTGCTGCCAGTTCACTTTAATAATTCATTTCCCCCATCTCCAAGGTGGTGAACTGTGTCTTAGCCACCTCTCTTCACAGAACTTTGCATAACGCCTGTGGGCTAGCTACTTTTCTTATCACTGTTCGGATGCCTGAAAAAAGGAACTCAAGGAAGAAAGGAATTGTTTTGCTTCAGGTTATGGAAGGACATACTCCGTTTTGGCTGGAGAGGCATAGAGGTGGAAGTAGCAGGACTGCCTGTTCACATCTTAGTAGATCAGAAAGCAGAGAGTTGATGGGAAACTGAGGCAGAAGTAGCGGGACTGCCTCTTCACATCTTAGTAGACCAGAAAGCAGAGTTGATGGGGAATTGGGGTTGACTATTATAACCCACAAAGCACCTCCCCACTCCCTGACCTAATTCTTTCTGCTAGGCTTCATCTTGCAAAGGTTCCACAACCTCCCAAAAGAGTTCTACCAGCTGAGGACCCGGTGTTCCAACACATGAGCCCATGGGAGATATTTCACCTTCAAATTAGCAAAACCTAGCCCTGATTTGGTTTCTATTGAGTGACAGTTAATGACTGATTAACCTAGCATCATTATAGCTGACAATCCTTAGGCAGAAATGAAGATTAAATGGTAATTCAGAGGCCTCTATCTAGCTCATGACTTCTGGTTTCTCAAAATAAGAACTTTCTTCTGTGTTCCAATGTCACTCTCTCTGGGTCTTAGAACTCTCGTTCTAGATACCTGTTTATCTTCTCAAACTCAGTTACCCATTTAATCAAATGGATCCAGTCTCTGCTTTTTCTTAATGAGCTTGAATGTATAACATGACAAGACTGTGGGCATGTCATTCCTCCCAAGCCTTTTCAGTTCCAAGGAAAAACACGAGTGCTTTTGTCCTGAATGAGGCTTTGAGGAGAGCCCTGGCTCACTTCTTTTTGGAAAACTGAATAACCATGCCACTGAGCTGAGCTGTATGAGAAAGACCATAGCTCCAGAGGCTTTGGGGATTATGTTTGTAGGGTCCGCACTTTTGAGAGCTGGAGAAAGGGGAGGGCCGGTGGGGAGTGAGTGTGGTTTGATTACAGTATAATTTTTGCCCCCTCTGGGATCATTTCAAGCCTGTTCTACAAATGTCAGGGAACCAATGACTCATCAAACAGTGGAGTGTTGCTTTTGGAAAAGGGAGAGGAAGTCACTGCTTTGGAGCTCAGTGATAGATTTGCACTAAGGTAAGATCTCCTCTCAGCAGAGGGTCTGAAATGTTGGCAGCTATCCCCTGCTCTTTTCCAGGCCTGGGAGAGATGCCATCTGCCCTGGACTGTGAAGCCTCAATTCCCTTAGGACACGGAGGAGACAACCCTTGCCTCTGTCCTACAACATTGGGAAAAGTGAGGCTGGGAGGGGACTTGGTGCTTAGTGACTCTGGGCAAATACAAGCGGTGGGAGAAGTGCACTGGCAGTAGAGAATCTTGTCAGATTTTTCCATTCTAGGCCCTTATCTTTGCATCACTGACTGGCTTTGGGGAGGGAAGAAGTATAATTACTGAGTTAGAGGCAGGAGTGATGAAAAAGTAAATAAACAAACACCAGGACAGGACTACTTGGTAAAGAACAGAGTTCTTCATGTAGCACTTACATCATATGAAGTCATGTTTCAGGTGACATATGTGGCTAACGTAACTCTTATGTTTAGGTAGAGACAGCACATCAATCTTTGCATGTATACTATGACTATTTTCTTTGTTTATTCTTTATGAGAATCTGGGGCAAAGACTTGTAACTTTCTGACCACTTCTTTTTTTTTNAATTTATTAAATTTTTAAAGAACTTACAAAAAAAAGAAGGTCACACACACATTTAAATTAACCAGACCTGAACCATGAACTTCTATGCCATTAGAATATGAATGCCATTAGAATAGCCATTCTGAAGCTGTGGAGCTTCATATTAGAACTTACCTATCCACTATTAAATATATTTGTATGCATTTATATGCTACCAAAAATGGAAAGAAAGTTTAGTTTTATATCCTCTTACTGTTTTTGCAGAGGATCCTGGCTCAGTTCCCAACACCTGCATGGTGGCTCACTGCCAGAGGCTTTAGTGTCTATTACCTATATTCTATCCTTCCCATCACCTGACAGTTGCTATCATTTCTACATGTCATGCTCTACCAATACACACATTTGTTTGTTTCTACATCCTCCAGAAAGTCTATATTTTTCAGTCCTGCGTATTTTTCCCAAGGTATGTGTAGATGCTAGATATGATCGGTGGCAACAGAAGGGGTGTGAATGAAATCCTGTGTTTGTAGGGTCTATTCCACCCTTTCTTGGTGAAGTCGCAATGTGAGAGAGGCAGGAGCCTGGCCCTAGTTTGGGCCAGCCACTGTTGGAAGTTTCCTATAGAACATGACTTGTACCTGGCAATTTGGTCCTCAGCTTTTGGTCTTAGCTGCAGCTTGAGGGTGTGATAAAAAGGACAAGGAGGTATCCTGTCACACAAATGTACAAAAGGAAAACCTTAGAGGAAAGTCTCAGACCTGCTCTTCTCTCTCTGCAGCCTTCTCTTTGCATAATTTGGGGGGTTGATACAACATGGGCCTAGCCTTGTGTTCTTCTTCTCTAGATCCGTATCTGGATTGTGCATGTATGCTAGAGAGAGCCATACAATAGGGCAGAATAGCATCACAATAAGTTCATGGCCACCTCTTTCATTTGTCCCATTAGCTCCTCTCGCCACCCTCCATAATAACCACCCTCACCTAGTGTCAACATCTGGTCATCATTCATGTCCCCTTCACTCTGAGTCATGACTCCTCTCTGATTTCNGAGGCAATTGATGCTTCAGACTGTAATTTCCTCAGGCTCAAACTAGCAGATCTTCACCTGTTAATGACATTATTCAGTGCCTCTCCTCCTCAGTTGATGCCCTCACGCTGGCTGTGCTATTCATTCTTTCCCTTCGTGGGCTCTTTTTCATTTTCTTTTAAAGAAAGATTTAATTATTTTTATTTCTTGTATATGAGTGTTTTGCCTGCGTGTATATTAAATGCATTGAGTGCATCTATCCAATATCATCATTTTCCTTTTTATTGGTGTATACTCATTGTACATGACATTTCATAATGACATTTTCACNTAAGTATTTACTGTACTTTGGGCATATCTCCTTCCACTCTCCTTTGTTCTCGTCCCCCACTTTAGTCCCTTTATGAAATCTGACACTATCAGTTGGTACTCCATGAATCCTTTACATAGATATTAAGTATGCTGAACTTTCTTCAATTGGAAAGAAATCCTTTCANATTATATCTCTTTGTTCTTCCCTNCCTGCTTCTTTCTTCTTTCCTTTCTCCTTTTCTTCTTTTACCATGACTTTTATTTAGTCCAGGTTGGCCTTGAACATTTTAATTTAATATATTAAATTAATATATTTATTTTATATATATGAGTGTTTTGCCTGNATGTATATTAAGTGAATTGAGTGTTGGTGCCCACAGAAGCCAAGAAGAGGATATCAGATCCCCTGGAACTGGATGGCTAGGAATATGAAAAAGAGAGGGAGAGTATATGTGTGTGTGTATGAATGTGGGCATCAAAAGTGCATAAACTATTTAGGACTATGGGGAATTTGGCTGGAACTTTAAGAAGACAAATTACAGCAGCTCTACTATTTGATGAAGAGAATGCTATTGTCTGACACATGCTATATGTATGATCAGAAACTATACTGGAGATGCATATNATTAGAATATGNGATTATCATTTGAGGTGCTAGAGAGATGGTTCAGTGGCTGAAGACACTTGTTGCTCTTGCAGAGGACTTGGGTTCAGTTCCCAGCACCCACCTGGCAGCTCACAACNATCTNCAACTCCATTTTCAAGGGACCCAATGCCTTCTTCTGGTTTCTGTGGGCACTAGGCATGCATAGTCAACATGCATACATGCAGGCAAAACACTAATGCATGTAAAATAAAAGCTAATACATTTTAAAATAAGAAATATATTTGAAATAGACATAGTAAAAAGTGAAGAAAACTACACTTGGGCAGTGTCCATACTGAAGAAAAGGGATTTGGAGACGAGAGGTAGAAATGAATGTTTGGTGACTAAAGAAGGGTTGAATTGGGGAATCATTTATTCAACAAGTATTTTAATAATTATTTTGAACCAGACACTATGGAGATTATTGGAAGTGAAAGGTGAAAAGAATAGATCACCAATTTCAAATAATAATGGTAACACATGACAACATAAGTATTTAAATGGATGTATGTTCCAAGGGAAGATGCAATATAAAGAAGGCACCTTTTAGCTTTCCATGGCAGCTGTGGATAAGCGTCACAGAGGAGCTGTGTGACTTTGGACAGGAAGAGAGAAGAGAAGTGGTTGAGAATCAAAGCAGAGTAGTCAACATTTTACTCATTTTCCCATTTCTAGGGCCCAGGGAACAGAAGGATGATAAAACACTGGAACCTAGCATGAGGTGACCACAAAGGGAGGAAGAAACGATGATGCCCTGAGGAAGAGGAAGGCAATGACGTCAAAGCAGGGGCTGGACATGAAGACATCATGGTGTCTTCTACATTTTGCATGGTGTCCTGATAGCCTGAAAGAAAATCTTTCTTTCTTTCTTTCTTTCTTTCTTTCTTTCTTTCTTT
>LZPO01117013.1:163529-175741 GCA_001675575.1 Neotoma lepida | reverse complement strand
CCTTTGAATTTTACTAGCCAACAAGTACAAGAGTTTATACTTCAAGAGAATATGACTCAATAACCAGATTTACAAATTCATATTCTAGCTGCATTCAGAAACTTTAAAGATATGATTATATTTTGGTCTCGGGGACAGAGAGCTGATTGAAAAGCTTCGGGGGGTCTGATATTTTCTGGAACCTTTTTGCTCATCTTTAATTGACAGGATATTTACTTTTCAGCTTAGTTTTCAGGTCAACCCAATTATGCCTCTCTGCAACACAGGCTNTCATTTCACCTTGGCAGACAGGTTTCACTAGAAATCATCCAGAGTGGGGGTAATGCTAACATAATATTACTTCTAAACTAGGCACAGTTTGATGAAGGATTTGGATGTACTTGGTGGGTTGCTGTTCCAATTTCAGATATTTTGCTGGTATTCCCTGGGAGTCAGCCAAGAGCAAGGGATGACAGCTAAATGGGCTTTTCATACTCTGGATGTGGCAGTGGAGTTTTAGCCTTGTGGTTCTCTTTAAAAACCTTTGGGGCATTGATGATGGAGAGGTCCTGAACTCCACAGAGAAATGTTATTCCAAATGAGTTCTTGCCAAGCCCAAATTCACTAGTTAAAATTTTAAGATGAATTACATCATCTCTCACATTTATACATTGCTTAATCCAATTTGCATTGCAATAGTCCATGCAGNATTCTATTAGACTTCATAGTAACCCTAGGCTATCTAGATAGCTTTGCTTTGCTTTATCCACTTTATGGATTTTACAGATGAGGACTAAGTTGAAAGAAAGTAACTTGTTTGTCCATAATTGCACAGATAATTAAATGTTTTATGAGGTCTGGGAATCAAGTTGGTCCACCCATTCCCAGTTTAGTGCTTGGACTTAATCATGAGGTCTTACTGGTAAAACTTTTAAATATACTTTTTTGAATGAATGGCATTTCAGTCTTTGCATTAGACAATGTCCACACCACAGATTTAGGCTGACCAGTATAATGAACACAGAGAAGGCACAAAACCAATGGTACAAAGCCCAACTCTTCAAGAGTTGAACTTTGGAGCCTTTTACTGTTAGCATGGTAGTGGCTTTATGAACCCATCAACTCCAGTGTTGGCCATCTCCTAATAACACTTGAATGGATCTTTTCCTAGGATGTATGTAAAGAGCCATCATCATAAAACATTCTCGTGCAGTAGATGGGAGCTAACACAGAGACCCACAACTGGACAATGTGCAGAGTTATAGACCTGGGAATACTCAATCCTGAATGGGATGACTTCAACAAACCCCTCTCCTCCAGGCTTGGGGAACTATGTAGAAGAGGAAAGGGAAAGATTCTAAGAGCCAGAGGAGATAGATGACACCAAGGAAACAGAATCTTCCAGATAAAACAGAACTGATGCACATATGAACTCATAGAAACTGGCAGCATGCATAGGGTCTGTACAGGTCCAGGCAGACAGGGTTCCAGCACTGAGAGAGGGAAGTGAACACAATCCCCCACCTCTAATCAACCAAGAAACCACCTCCAAATGACAACCACGTGCAAGGGAAAGATTAGTTTTTCCCAATGGAGTCTCAGTGGGTATATAAAACACACTCATGGTAGGCCCCATGCCCAGCATTAGCAGGTCAACACAAAACAAGCTCGATGGTGTTTTGGATTTTTTTTGTTTCATATTGTTTTGTTTGGGCATTTTTTCTGTCTTACTGGTCTTTTGCTTGTATATTATGGTTTTTGACTTTTGTATGTTTGTGTGTATGTGTGTGTGTGTCTGTCTGTCTCTCTGTGTGTATATGTTTCTCTTGCTTTTTCTTCTGTTGTTGTTTTATTCTGGTATATTTATTTTTTTACTTGCCTTTTCTAAAGAGAGAGAGAAAGGTATGGAATTGGATGGGGAAGTGGAGGATCTAGGAGGAATTGAGGGAAGGGAATATCATGATCAGAATATATTGTATGAAAAAATTATTTAAAAATAGATTAAAAAGAGCAGAATTAGAAGTCTGTATAATGCAAACATTTTAGCATTACATGCTCCATTTAACTAAGATGATGTATCTTACAAGTCTAATGGCGCACATNAAGTCTCCATCTTCAGGGTGCATGATACTCCAATTGCTTGCTTGCCAAGTTGCTTTGACAGAATGGCTAGGGCAGATTCCTGGGCTTTCCACAGTAATTCTTCAAGGTAGAGTGCTAATGTCTNCACTGTTTGNTGAGCTTCAAGTTGCTTCATGGGTAATATTTTGTAGTTCTATCTCCTTAATTTATTCCCATGAAAATGCATTATTCTCAAGCATCCATAATGATCATTGAATCAGGAAGAGCNCNAACTCTGTGCTCAGTTGGAATCTATCCCTTTCTNTTATAGAAGAGGCCTTTGAACTTGTCTTCTGTCCATGCTCTACATTTATTCATTATAAGCCNCTTTTTGAAGACCATTGATGATGTTGTCTATAAGATCACCTCAATCTATTAAAGAGCNCTAATGCTGAATATCAGAATGGAAACTGCTGGAGTCACTACCGTTTATATCCACCGAAGTTTCTTAATCTCGACATAAACTTTCTTGTCGAGTCACTGCACAGAAACTCNCAGGAGAGGCAAGTTTTCAGCAAATGTCCTCAAATTATTACAATGCATGGCCACTTGCTTTGCCTTTTTATGTCTAAGAAAGGTATCTTAAATGATTCTTTCTGGAACTGGGAAGTCAAGAGTGATTACATGCCCTTCACATCTTTTACATAGCAAAACTAAGAATAAATTAATGCTTTGCCTATTCAGGCAGCTAGACATGCCAGTGTCTCAGACTATTGAAAACAACCCTGAAAGCCTTGNTGTGACATAAATGTTTGGAGAACTGCTTTATCTTGGCNTTTGCCATCATGAACGGACTAAGAAAGAAGTTTAACAAATTNTGAAGGAAGAATGAATTTATTCCCATACACATGTCTGGCTTTTAAATCCTACCAAAGCTCCATTATACCCTGCTGTCAGAGACAAGGAGCAGTATGAATGGTCTTACAAATGAAGGCTTAAGAGGGAAGGCAATGGAAAGAATGAAGGATAGGAAAAAACANTGGACCTCTGAGTCCAAAGAAGGACAAAGAGCCTGAGCTGCCTGGGGCAGTAATTCCAGGCTTGGCCTGTGACTGATATGAAAATGCTGGAGCAAGTGGACTAGAGAAATAATTGCCATGAAGTTAGAGGACACTAGGGACAACTGTGGTGAAATTGAGTTGTCCCTGGCAAAGAGATGAAGTCCAAGTTGAGAAGTGTTCGTTCTATCAACTATGGCATGGACTATTCTATGAAAACAATACCAGTGATAATTGTGGTAGATTTTTGGGTAAGTCTGATCTCTTTTTCAGGGATGGAAAGCTAGAAGTGCAAGGCACACAGTTGGATATTTGCTAATGAAACTACCACTTTTGATTGTGTCTCACATGAATGACTTGGGTGGGCGGGATGAGTGGCTGATGCTCTAGCATGGAGAAGAGGGCTCCAGGAATCTGAAATGAAGACTATTATTTGAGATCTCAGTGGGAAAGAGATGGTAGACACCAACAGGGCATTTGAAAAGTTTAATCAAAGGTTTGTTTACAATATCATGTGCAGGGTTAAAGAGAATCAGCAATGACTTATTTTAGGGAGTATGTCCTTGGGGGTTAGATCCTGCCTGGCCCCTTCTTGTGTTCTGTTTCTGATTTCTAGACTCCAGAAAGTGAATTGCTCTGCTCCACTCTGCCTCTTTTAGGCCCAAGACCTTGAAAACGGTGAGTTAAACATAAAGAATCCCTTCCTTCACATTGTTTTTCTCAGTCATTTTGTCACAATAAGAAAAGATGACCGTGCCTGAGCCAAAGCAGAGCATCANGGTCATGAGAGAGTGGTGCCAGGTGCTGCTCAGCTCGCAGCAGCCGATAAGGAGAGAGAAAAGGTTGAGGAAGAGGAAAGAGGAAGGGGGAGAAGAGAGAACAGGGATAAGATCGACCCCTTGATGGCACACAACCAGAGACCCACTTCTGCAAATAGGACCTACCTCCTGGTGTGCACCACCTCCTAATATCACTGTATTCTGAACCCATCAAGGGATTAACTCACTGATGAAGTGAGAGCTCCTGCAACCCAGTCACTTCCCATAAACCTCAAGAATNTTTCAATAAGAATGGTGGACTTTGATAAAAGAATCTAGCCACTGCCAACTCATGACTTGGCAAGCAAGGGCCAGTAAATCAATTCTTCATTCTCCTTTTCCGGCTTATCTCCTCTTGGTAAATCCCACTATCTATACCCAGCCCAAGGCTAGAAGATGAAATAGTACATTGACACCAGCCTTCTGGGGTAAAGAGCAAGGTAGAAAAGAATAAATGGGAGGAGGCTGGAGGGAGGAGAGGGGTGAACGTGATGTAATTCTATTTCAGTTAAAAACACCACATCTAGAAGTTTCTAAAATCAGGGTGTGTTTATAACTGGTAGTATCATGGAACTTATTCAGAAGCATTATATTTTCTTTTCATCTCATTTTACTTTTATTTTTGGCACTATTGGGGGTTGAACCTGGGGCTTCATTCATGTGAGGGAAGCACTCTACCACTGAGCTCCATCTATGCTTTTTTTTCTGAGGGAACAGCTGTAGAGACAGGTTCTACTGTTATCCTCATATTGAAGATGGGGAAACTGAGGCACAGAAANTTAAGTAATTTGTTCCAAGTCCCATTTGCTAAGAAGTAATAGATAAAGGATTTAAACCCAGACAATTGGAAATCAAATTCAATGTGCTAAGTTGCCTCTTAAGAAATTTCAAGAATAAACAATTATTCTGTATCAAATTGATAACCATGGCAGGCATTTGGAAATCCTTTATAATTTACACTCAGTTTTGCTGTGAACCTAAAACTGTTATAAAAATTGTCAACTGGTTTTAGAAATTAACACAAAAATGTATCTATTTAGATAATATTGATCAAAAAATTTTCATGTCTTCTGAATTAACAATAAAAGACTTCTTCTGTTGAGAAAATGTTTGATTCATGAATCTAAGATTCCAGAGTCTCTTTCTCAATACATCACCATGTTTGTTTACTGACACATGAATAGGAGGCTATGATGCCTGTTGGGGCNAGGGTCAGGCTTAGGGATGTATCCTATACATAAGCTGGANAACATGACCTGCTACTTTACCGTGGATAAGCTGGTGACCACCACCACCAATTACCAAATTTGTTGGCATCAGTGACCATCTCTGAGCCCTGATAGAAGCTGACTTAATTGAAACCTTCATAGAAAAGACATTATATATCTTCTTTGGATTAGATAAGAGATATTTATAAGCCTATGAATGTGTCTTATTGTCTCGTGGTACTCAGGCAGCAAAGCACTAACGTGTAAAGATGTCAGAGAATGGATCCTCAAGGAATTTTATAGGGCACATCTCCTTACCAATTCAAATAAATATTCATTATAGCTCATTCTATGAAGTCTTAGCTATGGCTGCAGTAAAACGCAGTGAGACTTTTAACCTCATATTNTGAGGAATAAAATGTGGGTTGCCTCACTGAATAGTCTCAATTAATTGAAGTTAAAGTAGCACAGAAGANGAAGCAAAAGATAAAAACACTAAGTGCACTGGACAGTGGGTGAGATACAGCATCCAGGTCACTCTTCGGTGAAAGAAGTGTGGTCTAGTTGATGAGAGACTGCCAAAGCCCTTGAGTTTAGAACCCTTCCACAGATCAGCTCAACTATGGACAGCTGCCTCACCCAGGTTCTTTTGATTTCTTTAGGTTGGCACTCATGTAACTGATCAGTGAGGGTTCAAAAGCTTGGTCACCTTAGCTCAACTTGGGACAGTTCCAA
Source organism: Neotoma lepida (assembly GCA_001675575.1). Lineage (NCBI taxonomy): Eukaryota > Metazoa > Chordata > Mammalia > Rodentia > Cricetidae > Neotoma > Neotoma lepida. The sequence goes on along the minus strand of LZPO01117013.1, from coordinate 169,882 downwards.
TGTCACTTTGGCCCTCAAGGTCTCCATGGGGACTGACTGAGGCTGTTGGGCCAACACTGTAACTTGAAAGCTCTTTTTGTTTTCCTCTAGTTCCTTCCTTCCTCCTCTGAAAGATATTGATTTCAAGAGNTTTTCTTTAGGGAGTTGAGAAGCCGTCATCCATCTCAGAGTCTACATTCTGAAGTACCCAGCCTCCAGCTCAAGCTGCGGTCTCACATCAAGAACAGAAAGGGAGCAGAAAGGCAAGGGAAATCATCACCACCAAGGAAAGAAGTGTGGTTTGAGNCTGTGCCCTTCATTTCCTTCGGTTTACATGTAGGTATGTGCCATGTACTGTTTGGAGCTGATTTTCATTTGCTTTCAGTGATAGGATAGCAGAAAAGAGAATGGCCTTCATACTCTGAGCTGGTTAGAGTAGCAGATGAGGCTTTGCTTGCCTTCTGTTCAGGGGGAGGTATTGAGTGTCACTGTGTCAAACAGGAGAAATATTTTTGGCAATGTTAAGGAAAGAAGGAAGAGTTGGCAGGGAATTANCTACTATGGTGGACAATGATCAGCATTAGCTGTTTGGACTGCTCAGAAAAATAAAAATATTTTTGGTATCTTGGGAAAAATTCTAAGATATGAAGGACATTCTATGTACAGAGGCTGAAGGAATGGGCCACCTTCAGCTTTGCTCAGCCATCCAGTTTGTGGACCATCATCATGTCCCATGTGTCGCCAATCAGATTACATACAGCAGACTGACTGCTGAAGGAATATGGCGAGCAAGACAGTAACAAGTTATTTCTGAGGGCTGTGGAGATGGTTCATTTAATAAAATGCTGCTGCACAAATGCAAGGAGCTGAGTTTGAGCCCCCAGAAAAGCTGAATATGGTGGCACATGTCTATAATCCCAGCATTTGGGAGGCAAAGATAAGCGGATCCCTGAAGCTTGCTGGCCAGCCATCTTTGTTAAATTGGTGAGTCCTGGATACAATGAAAGATCTTGTCTCAAAATACGTGGCTGAAAGGACTAAGGAAAACACATAATGTTGACTTCGGATCTCCATATGCATGTGTACTCGTTTGTGTGCCCCACATGCACTCAAATACCCCCCACAATTCCTGGAGGCTAAAGCAGAGTCATGNGGCAAGTGTTATCATAACAGGAATCTGGTGGCTGAAGAACAGTGGTGGCATTCTAGGCAGACCATTTCTAGAAAGACCTTGGCTGTGTTTCCCTTGGTCTCTGCTGAGTCTGCTTGTTACATTTTGTCAGTTCAGTAAGGTAGTGGGCACCTGTGCAGTCAATATCTTTTCTGCTCAAGTAGTCTACAGTTTATTTAGGGAATTTGCTACCAAACCCTAGTTTATAGATCTTCTGGAATGGAATCCTAGCTCTACATATACCTACTGGGATTGACAGTTAAACTCAAGGGCAACTCACTCCAAAGTAGATGAAAATTGAGAGGAACAAGTGCCGTTTTGCTAAAGAGACTCCCANGTAAAACAGCATTCTTGTTCTTTGCCCTAGGAAGCCTTGGTCTTCAAAGTGAGAACAAGGACACTGTAATTGCTCAGTAAATATGAACAAGTGGTACTTGCTGTTCTCTGAGGTCTCAGCTGTGTTCCTGAGAGTTATTAGTTTCCATTTTCACCTGTGATACCAGGACATTTTATCCATTATATCATGAATCCAATCCGGATATTTCTCACTGTATGAAGTTGAGCAAAAATCTAAATCTTTCGGTGAACAATTCTCAATGAATCAAGGACTCATTGGAGCATAGACAGCATATACTTAGACTGGTGATTAATGTGGTTCAGGATAATCTCAGAAGCCCTCTTTATAATTCTATGGCAGGATTACTATAAAAAGAAATAGGCACTGAAGAGTATAGACCTCTCTATCAGTGTGGCGCCCAGTTGCGTTCATTTAGGTACACTCTCAAAAACGACATGAGAGATCTACAAAATATCTTAGCATGTTTCCAAAGAGGTTGCTGGGCAAACCACAATCTACTGTGGAGGCCACTACAAGCTGTTACTGGTTTCTCGTTGACTCTCCTAACATTCTCTTTGCAACAAGTAAGTAATAAATCTCTTGTTAGATGTCAGATGTTAGTGAGTGTTATGTTTGTGTAAATAAACTCATAAAAGAGGAAGGTTAATGTGTAGCAACTGGAAGGCAAGGAATAGGCTAATTGCTAAGGAGTCAGGGAAGAGTTGAGAAAAGAAGTCAGAGGTCAAGAGTGTCCTAGGAACCAAGAATGAACAGAGTGGGGCTTTCCTTGCAATCTCGGGTTGAGGCAATGTTAGTCAAATACTAACCTTCCCTTCCAGCTAGGGCCTCTCTGGTTAGGTGGGAAATTACCCATTAAATTACCCATTGAGCAGTGCCTTGGGTTTTACACACACCTGAAGAGTGTACCAGTTAATTCTTTAGAACAATTTCCATTGTATTACTACTACAATTTTCAAACTACCTACTATGTGCCAGCCACTGTACTCTGTACTGCACATACGTTTTCTGTTCTTTCTATTTTTTTTTCTAGTAGTGCTGTACCAGGTAAAATATAAGCCCATGTTTATATGTGGTACTTTTTAAGTTTTCTATTAGTTGTATGTAACCATGGGTTCCATTATAACATTTTCATATAGCATTTCATATAGAATTTTTCATATTCACACCCTTCCATTACTCTTATATCCCCCAATCACTCCTGCTTATCCCCTTCTCAANTAGTCTTTCTTTCCCATCCATGTCTTTCTTGCACATTCGTTTTCTTCCTCATTCTTAGCCATTCCTCAGTATAGCTTTTATTATATCTATTTTAAAGATGAGGAAACCTCTTTCTTGTATNACAGGGTGATGCAGGGTTACCTTTGGTTCCCTAGCCCAGACCTTTGCAACTGAATCCTAGAGATGGAGTAAGACATCTATCAGAGATCTGTGTGCAAGATAGACACATTTTTTTTTTTTAATGCTCCGGGTTAGTCCTTGTCCTTTTGAGGTTAACAACAACCAATGTGTTTCTTTACCACATGTCCCTAGTTACCAAAGTCAGATGCAGAACCTTACGCTGCCCTGAAATTTGATCTGGCTCACTGTGGGATCTTTCCTATCCTGTTCTTTGGTCTCACAGTTTACAAAAATTACTGCATCAATCCAGTTTATGCTGGCTCTAGTACATTGTCTGACATGCAGAGTGGAGAGAAGATAAGAAACTTAGGTCAGAAACAAACTTTGCCAGAGCTTTGTTTTGTCACAAGGGGCCTAGTCATGTGATCCATTAAAAGAACCCAAGCCCTGAAAATGAGAAGTGGTTTAAAGGCATACACTATGAATCCCCCATATACTGTAGAGAGGTTGAAATTAAAGCTGAAAATGGCCTGCATGGTCGTCTCTCTCCTCAGGAGTTGGTACAAACACTCCTCGTCACACAGAACACCCAATGAGTTGAGCCAGCTGTCACTGACTCCGCATTCCTTTTCTCTACCATTCCGTCACCTAGTGGTTGTTTCAAGCTTGGAAACTTCCTGATTCTGAGCTTAAGTTTTCCTTTGTTCCATTTTATCTTATTTTTCCTCCTTTTATNCTCTTGGGTCTCTGACTCATTCCGGCTTTAGAAGTTTCCATTCTTCAAAAAATCTGGAAGTTTTAGGGACTTTTTTCCATTGGAATTTCCCTAGTGTCCATGATGTCCTGAGGGATCATTAATTCTTCATTTGCTTCTGTGATGGGGACCTGAGGAATGAAGCCCAGAGTCTAGAGCCCCCATGAGCCTAGCTGAATTTTCTCCATGGCTCCCCCTCATAATTAGAATTTCTTGTATGCAAATGTGTTCATGTGTATACAGATGCATGTGTTTCTGCATGTGGAGGCCAGAGGTCAACTTCAGGTCATTCTTCAGGCACATTCACTTTTGATTCAGAATCTTTTACTGGCCTGTAACTTAGCAGATAAGTGAGGCTCCTGTCTCCACTCCCTACAACTGGCATTACAAGCAGGTGCCAGGACACCTAGCACTTTTATATCAGTTTGGAGGATCATACTGAACACTTTATTGGCTGGCTTATCTCTCCAGCTCTTTGTGTGTTTTAAATGTTGAGGTTCACAGGGCTAGGGAGATGGCTCAGTGAATAAAGAACTTGCCCCCAAAGCATGAGGACCAGAGTTCAGATCTCCAGAACCCACATACAAAAATTGAACATGCTTCGGAGCCTCTTGTAATTCTAGAACTTGAGACGTAGAGATGGGGAAATCCTAGGACAAACTGGCTAGCTCAGTTAGCTGGAAGCAGTAAGCTCGAGGTTTAGCAAGAGACCGCGCCTAAGTAAATTCAGTGGATAGTTGTGAGGAAGACATTCAAAGTCAATTTCTTGACTACACTCACACACACACACACACACACACACACACACACACACACACACAAGAACATGTATACATATAGGCATACCACACACACATACACACACATGCAAAAAAGGTTAGGATAAATATATTCTAGTGACAGAGAAAGGTGAACTCCTATCTCAGGGATTTGCAGGGAAGGCCAAAATGATTTGAGATTTCTTTGGCATTATACATTTTGTCCTATCTATTTATAACTCCCTCAAACCTGTTTCCTTTAGTACAAAAGAGTTTCAATCTCTGAGCAATTAAATCAGCCCTCACCCTGATTCTACCTGCAATCCCAGCCCTGGAAAAACTTCACACAAAATTGCTACTGCACAATGTACCTTATTCTAACCTGGTCACCTCCTCTACCCCCTGACACATCATAATGAGAATGTGTATTCTAGTTAGAGGTATACCATTCTAAAATGGAGGAAGAAGCCCTCAGAGTAAGATGAGGGTGATAGACCTATAATGAAATGGGGGTGAGATGAGAGCATAGGTAGCACACAGACATATGCGCTGGTTTTGGACAGTCTAGAATCTGAGTCTAAAATCAGTAGGACTCAACACAAGTTATTTAAGATCTCGAGTATTCAGCTTCTGTGGTGGGAAAATGAGGATAACAGATCTCTTTCTGAGGTTTTAAAGTAGTACAGTGTTCATTACATTGGCACCAAAGAAATGTTGTTCTGTCTTTTCCTTTATTTGAGGNAGGGCTCTGGAGGTGATAGAGAAGAAAAGAAAGCTATTTGCGCCTCTTTCTGGGTCATTTATCTTCCTGGCATTGCCTTCTTTAGCCATGCTTGTTTGCTGAAACAGGAAAATTTCAAATTTCAAGCATCAACCTCCACTTAGTAGCCACACCAGGCCTGGCTAAATTATAAGGTCCCTTGGGCAATATTGTGGATAATATTGTGCTGGGAAAGAGCCATGGACATTTGTCACTTTTTCATCTCCAGCTTTTGACTGGGGCTCCCCCTAGGTTTCCTGAGTACATTTCAGTTGCTTTAGAGAAACTGGAACCTCCTGTCAATATTGCATCTAGCCATCTGGGCTCAACATTTGCCTAACTTTCACTAACCCATTCTTACAGAGGCAGAACCCAAATAGTGGTCTGGTCTTTAGAGGTTATTCGCCATCTTCATTATTTTAACCTACTGTCTAAATCTCCTTGTTTTGGAAGGCCCTGACACCTGCACAGTTCTGACTAACTGTGTCCCCTGAGTGTACTTACAGTGTTGATATAAAATGCCCTTTAAAAGGCTCATGCGTTGAAAGTTTGTACCTCAGCTGGTGGATCCAGGCATTGGCAGGTAATTTGATCATGAGAGCTCTGATATAATCAATGAGGAATCCTTTGATAGATCATAAGACAGCATGTTGAAAGATGATGAAAACCAGAAGGTAGGGTGATAGAGATATTGTTCTGTATGCTGTGAATATGTGTTGCTCTGATTGGTTAGTAAATAAAGCTGTTTGGCCAATGGTGAGGCAGAATAAGGTTAGGCGGGACATTCGAACTAGGGGAAGAGAAGCAGAGAGCAGAGCTGGGCAGACGCCATTCTGCCATCTAGAAAGCAGCATGTAATGGCACACAGGTAAAGCCACGTGGAACACGTGGCAACATANATTCATAAAATGGGTTAATTTAAGATGTAAGAGCTAGCTAGCGAGAAGCCTGCCAGGGCCATAGTTTAAAAATGATGTAAGCCTCTGTGTGTTTATTTGGGTCTAAGCGGCCCTGGGAGCCGGGCGGAACAGAGACTGGGACCAGAAAAACTTTCGTCTACAAATGGCGTGCCAACGTGGGGCTCTCGAATTTCCATAAGGCCTAAAACAGTTTAAAAAGGGCTTCTAAATACACAATAATTGAGCTAAAAGCAGCTTTCTACTTCATGTCTCATGTGGCTGCGAGACGCCACACCATTCAGGCTTGAGCACATCATGGCGGATTCCCTCTGTGGT
>LZPO01117013.1:111258-135079 GCA_001675575.1 Neotoma lepida | reverse complement strand
TGTCCTGTCCTTGGGGCTCCAATGGCTGTTCCCAGTCAGTGCAGGGTGGGCTTATGACTCTGGTGGGTTGCTGGGGTCGTTGTGGGTGGTTTTCTTAGCGAAGGTTCAGGGAAAGGCAGCTGCCCAGTCCCTGGGCCTCCAATAGTTGGGGGGGAGGGGCACGTAATGAGCCTTCAGAGCCTAGGGGTTAGAGATCTGGTCTGCAGTCCAGAGATGGGGTTTTACCTGTTCCCAGTCGGTGCAGGGTGGGTGTGTGATTCCAGTAATCTGGTTCAGTGGCTGGACAGTTCCTTCTNTTGTGTTCTCAGGTCGCTCTCTGCTCGCTGGCCAATTCTTCAGCTGATCTTGTTTGCCCAGATTGTAGATTTCTGAGACCTCTCCCGAATGGATCTCAGCTGATCAGGTTAATCAGTAGGGCAATTTCACCAACACCTCCAAGTTGTTGGGCTCCACACCTTAGGCCTTTTTTTTTTCATTTATTAATTAGAATTTTGTGAGAAAGAATTTTCTATTCCCTTCAACTTGTTCATTCATTTATTTATCTAAGACTTGAGTTCTGGTCATTTATGTTTTATTTTGGGGGATATTACTACTTACTCGGGCACCTAATTCTTCCTGCTTTTACCATGAGCTCCTTTTGGGGTGCCTTTTTATTTTGTTATTTCTTTGTCATTTTCTTCCTTTTTGGTGTCATAATATGCTCTAGGATACATGTGCATAAATTATATTTCCACTGTCTAAGGCCTAGAATAGATCATTCCTGTGAAGAATCCATATGGGTGAATTATATGGGTGAGTGGAATTTAGAATCCAAAATGTGGCCATCAATAATTGTGTTTGTTGCTACCGAGGTGTTGTTACATGTAAGCTCTTTCAGACAACAGAAACACACACATACACACACACACACACACACACACATTCTGCATTTTATTTCTCCATTTATATATTTGTATACAGACAGATACAAATGTACATATAGATAAGGATTTGTATACAGACAGATACAAATGTACATATAGATAAGGATAAGTTTATAGATTCCAATACACATATATAAACATGAATAAACTTGAGGTCACACTGATACCGCTGACTCCAACACAGGTTCTTCCTAGCATCTCTCCTTTGCTTATTTATAATTTCTTCATTGTCTTTATATATAAGCTCTTTAAGATAATGTTATTTAAATCTATCTTGCTGCCATTTTATTACATCTCTGTATCAGTTTAAGGGCAGCTGTCATCTTTAGTATGTTGAATGTTTCCAATTCATGAGCATGTCTGTCTTCTTACATCATCTCTTATTTTTCATATTTTATAATTTTCATCATGGAACTTTTGTGCTTATTGTATTAGATTTTATAGTTAGTGCTTTTTTTTAGCTTAATGTAAATTATATTGAATTTTTGGTTTTGGTTTCTGTTTTTTTTCATTATTGCACTTAGAAATGCTTTTAAATATATATATATGTTGTATCCACAACTTTTTGGAACTCATTTATTAGTTAAAGGTTTGTGCCGGGTGGTAGTGGTGCACGCCTTTAATCTCAGCACTTGAAAGGCAGAGACAAGTGGACTCTGTGAGTTTGAGTCCAGCCTGTTCTACAAAGTGCATTCTAGGATAGGCAGGGCTGCACAGAGAAACCCTGTCTTGAAAAACCAATCAACTAAACAAACAAAAACAGGTTTATGTCAAGGCTTTGGACTTCATGTTGATTTGTTTTGTTTTCACAATGTTGGGGATTGCACTAAGATGTCTACCACTGAGTTATATTCAAGCCCCTTTTAAATCTTTTATTTTATTCTAAGGCAGGGTCTTGCTAAGTTGCCTGCGATGGCCTTGAATTCTCTCTATAGATCAAACAGATTTGGATTTGTGACCTTTGGCCTTCCAAAAAGCTGAAGTTACAAGCTTGTATCACCAGATCTAGATCGATGTTAATTTTTATTTGCAGATTTGAATTTTCCAGTGATGTCATCCAGGCCTGACACTTCATGGGTGTTGTTTGCCTTTTTATTTATTAAACCTCTACCTCTATGTCCAGATTTTCTCCTCTTGATTCAGTGTAATTGTGTCTTTCTAAGAATTTGTCCATTGCATTGGTGTAATTTGTTACCACACATTTGTTTATAGTATTTTCTTGTAGTGACTTTTGCTTTTTACTTTTGGGACAGGGTGTCATGCAGTGCAGGCTAGCTTCAGCTAAGGATGACCTTGAACTCTTCCTCCTACCTCACTTCCCAGTGTCCCCACACTGTGCTCTGTCTGCGCCATGGTTTATTAACCCACTCTAGTCTTCATGTTTTCCTTTCTATTTACTTTGGATGTTGCTTGTATTTTCTTTTCCTTCCTTCTCCCCTTCCTTCTTTTCTTTCTTCTGCTGGTCAGAGCCTTGTACATGCTAAGCCTGAGCTACATCCATCTATATAGTTCTAATGAGATATGTGAGTGACCTCATGACATGTGACTGGTTTTCCCGATGGCAAATAGTCTAACAGACCAAGAAGGAAGCTACCTGCCTGTAATGCTTTAGCTCTGGAAGTTTCTCACTGTTNCTTCTGCCNTTTGTTGATCTCACAGAGGCTTGTCTACTCAAGAAAATTCCTAGGAGAGACTATGACAAGATGGAAAATGAGACCTTTCATTTGCGTCTCTTCTGTTTTCAAATCTGATGTGTTGCTTTACAAGATTGTCAAATGTTGGGCTAGTTTCTTCACAAAATGGTGCATTTAATCTCTGTACTCTTTCTTTAAAAGACAGTGTGTTCAGAGCTGGAGAGATGGCTCAGCTGTTAAGAGCACTGGCTGTTTTCCGGAGAACCTGGGTTCAATTCCCAGCACCCACATGGCAGCTCACAACTGCCTGTAACTCCAACTCAGTGGATCCGACATCTTCACCCAGACATACATGCAGTCAAAACACAAAATGTACATGAAATAAAAATAAATACATTGTTTTTAAAAAAGACAGTGTGTTCATACTGGCTGGAAATCAATGGCCACTAGAGCATTGTTTGGGACACACAGTAGAATCAGGCTTAAGGTGGAAGATCCTTGTCTCTGAGCCTCATTGACAGGAACTCTTTATTTGTCTTTTTGTGTGTGTATGTGATGAATAATGAAATTCATCTTCCTGAACTCACTTGAACTTGAATTCAAGTTTGGTGTGTCATCTTAGCCTGCACATATACATATTCAAGATTCTATGTATGTGATATGTCTTAGCAAGTACCCCCCTAAAATTTAAGGTACTATATATGTGGCATGCCATAGCCCATACCTTATATAATGTAAGGTATTACATGTATGTTATACCTTGCTTGGCATATTGTGCTTTCTGATATACAGAGATTCAGGACTTTGATGAAAGTAGGATCAGTCCTGCAACATTCTTAAATTTCCTGTTGCTGTATACTAACTTCCCTTCACCATGTTCTACTTTCCAGAATTCTGATTAGGCAGATGTTGGATTTTAGCATTTTAAAACCTTTCTTTTATATCTTAAATTTTCAGAACTGTTTACTATATTTTACTTTGGTTAATTTTGTCTCATCTTTAATTTATTCAAACAGCATCTTAAGCTGCTTTACATTTTGCTTCTGATGACTTTGTCTCACGGGGATTTATCCCATGTGTTTGGTGACCTTTGATGATGAGGTCATATACAGTTGAATTTAATTTCTGGAAAGTCCCAGGGCAAAAATGGGAAACTTTCTTCCAGTTAGGATGTACATTTGCTTCTACTTGAAGGTAAGAGTGGCTTTTGCTTTGAGGGCCATGGACTTAATGAGGCCTGTATTAGGGTTCTATAGAGTAACAGACTTATAGAATGAATCTTTCTGTACATATATAGAGAAAGGGGATTTATTAGAATGACTGACAAGTTGTGGTCCAGCTAATTCAACAACAGCTAGCTATGAACAGAAAGTCCAAGAATCCAGGAAAGTAGTTGCTCAGTAAACGAGGCTGGATATCTCAGCTGGTCTTCAACATTTGCTGGAATCCCAAAGAAGTAGGCTCTAATGCCAGTGAAGGAATGGATTTGCCAGCAAGGTGAGGGCAAGCAGGCAAGGAGCAAAACTCCCTTCTTCCAATGTGCTTATATAGGCTTCTAGCAGATTAGATCTGGATTAAGAATCTGGATTAAAGATGTGCCTTCCTACTTCAAGGATCTGTATCAGAAGAAGATCTTTTCACTTCAAATTAATTAGAAATTCCTCACAGGTGTGCCCTTTATTTTGGGGGATTAAGTCCATATGGAGTCAAGGTAACACCCAAGAATAACGATCACAAGGTATCAGCCTCAGCCTCTGACTCAGCCTCAGCCTCTGCCTCTGCCTCTGCCTCAGCCTCAGCCTCTGCCTCAGCTTCTGTAAGTAAGAGGTCTCTCTCTCTTTTTTTTTAAAACTTTCAGCAGGAAGAGGATAAAGGTTCCCTCCAGCCCACCTTTAATTAGGGCATTTACTTTACTCAGTTTTGGGCTTCTGTGGAACAGATGAGTTTCAAAAGCTGATGTGTATGCTGTCCTTTTATTGTCTATGTATGTAGCCTTTCTGCAGATCTTTCTCCATCTTGAGGCATGGCCAACTTGCATGAGTTCAACCCAGCTGTTTCCACATTGCTCTTTTGCTGCTGTCTCCATAACAGAAGAACAATGATGCAGCTGTTTTCAACTGCATTGATCACCTTTGTAACATGCATAACGTGACCTCTCTTTTCTATTTGAGGGTGAATAGACTAATGTAGATACTCACTCTATCCTATTACCCTGAACCTTTAAACTCTGGAACAGGCCACTGCATACATGATTGAAAATTCTGTNTTCCAAACTGGCTTATACACAGACTTGAAGATAATATTTGATAAATGATGAATTCACTGGAGTGAGGGGGAGAATGAGGAATCCAATTTCCTCGGAAATATTCCAGGTATGAGAATCTGAGCACACTTTGAACTGTGAAGATGGAAATAAAGCAACTTTATTTTCTATTTCATTTTGAAAAATCAGAATGACTAAACAAATGTTGACATTGGTTTCTTCTTGTGTTCAAAACTAATTTTACTGTAATTGACCAGCTACAAAGAAATGTATGTAACAGAGGTGCCCCCTAGTGGCTCTTTTCTGTCACAGGAGGCACCAGATTAAGATGTCATTCACGAAACAGGTGTTTATTTCACAGCATTCACTATTGCAGACTGAAGTGTCTTCGAATAAAGGCGAATTGCAGATGTCCAGGGAAGCCTCCATTCCCCCAGAGAGCATTCCACTCTCTCCTAAAATTACATAATATTGTCCGAAGGAATAAAACACATTCTTTAAACAATACATACTGAAAGTCGACCCCAGTGCTGTTTCTCTGAAGTTATTCATCTGTTCTCTGAGAAAGCCCCACCCTGTGTTTGGCCTGAAGCTAGCTGAGTAGTCTAGGATGACTGGCCAGCAAGCCCCAGAGAGCCACTGGTCTCCACCTTTCCATGCCTCCAGCACTGGGATTGCAAACTTGTGCCACCATGCCTGGCACATGNGGTGTTCTGGGAGTCAAGCTCAGGTCCATGTGCTTGTGAGGCAAGTCCCGCCCAGGTAACTCTTTTCCTACCAACATACCAGCTTCAGCTGTTTGACAATGAGACACCTGGAGTGCTCATTACCCATGTTCAAAAAGAGCTTGAAATGTTGTGGGGGAAGTATAGAGTGATAAACAAAAACTATTCCTTGTTGGGATAAATTAAAGCACGAGTTTCCACAAAACTGAAGAGGAGTGGATGCAGGGAGAGAAGATTACCTGAACTGTGTCCCATCAGAGGCATATGGGCCATGTGGCCATGTGCAGCCAGGGGTAGCTATGAATGCAGCCCAAGACAAAATCTTAAACTTATTTAAAACATTGTAAGATGCTGTGTGTGTGTGTGTGTGTGTGTGTGTGTGTGTGACTTGATTGTATGGTTCACTGCTTCACTAGCATGAACTTCGTAGATGACAAAGTTGTCTTGTAATGTCGATAGGTTAGACATTCATGAAGGTGATCCTTGGAAGATACTCTGCAGGGGGCAATCTATCGCTTAGAGAGAGCAATGGATGGACATTCCAGGAGGATAAGGTGCATGGCACCAAAGCTTTGAAGGGGAAAGACATGGCCAACCAGGAACTGTTTTCAGGAGCTTCAGATGTGCAACTGTGACCCACGCACAGGCTACCTGTGGGGCTCTGGAAGAGGGTGCTGGACAGAAGATGGAGTTAGGTGTCACGTAACACAAAGACGTGGGTTACTATGAAGGTGTATGGCTGCATGTGGAAATGGGGAAGTGTGAGTGTTCATGTGTATGTGTGGACACGTGTGAATTTTTGTTGAATATTATTTTAAGATGTGTTACTTTTGTTTATGTTGTATTTGTTTAACTCTGTGAAGCTGTGTTACTTTGCCTGTCTAAAGCACCTGATGGTCTAATAAAGAACTGAATGGCCAATTGCAAAGCAGGAGAAAGAATAGGTGGGGCTGGCAGGCAGAGAAAATAAATAGAAGGAGAAATCTGGAGGAGAGATCTAAGAGCAAGAGAAGGAGGAGGACACCAGGGACCAGCCACCCATCTACACTGCAATGCACAGAGTAAGAAGTAAAAAAAGTATACAGGAATAGAGAAAGATAAAAGCCCAGAGGCAAAAGGTAGATGGGATAATTTAAAGTTAAGAAAAGCTGGTGAGCAACAAGCCAAGCTAAGGCTGGGCATTTATAATTAAGAATAAGCCTCTATGTGTTATTTATTTGAAAGCTGGGTTCTCCAAAAGAGCAGAACAACCAACAACAGTGCATGTCTGTGTGGAGGTCAGAGGACAACCTTGGGTGTCATTCTTCAGGTGACATATACCTTTTTTCTGAGACAGAGTCTCAGGCCTGGAATACCAAGTCAGTCAGACAGTCTGTGCAGACTGCTGCTCGTCTCCATCTCTTGTCTCCATCTCTCAGTGCTAGGATTAGAGTCATGCTATCATGTCAAGCTTTTAATGTGGGTTTTGGGGCTCAAGCTCAGGACTTTAGTGACTGAGATATCTCCCCAGCTTCACAGACAAATTTAGCAAAGTTTTTTTTTTACTTTATTTAATTTAGTGTGTGTGTGTGTGTGTTTTATAGGAACAATTCCATGACAATAAATTAATGGTAACCAAATAATTAACTTTATAAATAAAAATTGATTATCAAAACAATACCTTTCAGGATGATTTGTGATTCAGCAATAGGTAGGTACACACTGGCCACATGCAGCTTCAAGGGAGGGCTGAATTTCTAGGTTGGTATGGTCCCATTACTGTGGAAAGGAAGGAAGGACTTAAATAAACTGATGTAATGGTCTTTCCTACCTTCTACCAATGGTCTTGGCTCTTGATAACAGTACAATAGTGAGCTTCTTGATTATGTTAAGCAGAAGGATGGGCTATTCCCAGGGGAGAACTATAGAATACATATGTATGTGTGCAGAGAGAGGAAGTGGGAAGTCTACTCAGAAAGCTTTGGATGAGAAATGTTCAGATGAGAAATGTTTGTGCCTGGAACCAGAGTAGAGGCTATGCAGAGGTGAATCCAGGAACACTCAAAGTATACTTTGTCTGTAAAAGTAAGTCATGAAGAGGTGTGTTTGTTAAAAAANTCCAAAAAGTATGGGGCAAAGAGTGTGCTCTATACAAAGTGAAGAGGCCCCCACAAAAAGCCAAAATAGGACAAGATCTTCTGAGGTTAGTAGATGAAGTGGTTTGGGGCAGAAAGCCACTTGCTCAGAGTGGTCCTTAGTTTCACAGAACTGTGGTCACTCTTGCTGTAATTCCAAGGGTACCTGCTGGGGTGTTTCAGAGCACAGTGCAACATATTTATGTAGCTTTCATCTTCAGAGCCAAGCTAGAGTGTGGGAGTAGGTAAGGGTGAAAGCTGCTGTGTTCTGGCCTGGGTTCTGATACTACACATATGATCTCGTAGAAGACTCATGGCAATTTCACAAAGCAGCTTTATTATGATTCTTTACTGTGGAGGCCCACAAAGGTTTCCTAGTGAGATCTGAGCTTGCTTCACCCAGAAGGGCTGCATTAGAGGATTTCTTGACCACACACGTGGTTACAAGGTGATTGGAAGGGTCTACACTTGGCTGAGCTAGGGGGAGGTCTTTTGCTCCATCCCTTGGCATTCCTATAAATAGCCCTTTAGAAGAGACAGAAGGGGCCAANGGATAAGGATCCAGGCCCTCCTGAGACTNTCCTGTGGTTCTATCTAGTTCTCTCCCCTCTATTGTTCTATTTAATATCTCTTATCCCTCTCTCCTCAAAAGTTCTCTGTTGTAAAATGTGGGAGCCAGTCTCCCAGCTGGGCTCCCACACTTTACAGAGAAGTAACCTGTGACTCAGACTGAGTGTCTTAGTGTTCTGTTGACGTGAAGAGACCCATGACGATGGCAACTCTTATAAAGGAAAGTGTTTAATGGAGGTTGGGTTATAGTTCAGAGGTTTAGTACGTAGCCATCAAGATAGGAAGCATGGGCGGCACACAAGCAGACATGGCACTGGAGAAGGAGCTGAGAGAGTTCTACATCTGCATAGGCAGCAGGAAGAGAGAATGATACTGGGCCTGGCTTGAGCTTCTGAGACCTTAAAGCCCANCCCCAGTGACACACTTTCTCTAACAAGGCCACGCTCACTCCAACAAAAACACATCTCCTAATAGTGCCAGTGTCTATGAGCCTAGGGGGGCCATGTTCATTCAAACTACCCCAGTAAATGACCTGAGCACGGTAACAGAGACTAGGTAGCACTTGAACCCAGGAGTACTGACACCAAACCCCANTGTTTTTGAGACACAGTCTTACTGTGTAGCCCTGGCTGCCTTGGAACTTTCCGTGTAGACCAGGTTGACTTTTAACTCATAGAGATCCACCTGCCTCTGGCTCTGGTGTAATGAAATTAAAGGTGGACACTACCACACTCNCCCTGAAATCTTACTTTCAACCACTCAGCTCCTCTGCAGGTGCTTAATTAATATACAGAGAATGAATGAATGAGTAAAGGGATTCTGCTTTGGGCTTTTCTTTTCATCTTTTTTTCAGAGCCCAGTGCCTCTGGTTTTCAAAGCAGCCAGGTCGAGGCATGCTATTGGCGTTCTCAGGCTGGTTTGACAGTGAGAATGGGAAGCTTATCTCAAGTCATTTTCTGGACAAGTATTGACTCANGGAAATCTGGCTCAGATAGGAACAAATCCACCAAGATTTCAAACAGTGTCAGTAGCTAATAGACTAGGTTGTGACCATATATTAGTGCTTATTTTGGAGAATTCTCAACATGAGGGAAAAGGGTGTGTGTGTGAGTGTGTGTNGAGAATTCTCAACATGAGGGAAAAGGGTGTGTGTGTGAGTGTGTGTATGTGTGTGTGTGTGTGTGTGTGTGTGTGTGTGTGCTTTCCCAGTGATATATTTAGAGGTCAAGAAATGAAATTATGACTGTAGAGTTAAAGTCTCCATTTTTATCTGTAAACAGGAAATCTCTGGTGACCTTGAGTTACCACAGGGCTAGATCCAGGGAGTAATTTGTGCAGGACTGAGATAAGACATTGATCTGAATAAAGCTGAGCAGACTTGAGTACAAGAGCTTAGTTTTGGAAGGACTGCAGGCCTTTGGTTTAAATTCCTCTCTGGAAAGGAATAACTGTCATTGCTTTTGCCCTGGCCCCAGAATGACTAAAAGGGTACAGATACTGGGTTGACTTAAGAAAAATACAGCTTTTAATTTACAGAATACATTTTGGACTTCTTTCATTTATTTCTCTGATAATTTGAGTCAAAGACTTGACCTCTAAGTAGCGGCCAAGTTTTTCGGAGCTTCTCAATGACAGTGGTAACTGCCACCTTAAAATAACAACAAGATTGTTCTTTACATTATTTGTTTACTTATTTTCAGTGCTGGAGATGGAGCCCAGGCATTACATGAGCTAGGCATATGCTCTGCCACTGAACTACATCCCCAGCTCTGGTTTTATGAGACAGGGAACTGACTCACTATGAAACTCCTATTGATCATGAACTTGGTATGTAGCCCAGGCTGGCCTTGAAGTCATGACCTTCTTTTCTCTGTTTCTTGAATGCTGAAATTACTGGATAGTGACACTATTTCTGACTTAGGTGATCTTTCTAATAGAAAATTTCCTCAATTCAATATTCCTTAGCCTGATTCTCCTTTAAAATTTTTGATAGTATTATTTACTATCATTTGAGTTAAATGACAGCTTGTGTTTTTATAAGGTAACTGACTCCTAGTTTGGGCTGCTATTATGGAATACTGGAAACATTTATTTATCATAGTCTGTGTCTTAGTTAGGGCTTCTATTGCTGTGATAAAAAAACCACAACCAAAACCAACTTTGAAAGGAAAGGTTGTATTTCAGTGTACAGTTCACATTACAGTCCATCATCAAAAGGAAGTCAGGGCAGGAACCTGGAGGCAGGAACTGATGCAGAGGCCATGGAAGAGTGATGCTTCCTGGATTGCTCCATGTGGATTGCTCAGACTGCTTTCTTATAGAGGCCGGCACCACCAGAGGTTGCACTGTCTGCTTTGACATCTCCATCAGTCATCAAGTGAGAAAATGCCCACAGGTCAATCTACTGGGGACATCTTCTCAACTGAGGTCTTCTCTTCCAAAATGACACTCTTGCTTTTGTCAAGTTGGCATAAAACAAACCAGCACTNTCTGATAGAAAATCCAAGCTCCAAGTTTTGGCAGCTGTGGGATTTAGTGAAGGCTTGCTTCCTGACTGTAGATTACTACCTTTCTGTGTTCTCTTATGCACAGAGAGGCAAGTATACACAAGAGACTAGCTCTCTTTTCATTAGACCACTAATTATGTTTATAGGCTGCATCCTCATGACCTAATGGCTTCATTTCCCAATGTCATCACATTGCGGGGTCGGGTTTTAATATCTGAGTTTGAGAAAGTGCAACATCAGCAATTTAGAGACTTCCTCCTGCGGTGTTGTTACAGTAGTTCTTAGCACGGTGCCGGGACAAGTTCAACAGCTGCAGGTTACAAACATTCTGTGTTTTCACTGTGATGTTTCCAACTGTCTTGAAAGGTGGGGGCTGCAGAGGACACAGTTGCATGTGCAGGTTGAAAAGACATAGCGATTCAACCATCTCTTGCAAGGTTTGGAAGCCATTGCTTGTGGAATGAATCTGGCCTGCTGCCCCTTTATGTAGATTAAGACTTTACTGCTGACTGGGAAGATGGCTCAGTTGGTAAAGTGCTTGCCTAGGAAGTATGAAACCTCAGTTTGATCCCCAGAATCCATTCTTTGAAGAGTNAGTCAGGAGTGCATGTACTTATATAATCTCAATGCTGGGNTGATGGAGTCAGGTAGATCCCTGGGACTCACTAGCNAGGTCAGACTAGCCTTCTTGGCCAGTAGCAGGCTAGTGAGAAGCTTTGACGAAAAAAGCGGTAGTGCCCAAGGAACAACACTCGAATTTGTCCTCTGGACTTTGCATGCACACACATAAATATGTTATTAGAACCCTCTATACTTGTTGACATAAATTCTAATGCTGGTTTTGCATGGGAACAGCAGAATTGAGTGGTTTCAATAGAGATCATCTGGGCTACAGAGCCTAAAATATTTACTGTCAGGCCTTTATAGAGAGGGTTAATGTGTTTACTCATGTCTTTCTCTTTATATTCTCAGAACTTTTACTGTGTGGGTTTTTGATCATTACAAGAGGATTAGACTTTTAAATTGCTAAAAGTTTCTCCAGTGAAAATAAAAAGCAGGACATGGTTTTCACCACTCCAGTTAACTTACACCACTGGGTGTCTCTCTTCCCTAAATTTCACAAAAGCAAGTGTTGAACCAGACATCAGCCAACTGGGGCTGTGACATACCAGACAAATATTGACAGTTGCTAAGGCAACTGGGGTAAAGTATTGGCCAGGGGATAATATAGGCGCCAATTGTGCGTGCCATGTTTCTCACATAGGGGAGATACAGAGAGAGAAAAATGAATGAAAAAACATGTTTGGAGGCCTCTCTTCAACTGTGGCTTANGAGTAAGTCACAGCTGATGTTTATCTTAGCCTCCATCCTCGTCTTTCAATTTTTCTTGAACTTCACACTTTGGGGACTTGGGGACTCTTAAGTCAGCTACAATACATCACAAGAGGGAAATTTTTTTGAGTATCAATTCTTTTGTCCAGTTGTGGCTGGAATTTACTTTTCTAAGTTATAATGTTAACTGTAAGATCATGTGATTTTTTGGTCTGTCTGATTTTGTCACATGCATGGTTTCTTCAGCATTTCTTTCCTTTCATTATTATTTGTCCTGTACCCTGTTCCTAAAAGGATGCAAAGAGGCAGGACCGCTGGAGTACTACCTCATTTGAAGTATAAAGGACCCAGAAACACTGGCTTGGGAGACTATGGGGAGACTACAGTTTGGGGGTAGGGAAGTGCTACATAAAGTGGTGACATCTTTTTCTACCTCTTCTTCTATCGTTTCACTCTCATGTTTGANGTTTGGAGTAAGCCAAGACCTAGTGGAGGTTTGCAGTAGGAAAAGGTTGGCTGTGAAGCAGGAGGGATCCNTTCTNAGAGAAGAAGAGCAAGGCCATTCCCTTATCCTTCTCTCCCCTTGGTGCTGACTGCAAAGAGTTGAGTATTTTCCCTGTCTGAGTCTAGGCTTTCCTTCCAAGAAGAGCCCCCTTGGGTTGGTTTTCAGGTTCTCAGATCTGCCTCTTCATCAGCTTCCTCCTTATTTCAAGACTTTGTCAAGGGTGTGTGTGATCCAAAGTCACTCATATTTGGATTGTGCAGGTCAGTGGGNTAGTCAGGGCTAGGAGTAGGAAGGGTCTATGGTCTCCACAGGCTCAGATTCTCTTTATAATCATCCACTCTTTCTGTTGAGTAGCTTTGACCAAGTCATTTTTCCTCTCAAGGATTCGGCTTTCCCCCAGGGTTGGTGGAGGATCTTCACAAGGCAGGAACACACNTGCTTCATCCTCATCCCCAAGGTCAGGAGGTCCTTCTCACTCTAGCATGCTTACTTTCATGAATGAGATACTGCCTTTGTGTCTTTGTGACGTCAGCCACAGGATGGAGCATGTATCTGTCACTTTTCTCTTGCTGTGATAAAATGCCACAATCGAAAGCAACTTAGAGATCCAATAGTTTATTTTGGTTTATGGTTTCAGAGGGATAGAGCCCTTCATGGCATGGTAACATGTGGTAGGAGCAGGAACCTGAGAGATCTTATCCTAACTGAAAACAGGNAGCAGAGAGGAAGCTGGAAGTGGGGTGAGGTCCTTCCTCCAGCACAATGCTAAAGGATCTGAAATCCCCCCAAGCAGTGGTTACCAACAGGGGAATGCTCAAATCCATGCACCTATAGGAGGTGTTCNTCATTTAAAGCAGTAAACCCCACCTCACAGCCACATAGGCACATGGCCAGCACATGCAAAATGCATTTAGNNTGACATCAAAACTCCCANTAGTCTTTAACAGTCCCAATACTGTCCAAAAATCCAACACTAAAACAAACAAACAAACAAACAAACAAAACAAAACACCCCTCCTCAAACCCACCCAACGTGCTGCAAACTATCTCTGGCTATAAAATATCCTCATAGACTCTCTACCACTCTCTAAGGCTGCTGGCACTCCAGACCTGCATAAGGATTTGGGTCAATGTCAGATCTAACAGTGTTGTGTGTATGTCTGTCTGTCTGCTCCAGAGAGATGTTGTGGGCAGGGAGTCAGAGATTTCTCATTGTTCACTATTAGAACAATTCATTTGTTCTATTCTTTGCTTCTTATAACATGATGTGAAAACAATTTTTTATCCATTAGCCTCGAGCTTTTACCATTGGGTAAATTTAGTCTTTTACCATTATGCTAATTTAAGGTTCTCAGCAGTGACACTGTGGACATTTTGGGGACAGATAGTTCCTTTCTGTGAAGGGACATTGAGAATCAGGTCTGGTCTCTACCCACTAATGCCAGTGACAATCCTTCTACATTGTTATGATTAAATTGTCACCAGACAGAACCAAATGACAGTTTGGGAGCAAAATCATCATGGGAGACACATGAAGTAGCAAGACCTCATGTCATCTCTGGATTATCCTCAATTAGAGCTAAAGTTTCAGATGCCAATAGTGTATATTTGACTATCTAAATGGCAAAGGATGACATCAGTCTTTTATTTCCTCCAAGATTAAAAATGTCAGGAATTAGAATTAGGAGATAGCTCAACTGGTAAAATGCTTGCTACATAAACATGATGATCTGAATTTGATCTGCAGCACCCAGGTGAAAACGTCAAATTTTGCAGTAAGCCCCTTTAATACCAGTACTGAGGAAGTTGAGTCAAGAGGATCTCTGAGGCTTGATGGNCAGTTAACCTAGCCAAATCAAAAAGCTCAAGGTTCGGCAGAAGACCCTACCCTGAGAAATAACTTGAAGAGTGATAGAAAGCAACAGCTGGTGTCAGCCTNTGGCTTCCACTTGCACACTCACAAGCATAAACATACACACATATACATATACAGGCCAGAAATAAAAAAATACTGATAAAATTAGACGGTCCTCATCTTCATGGAATGCTTATGACACATCATTCAGGATGGCCTCTGAGCATGCCCAAACTTTGCTGTCTCTAAGCATTTCCANTGAGTAAGATTGGCTTTGTGAGTGTGAACCACATGGAACTGATTAGGGCATGGCATCTAGGAAAATCCTACATCTGACATTTGTCTTCTAGAAAACCATCAACCTGTCCACTGGCTCTGCAGACTGCCCAGATTTTGAGTCTCTTCTGAAAGGCTGAGAAATTCCATTTTCCCCACTGGACAGGAGGGGCTGGCTGAGGTCATTATGACGATTTGTAAGGAGCATGTTGGACTGTAACTCCTAAAGGAGCTTGGAATATTGATTTTATGCATGTCATGTTAAAGATGGAGCTGTTGTAGTTCTGCTTTGTATATTACTTCTTGAAGTCTTTAAACAAGATAGCTCTGCCACCAACATAGCTGACGCATCCTAATTAATCTTTGTGGAAAGAATCTGACATGTTTCAATGAGCTCATTCAAATAGCATCAGTTCTCCTCTGACACTGAGGATAAATTGGAACAAGCCATGGTTTATAGGAAATAGAAGTATCACTCCCATTTCTTCATTTTTCTTAGGTAGGTCAATCATCTGCAAAATGGGTTATGACTTACTGATTTTGTAGAAGTGTGCTGTAGAAATGAGATATTCCCAGGATATGAGGATGGACTTATGTAAAGTGAATGGTGATCATCCTTTTGAAGTTCTGTAATGGACACCGAGGAGCTTTCTAGAAAAGGGCAAGTGTCACAAAACCAAAAGGATGCCTTTTCTTTTTTTTTTTCAGTTGGGAAAGTACAATAATAAGTCATTTGTGGGAAACATGACTGATGGTTCAGATGAACTTATACATGAGTTCTTTCAGGTTTACAGATTGTATGATCATACAGTTTTCAAATGAAGAGATGGGAAATGTCCAATAAATATGTCAAAAATATGCAACATATTTAGCTATCAGGGAAACACAAATCAAAACTAGATTGTGACTTTATCTTATCCTAGGCAGACTAACTACTACCAATGAAAAGGCGTGACAAACATTAGCAAGGTTGTAGGAGAAAAGGACTCCTTACAAACAGCTGATGAGCCTAAAAAATTAGTATACCATGAAAATTGCTATGGAAGTTCCTCAAAAAATTAAAAATGAAAATTCTATATAATCTAGCTGCAGCATTTCTGGGTATACATCCAGAAGAATTAATGTCACCTTACTATAGAGATAACTATATATCTGTATCTATTGTGTCTCTATTTATAATACCCAGATTAATGATTAGCTTAGGTGCCCACCAGCAGAAGAATAGATAAAGAAAATATGCTATATTATATATATACATACATGATGGGGTTTTATTCATTCATTAAGAAGAATGAAAATTTAGCAAAAGAACAAAGGGATACATGTGTATTTCTAGCACANTTGGGAGGCTGAGGCAGGAGGATCACAAGTTTGAGGCTAGTCAGGGCTACACACTGACACTGTTTTGAAAAACAAACCAAACAAACACAAATTCAGAAAAAATGGGATTGTGTCTTTTTCAAAGAAACAGGTGGACATGGCTATTATCCCAGTAAATGAAATAAGCCAGGCTCACCGAGAAGGGCATGCCAGATTCTTTTCCACAAGTGGAGTCCAGCAGGGATGAAAAGACATGACAGTAAAATGGAACTAGTGAGAATGTGGAAACGGAAAACGGGGAAAGTGTATAAGAAAAAGTAGTGGTATGGGTGTGAATGTATAAATTGCATACAGTTTTGGAAATGCCATAATAAATCCTTTATTTTATGAAATTAAAAATTTTTCAAGAGAATAAAACAATACTTGGCTATTACTTTCGGCCTAACTTGGAGTNATCTATTGTGTTAAGTGTGCTACTTTGTACTAAAATTCAACTCTTCTGTCAAAGAATATGTGTCCAACAATGCATTGCAAAACTTCATCTGTGATGGCCAGTATAAGATGACAAGAGGCCCGTTGTAAGATAATCCCAACTTTTGGTTGAATGAAAGTAATAAGTAATAACTCAATCCTGCCTACACAAACAATGTAGATTGATTTTAGAAATGCCACCGAGGCTCTACTAAATGGAGTAATTATTCTTAACATATTGAATGGGAATAATTAACTAATTAATAACTTGTGCTTCCAAAAGTTGTTTGGTCATAATGACTCATTTCCAAACTGACCCAACTAATTTAATGAATCTGTCTATAAATCTTTGTATTTATGATGCANGTTGATATCTCCATTAGACACCCTGACAGAGCAAGTGGTCCTATAAAAATAACAAGTCAAATTTGTTGATGAGTGAGATAATAGTGACTTTTTTGCAGCTTCTGCCATTTCTGGAGATGCCATAAGTANAGTTTTAATGAATACTCTCACTACTGATTTCCTCACAGGCATTTATTCTGTGCTCTGAGAGACCAGAATGCATTTGAAAGCCATTGTGGTGTTTTTTAATTGAGAAATCAAAAGGCTTTTGTGACAGTATAGTCATCCAGATAAGTGTGGACCTGAAGAAGACAGAGGTGGGAGGGCACTGGAGTCAGGCACTCTGGGTGTGAATCCCTTTCTAGTCTTACCTGTAAATGGGACAACAATGCTTATCTTGGTAGATTATAGTGAAGGAAAATCAAGATGCACAGTATTACATTGAACTNGCTCATAAATCTTAACATGGTTGGGGCCACAGAAGCATTAACAACGGCAACCTTGACATGGTTTGGTTTTCTGACTGCAAGTCCATTGTTTCCTAATAGCTTCTCTGATCATGGCTTTGCCTTTGCTGGTCTGTGTTGGGGATGGTGAGAATCTTGGTAGAGAGTGTTTTGTGGTTGGTATTAAATGATAGACAAGATTTCATAAAGCAACATCAGAGGAAGAAGGGCACTTGGAAAACACAGCAACAAGGAAAATATGAACACAGGAAGCCTGGAGCCATCTTGGCCAAAGGGAAAAGGAGCAGCAGGTAAGGCTTCCGCATGGACCATTGAACAGGTTTGGAATGAGAACTTTCCCTTCATGAATGGAGAAAATCATCTGAAGCTCCTCTTTCTGGAATCTTCTAGGTATGTATTTAGTAGGTAGGAGAGGAGTCAGCCTTTTCAAGTAGATAACCTCATGTCACCTCAGAAACTGGCATCTGAGGGAGCCTCATGTGAGAGGGGGGTTCACATGGAAATGAACAGGGGCTGACCTGTCTAGGAGTGATCTTCCAGGGCTCAGCTTTAAGGCTGATCATGGTTCAAATGGTGATTGGGAGAGGAAAGGTTAAAATGCCAAGGGAATTTGTTCTGGGGAATCAAGGATGAAGGAAAAATTCATATAACCATATAAGCATCAGGAGAACCATATCGACTTCTCCCGTCATTCCAGCAGTTTTCACCAAATGTCAACACTTTCCCTTGCTAAAGGGCCATGTGTGACCTCCATTGCCTCTGGTTGTGGAAATTCCTTAGGTGGGGATCACTGTCTAGGACAAAAATCCTTCAAGCTCTGGAGAGCTGACTTCCCTTTTGCGTTTTCCAGCATCCAATGTTTGCTTCTGCCAGTTGACATATGTGCAGTCTAAGATATAGGAAGTGAGGCAGAAGGATCAAATTCAAATATTACTTATTTATTTCATTTTATTTTTTTCACATTACCACACAAATTAATGAATTCATCGTGGCATTTTCATACATACGTCATTAAACCTTTTCCACCCTCATTCCCCTCCTCCGCTGGCTTTTTCCATGCCAATTGCTTCCCTCTGGCTAGTTCCTTTCCTTCCTTTGGNTTGAATGCCTACATTTTAAGATTCAGAGTGTGGAGGACTCAAATTTTGACTTTACTATGTAACAGATTTACAGCCTTGTACAAGCTGTTCATATTTTCAAAACTTGGTTTTCCTTAACTGCAATTTTGTGAGAACGTAGCACCAACCTGACATAATACTTGGCAACTAATAACCTTGATATATGTTAGTTCCTTTCTTCTACCTTTTCCCCCTTCTTTACTCACTCCCTTTTCTGTTTTTCCATTTTATTTCTTAATTTCAGATATTTTGAAATAAACATTGAATTTTTCCCTTTGTATTAAAGAGAGAGAGAGAGAGAGACCCAAGTCTTGCAATTAATGGAATGGACACAGAACTCTGTGTCCATTGATAGACTTTTAAAATTTCCTTTTGATATATGGATTACAGTTCATCTTAAAATCAGTGATGTCTACAGTGTAATCTTTTGGGAACTATTGCTAGTATTATCAGGACTGATTTGACATTATGAGGTACAAAAGAAGATGTGTGAGGTTTCAGTGTAAACATGTACATTTCTTAAAGCACTGATGTCATTTGGAGATTTTCACAGAAAAGTTTGCATACTCCGGCCAAGAAAAAAATTGTTAGAGATTGTTTATATATATATATATATTTAAAGCTAAAGTATGTTAAGGAGGAATCACAAGTTGCCTGAATTTTAAAGAGAAAATATAACATACCTCACAATCTTTGACCTGAATTCTACAGTTTTTTTATGTGAGATTTTCAGATGGCAAAGGCTCAGCATATTCCACTGTATGATGTATTGCTCTGGAAAAGGTTGAGAAGTATCATGTAAAACAGTGGAGAGAAAAACCATGCATGGCCCTTGCAATCACGGATTGGAGTCTAGTGAGAGACAAACGTGGAAGTAGTAACAATAATAATTGTTACAAGAAATAGTTGACCACAAAGAAGGGACTGGGGCCAGTGAGATCGCTCAGTAGATAAGAGTACTTGTTGAGCCTGATGACCTGATTTTGATCCCTGAGATTTTGATCCCATATGGTGGAAAGAACCAACTTCTGTGGGTTGTTCTTTGACCTTTAAGTGTGTGGTGTGTCATAGTGTGTGTATGTGTTGTGTGTTGTGTATGTGTGTAAATAGTTTTTTAAAAGTTGTTTTATTTTTAAAGGAAGGATTGTTAGTTTAGCTGGGTGCAAAAGTATGCTGATCAAGAAATTGTCTTATGTAAGGTGAACAAAACAAAGCTTTAAGAAACATGACATAGAATCTGGGAGATTTTTGCAGTTTTAATCCTCTTCCTTGTATGCTGCCTTACACAAATGAACAGAGAAGATTTTCAGTGTTAAACTTCCATAGAAACTAGAACCTCTTACAGGNCCCTCCTATGCCAATACCCTCCAAGGCCCTGGCAGGAGGCTTTGCCTCATTAGGCCAAATCTGGGTCAGTCTGGAGCACAATGACCCACATTTATTCCAAGTTAAGAATTTTGTAATCTCTTCCAAAGTTCTGAAATGTTACAANCAGAACCTGCTTCTTAGATTTTGCTAATAAAATATAACTCCAAGTAACATCTTCTTCTTGAATTATACACTATTTGTTTCTAAACTCTGGTATGAGTTTAGAAG
This sequence comes from Neotoma lepida, assembly GCA_001675575.1. Lineage (NCBI taxonomy): Eukaryota > Metazoa > Chordata > Mammalia > Rodentia > Cricetidae > Neotoma > Neotoma lepida. The sequence continues at coordinate 115,058 of LZPO01117013.1, read as the reverse complement.
CCTTGCCATTAGAATGGAACCCCACATGGTATGTGGACTTTCTTGGACTGACATTCAGTCCTAAGGAGAAACACATCTGTTAGGAAGAATGGGTCAACATTGTCATCCTTGCCTTTTACACCTCCTGATTATCCCTTGAACAGCTGACTTAATGTAACAGTAATTTACAGTCCCCAGTTGGAAGGCTGCCGAAAATTCTTCATTATCCACAGTTTGGCCAACGCCAGCAGTGTTATTGAAGTGGCAATTGAATTTTGTAAACCCTCTGTGGTCCAGCCAGCATAGCATCGCCTGTAAGAACCATGCAGTGTGCCGAGGATGAACACACGTCTAACAACAAAGGCTCTTCTGCCGAAGCTCAGTAGCACTCAGCCAAAAAGAACATACTGATTTGATGACTTGACAGCTGATACTGAGCCTTTTGGACTGGGATCCATTCAGAAGCATGACAATGAGTACCTACAAGAAGGATATTCAGAGCGAAATCTAATCTTTCCCAGAAATCTTTATCAAAAACTTCATTGAAAATTTCATCAAGTAGAGCTTTGCATATGACAAATTATCTCCTTGTCTAGTCAAGAGTATCCTTGCCTCATTCTTTAATTGGATCCTTGTGTGGGAAAGAAAATTCCTGAAACCAATTCCGATGATAGTTTTCAATGAAGTTGTGCCTTATCACAATTCCAGTGACCAAGTGCTTTCAAAATTTCACACTCGCACAATGACCTCACACTCTCACTACTTTGCAATGCTGTTGCTAAAAGAGAACATTTATGGTTTGGGAAAATAGCTCCGAAAATGAGGACTGTTGGAATTGTTTTGGTTGCTGAAAATACACTTGGCCTCAGTGACTGTGGCACTCTGGAAAGGAAACAGCCTTGGCTCTGAGCTTAGGCAGACCCCGAGTTTGAACCCTCCCCCTCTCATGCACTCTGTCCTTAATAGGTCATTCAGCTTTTGGTGTCCCGTTCTCTTTCCTTCCAGAACTGAGCTTCCCAGGGTCTGGGGAAATGGCTCATTTGTAACTGCTTGCTGGATAAAAANGAGGATCTGAATTTGGACCCCCAGGACCCATGCAAAAAGCTGAGTGTGGCAGTGTACCCTGTCATCCCAGTGCTGGAGAGTGGGAGATAGGGGGATCCTGGGGGTTTGCCGGGCAGCCAGTTTAGCCAAATCAGTGAGCTCCAGGTTCAGTGAGAGACCCTCTCCCCAGTGGGAAGCAATTGAAAAAGACACACAGCGTTGATAGGGCCTCCACACCATTCAGATGAGCACATACACCACACACACAGAAACACACACACATACACACAACTCAATAATCTCCATATACATTGACTATATGTAAAGAAGGGTCGTGCATTTTACAATAACAGCTGTCAATTACAAGCCTGCTATGTGACAGGCACAATCAACTGCATTGAGCACATGTTGTCTTAATTCTAGTTCGTATGTAGAGTGACTGGCTTGCCCTACTTTGTCTGAGACTGGCCTGAGTTTACAAAGGAAAGTCTTGAATCTTCAGGCACATCTTAGCTGAAGACAAAGTAAAGCAGTTCTTCACCCATCAGTTTATGGTCTCACTTTACAGGTATGGAAACTGAGACTCTGGCACAAACTGCCTAATATGTCAGAGCTGGGAAAGAATAAGTCTGGTATTCAAATCCAGGCTGGAATACACCCCAGGCCAGTGCTGTCTGTGGTCCTAAACTCGGCTCAGGCAGGGTTGGTTCCCTTACTATGTTACGAGAACATCTTGAACTTTACAAAAATTCATATGTCAGATCACATTTTTCTTCCCTTTAATTTTAATTTCAGGAATGCATGTGTGAGGGGGTGTTTGTATGTGTTGGAGAGTGAGAAATAGTGATAATAAGAATGAAAGTCTAAAAGTCTGGCCTTTGTTTAAAAGAGCATCCTGTGTTTTGTGAATGTAGAAACCATTCATGGGTTATTTACTCATTCAACAGGTATACAAGGAGGTGTGCTGTGTGTGAGATACTTGGGGAGATATAACGAAGGCTAATACACTCAATATGTCTGTAACAGGAGTATGAAGAATCAGCTGTAAAATAGTGCTAGAACTTTGGTAATAGTGACAAGTCCCAAACCCATGCCCTGCAAGGACATTGCCCAGCTGCTCTCTCTCATGAGATGCTTGAACTACACGAAGCCACATGGGCGTTCCTTCATGCCTCCTCCACTTCTCTTGTCTTCCCTCTTTCCCCTCCTTCTTTTTCTCCATTTGCATTAACTGCTATTTTTGACTGGAAGGTTCCTTCTCTTTTCTTTTGTCAACTCTTCAAGAACAACTGAAGAGTAGTCATTGCCTATCTATGCTGGCTAGTTTTATGTCAACTTGACACAAGCTAAAGTCATCGGAGTGGAGGGAACCTCAACTGGGGAAATGTCTCCATAAGATTGGAAAGTAGGCAAGCCTGTAGAACACTTCTTAATTAGTGATTGATAGGGGAGGGCCCAGCCCCTTGTGAGTGGTGCCATCTCTGGGCTGGCAGTCCTGGGTTCTATAAAAGTGTGCTGAGTAAACATAAGGAATAAACCGGTAAACAGCACTTCTCTGTGGCTTCTGTATCAGTTCCTGCCTCCAGGTTCCTGTTCTGTTTGAGTTTCTGTGTTGGCTTCCTCTAATCAACTGTGATGTGGAAATGTAAGCCAAATAAGCTTTCCCTCCTCAACTTGCTTTTTGGTCATGGTGTTTCATTGCAGCAATAGAAACCCTAACTAAGACTCTACCTCAAGCTAAATTAGCCACTGTTTTGATTGTAGAATGTATGTATTCACTGCCAAATATTTATCTCCTATACTCATTGCTTTTTGCTCTAGCTTTTCCAAACTGTAAATGTCAGAAAGAAGGGGTAACCTATTTAATTTATTTTCCTTGTTTTGTNTTCAGCTGTATTCCCAGAATTTAAAACAATGCTAGATGCATAGAAGCAAACTAATATTCACTAAATGAGGAAAATGAATTGATTAGCGACTGTTTTTGATTCTTGAATGGGCAGCTAACTCTACATGAAACAGTCATCAAGGGGTGGCTTGAAGGGACATCTCCATCCAGTTTTATTTTATTTTTCTGGTTACAATAGTGTATCCTCAGTTTAAAAGATGTTGACAGTCATAAAAAGTGTAAACAGCATCAACACTAATCTTTTTCACACTCATAATATTATGNTGTACATTTTCTTTTAGATCTCCTTTGACTGATGTTCATAGATGTTGTTGTTTTAAGACAANGTCTCCCTGTAACACCAGCTGGCCTTGAAATTGTGATCCTCCTGCCTCAGCCCCAACTGGAATTATATGTGTGGAATTATATTTTTTATAGTCCTATGCTTTGGATGTGTGTGCTTTATCTATTTTTCCATTCTCATTTTAAAGATTGCTTTGTTTCTCCTCAAAATTGATATATTATGACTTATCTAGTTAAATATATGCTGTTGGAACTCATTATGAAAAGCATGGACTTAAAGAGCTCCAAAGTCGATAATCCTGGCGGGAACTCATTCAGCAGCTGAAGCACAGTACAAACAAGATTTTGGTTTAAATTATATATATTTTCTTTGAACAGTGTTTGTGTGTATTTGTGTGTGTGTGTGTATGTGTGCTTGTGTGTGTGTGTAAATGTGCATGTGTGTGAGTGTATGTGTGTGTGTTTGTGTATGTAGGTATGCATGTGTGAGTGTATGTGTGCGTAAGTGTGTGTATGTGTGTATGTGTAGATGTGTATGTGTAGGTGTGTGTATGTGTGTATGTGTAGATGTGTATGTGTAGGTGTGTGT
>LZPO01117013.1:92965-111118 GCA_001675575.1 Neotoma lepida | reverse complement strand
TGTAGGCCAGAAGTTAATGTCGGGTGTCTTCCTCTTTTCCTTTTCACCTTATGTTTTTGATACGGGGTCTCCCACAAAACCCGGATCTTGATGTTTTAGTTTGACTGTCTGGCCAGTGAATTGCAGGGATCATTCTGTCTCCATCCTCCACCAGTGCTGGGAACACAGGTGTATACTGCCACATCCAGCTTTTCATGAGTGCTCAGATTCCTCAGGCTTGTGTAGCAGGCACTTGGCTCACTCTGAGACTTCTCTGTGGCCCTTTCTTTTACTTTCTGTTCTTTTAAAAATGTTTTTCATGAATAACAAGAGGACATGAAGAGTACTGANTTTATGTTATTATGCAAATTAAATGACATAACGGAAGTGAAGTGCTTAGGCCAATGTACAAATGCAATAGATGTCAGATGGCCCTGATAATCTCCTGTGAATCAACTCCTAGAAGTCCAATTTGCTTTCCAGCTTATCTTGAAGGCGAATATAAACTAGCTGTAAAGATGGATGGGAAGGAGGCTATAGTCTGAGGAAATGGAGTTGGAAAAAATTCATTTTTTAAATTATGGAAGAACTGTGGGTTCATCCTGCACCAGCCAGAAACTCAAACTATAAAGGCTCATATTAACTGTGGCTTCCCTCTTCTATCACCCAGATGGCAGCTTTGGTTGTGTTCCTGCTTTGCATCATCACTAGAAATACAGGTGCCTCTCAGTATCCTTGAGAGACTGAGTCNAGGGTCTCCTNTGGAAACCATAATCCACAGAAGCTCAAGGCCCTCATACAGAACAGTAGTATTTGTATAGAACACATACACATCCTTCTCTATACCTTATTATCTTTGGATTATTCAAAATAGCCAACATAACACTTATGCTATGCAAATAGTTGTTACCTATGCAACCAATCTAGGCCAACCTCATGGTATAAATCAGCTACAAAGTAACATTTGTTTGCCCTAATCTCTTCAGTCATAGTTGGCTGCATCCCTTGGTACAGTGCTGATGGATGGGTAACTCACGTTTTTCTGGGCATTTGGCAAGTGCAAACTGATCAAGAGAATANTAATGATTTCACCTGGGTAATGGGACTGGAGGCTGGAATGTCCATCAATTTGATAAGGGAGTCAGAGAAGTGAAAATTGATCCTCAGACAGCAAATTCAGATGTCAGTGTATAAGGATGTAGGGGGGCCTTCTGGAAAAGGACTGGGGTTGAAGACAATGGTCTGAATAAATGGCACAGAGAATATGTGAGACTTTAGGAATGGCGATCACTGGACACAGTAAAAGCTGCCTTTCGTTTCCTTCTGATAAAGAATTATGAGCTCATCACAAAATATCCACTTTGCTTTCAATAGATGCTACTGACTGATGTCCTATTTAATTCACGGATTTTTTTATTTTCAGTAAACAACATTAAACTTGTAACACGAAACTAATACCAGAGTCACACACTGATAACATCGTATTTTTAAAAGTTGTGTCTGACAACTAGAGAAATTAAAAAGAATATTTTACAAAATGTATAATTTATATCTTTATAAATACTTTAAGGACAAAAGTGGATCTTATGTGATGACATTAGAGGGATGTACAAATTGCATTTTGTAGCACATTTGGTGATCTTTCATCTATTAGACACACATATGTACACATGTATATGTTGTGTTTTCATAACTATGACCAGAGGATGTAATTTAAGCAGGCCTTCAATAACCTTAAGCTCTCATAAAGTTTGTGGCTTCTGCCTTTCCTTCTCTAAATTGCACTAAAAGCACATTTGAAAGTCATCAGAGATTGTAATTAGGTGGCTTGAGCCTCAGTATACTGTGTAAGTATGAGAAAATCCCTGCTGGATTATGAAGGAGTGAGCCTCAGCAGCCTTCAGGATACAAATGATGGGCTGAGAGGCCCCGTCATCTCTGCATTGGGAGTTTTTGGTTCAGCTTCTTTCGATTGGAAAGGAGTCAGTTTGTCTATGATGGAGAAAGTTCATGACACCAGTCCCATGCAATTAACAGACATTCCCCTGCTGTAGATTCAGCATATTTCCTACCACTAAGTAGAAAATGAGTCTCTGAACTTCATGTTCAAGAGCTGCATGTTGCCTTTCATCTTAGACTTGGGAATGCAGAGTTGACCTATCCCCAAAAGAGCTCAGTAGAGATCCATCCAGTCAACGTCAGTATATGGTGATATATATGTACATGTTCAAGGTGAGCTTAGATTTCACTGTGTCATTCATTTCTGTGACATTTATTGGGGTTGAACTGGTGCACAGAAAATGAATGTAATGTGACACATTTTACAANTTAAATCACCTATCTGANAAATTTATACAAATTTACACTTGCAATAAACAGCACAGCAAAGCAAGACATCCTTAAGCCGTATCCTGAGCTTACCTTGATTCCAAGTTTACATTTGGAACACCTTTCATTAAAAAAGACAAATATAAATGACCTCATATGATCACAGAAACATACATGGGACACTTCTTCATTATGTTTCTTATATTCAGGTGATGCTGGGCCATGTAGCAGCAACAGTTCACCTCCATCTATGTGCTTCCTTGGACACCTGTTACATTTCTCCTCCGCTGGTCTTCAGCTCCAGCTCCTGGAGGAAGGCCTCATTGTTCTGAGGGCAGTTGGAGTGACAGGTGCAGGTTCCAATGACCATGACTGGTTTCTTGATGGTTTGCCCTGGGGAGCACTGAAACTCTACCTGGATGGTTTTGGTGTTGTGGGGGGTGCAGCACCGACCATCGATGCAGACCCCACAGAACCTGGGCTTGTAGGTATGCAGGCTAGTGCAATTCTTGAACTGCAGGTGGATGGCTTTCAGGGACTTCTTNGTCCGGAGACACTTTTTACCTTTCTAAGAAAGAAAAAAGGAAGATTTTTCAGTGGAAATCCTACAGTTCCTCTGAAGGACCACNTTAGCAGTCGTCCCGCCCAACTAGTGTCCTTTGCTCTTTCTTCTTCTTAAATAAATTGTTAACTTTATTTGGACAATCTTGTCAGCTAAAATCAGTTGCTTCCCTAGAGTATCTAGGAACTCGTGATAACATTTAACCAATAATAACCCCAATCCAATAATTCTGGACAATCCTCTGCCTTTTGGACAATTCTTATTTGTCTCTTACACTCCTGTTCTTTTCTGCCTAGAATTTGAACATAATACTAAATATGCAGAATCCCCTTTTGTCTTTGAGGCTGTGAACATGAAGAAGAAAGAATCTCTCTCTCATTTAAAGCCATTATTTTATTTAGCTAAATGCATTCTTTGGTGTTACTGAGAGAGGGACTAAATGTGGCATTATTAAAGTTTATTAATGTTTCAAAGACTTTCTAGTCATTAATTCATTTAACTTCAATATCATTCATTCACAAAAGGAATAACTGTTAATACAAGGCACAATTGACCCAATCTGATTTGAAAAACAAAGTCTCAAAGGACTGAAATGAACAGAAAATATCAAGCATTAGAATTTGTCTGATGCAAAGCCAGTTCCTTCTAATACATTATGACCTTGGAAATTCTAGGACAGTGAAATTTAAGATTCTTTCTACGAAGCTGAATTGGGTGGAGAGTTTATTCAATATCCTACTAGTTCAGATAATAAAGAAATCACCCCAGTTTCATTAAATAAGCAAACAAATGGCTTTTATTTCCTACTCCACTTTGAATTTGCCACAATTCTCCACTGCACACTTTCTCGGGTGAGGCTCATGGTATATGGGGTGATGATTAGGAATCCCTTCATGGCAGCAGCTCCCAAACCCTCGTGCACATCAGCATCACCCTGGCGGTTTGCTAGAACATGATTGTTGTTCCTACAACCAGAGTTAGCACATGTGATGCGAGGCCCATGAATCTGCAGATACTACTGTTTACCCGGGGGACTACACAATAAGAGCCTCAGTCATAGACTTAAGAAATTTCTGAAATAAGGATCTAGTTCTACAATCCAAACACATTTCCAGAACCTGTATGAAATATGTATACCATATAAAAACCTTAAGTATAGGATTTCCCAATATCACGTGAGNTGTTAAGTGAAAAGAAGCATCGATTGTGCAAAGGAACGACACGAAAGACCAAATTCTAGACGCATTTTTATATTAAAAGGCCTTCTTTAACAAAGAAGTAACCATGTTCATAAAAACATTGCAGGGTCTATTTCTCCCTTTTCTTGTAGCTAATGTTTAGGATATATCCTTTTCAATGGTCGTTAAAAGCCTGAGGGAGCAACTTTGCTGCAAATTGCGTGTGCGTGCAGGTAAATGTGTGACTGTTTACGTGGATGAATATTCATTGTGAAGCTACACATGTGTCTCCTAAAGTGTCAGAAGGTGCATTTCTAGGGTATAATTTTGGAGAAAAGGTGTTTCTAAGTGTGTTTTCAAAATTTGCAGAAGAAACATAAAGTTGAGATAATTATGTCTCTAAAATCCTATAGCTGAACAGCCATATAACCAATGAGATCACAACGGACTCCTGTTCTAGTGGTAAGGAAAAAATTTAAGGGTTTGATGGCTAACATTAACAGAATATTTGATCTATGCCCCACATTTGCAAATTCATTTTGTTTAATCCTATGACAACCTCAAGATGGATATTTTCTTTTCTTCCTTCCTTCTTTCCTTCCTTCCTTCTTTCTTCTTTCTTTTTCTTTTTCTTTCTTTCTTTTTTTTTGTGTGTGCCAGGGTCTTTCTATGTAGCCCTGCCTTTCCTGGAACTTTCTATGTATACCAGGCTGGCCTCAAGCTCACAGATATCTGCCTGCCTCTGCCTCCTGGGTGCTGGGATTAAAGGTGTGTGCCACTATACACAGCAAGAGATATTTTCAATGGTCACACTCTATGGGGGAAGAGTTGAAAATAAATTGCCCAATATCACACAGCTAACTAGATCATGTTGAAAGGATTTAAAGCCAGGCCAGTGTCATCCCCTTAAACTTTATATGATACTGCTACAGAGTAGAGACACACAGAGCTTGAGTTTCTAAGGGCTGTTCTATTTTGGCCTCAGGCTGATATGTAGATCTATGTAATAGTTAAATCTGATATTACATTTATCCGATCCAATTCTGTAACAAGACCTGTTGTGTCATCAGGAACCAATTAGGGCTCTTGATCTGCATGCACACCTTATACCCAGAGTCAACATACTGTGTTGACATAATTCCAAACTCTCCCCCCCCCAAAAAAAAAAGAAAAAGGAAAGAAATATGCTGTTTCATTTGGCTCATGTTGCCTTACTCTGGCAAACGTACTATTTCTACCAGGCTTTTAAAAACATTGTTGATAATTCCCAGACACCCATTCAGGCATGTACTGACAGCTGTTTATTGTGTACACAATGTGTTCCAGGGTGCACAGTAGGATCTGGCGACTTCAAGGCGAACAAAGCAGCCATAGCCTCTGTTCTGGTTCTTCCTATAGCTTGTACCCGATTAATTAAAAAAACAAAACAAAACAAAAAAACTAACCTTGCTAAAATCAGCTTTACTTGACAACTGAAGAGCTATTTTTTTTTTTTCTCCAGGGATGGGATGGGATTTACTTGAGCATCCTTATTTGGATAAAGTATTATAACTGTGTTCCCTTTCCCATTTGTTTGTAGAACTTCTGTGAGTTGCTTGGGGGCATTAATGTATATTAAAAGGAGAAGATAGGAGGTACAGTTTTGATTAATGATGCTCCATGCCCTTTGTCTGGGTTGATGCTCAGCTAGAGCAGATTTCTCACTAGTGTGACAGTGACTTTCTGAAGGCCAGGCTTGAAGGAGACCACAGCTGTGAAAGTGACAGGCCTCCTCTAGACTCCTACCTTGTCTGTGGGTTGCTTGGGCTCTTGTTCACAAGGCCGAACCATACAGAGACGAGTCTGCTTCACCATCTCACACTGGCGATTCCTGTTGGTGACCCGGGTGGACAAGCCCATTCCACAGCTCTTGGAACATGCACTCCACTCTGTGGTCTGCTCAATGCAGTTGACACTGGAGTCAGAGACTTCGACTCCTACGGTGGCTTCTGGTCTGTAGGCTATTGAAGGCATAAATATAGTTATTTGAGCAAAATATGTGGATTAATAAGTGTTACCCCCCCAGACAACATTAGACAGTGAATTTTAATTCTGTAGCTAATATATACCAGTTCTTGCAGAACGCAGAACTAGGTTTATTTGTAAATAAATAACAAGAAGGGCACAATGCAGGATTTCAAGAAATCTTTATTCACTTGACTCTAAGATGCTTAGGACAACTTGTCATAGAAACTTAGTAATTATATGAATATAGGACCATATCGCATCTTAAGCTGAATGTTTTCAACATGTGATTTCAACACAGGAAGGTCATGCTGGCAATTTAATTTTTTGTGTATATATTCAGGTGTGTGTGTGTGTGTGTGTGTGACCATGTGTTTGAAGGTATACATGCATGTGTATGTATACACATGTGTACAGAGGCCATATGTCTACCTCAAATGTTGTTTCTCAGGAACTCATTCACTGCAATCTTGGGCTAATTGATTGAACTCAAATGACCTGCAGCTCTCTGCCTCCTCAGCATTAGGATTACAGATAGGGTATTTTTTAAGGGTCCTGAAGATCCAAGTAAGGTCCTCACACTTGCACTGAAACCACTTTACTAATTAAGCTATTTCCCTAACGTTACATTTTAATTTTGGTGAGTAGGTAGAGACAGCCAAATCAAAAAGGGATTTTTACTAAGGGTTAACCAGGAGAGAGAGAGAGAGAGTCAAAGAATATCCACCCAATAAGGCAAAAATGAAACAAAAGTGACTGACTCCATTGGGCCCCTTTAAAAAAGAAGCTGTGTGAATATTTCTGTAATCTAGCTCAGACTTAAATAAATGATGCATTTGATCTCTGTGGGGCAATCTGAAATTCACAAGGGAATGGCCAGAAGCAAGCCGGCCTCTCATCCAAATCCCAGAGCCGTGCCTGTTTTGTGACTACGTTTACCCTTACTCCCCTATGTCTGCTGAGTTCCTCACCTGGAAGGGCCAGGCCTCCCAGTGTCCCCTGCTCATTTGGGCCACAGGTCCATTTTTCACAGCACTCGCCAGGCACTGCAACTTTTCTTGGAGCTGGGCAGTCAGGACCGGGCAGTAGTACATCCAGCTGGCAGCGGGGCACACAGCCAATCTGCCCATCTCTGCAGGTGCAGTGATATTGACAGTTTGGTTCAAACTTCTCTCCGCTGCGGTAAATGACCCCATCGAACACACAGTTGTCTCCCTCTAGAACTGGAATATTCAGGAAGGAAGGCAGAGAGAAGGAGAGAGAGAGAGAGAGAGAGAGAGAGAGAGAGAGAGAGAGAGAGAGAGAGAGAGAGAGAGAGAGAGAGAGAGAGAGAGAGGCACAGTTTAACTGGGAAGCTGTGTAAGATTGGCAGGACAATTGTTAGAAGTTATTCCTTTTCTAGTCCAGATGACTGNCTTATGCATCTCAAGGAGAAATGCATCTTTGTAGATGCTTCCAGAACAGGAGGAGTCACCAATCCCACCTGTTCCTTTTTTCTTCACCTAGTTCTTGAGCCAAGAGGTGGACTGTGGACATTGCCAATATACACTGTCTGGCTAACTGATGGCTTCGAACACATCTCTACTGCCTTTTCAAACCTCCTACCCCGAAATGATTTCATTTCTAAGATAGAACAAAGGCAAGAACAAATGGTGATGTCACACTCCAGAGACCCTCTCTCCAAAGATAACATCACTTCTCCGGCTTCNATTCTCCTTCTGCAGTAGTTGAGGATTTAAAACTCAGTAGCTTCACTGGTCAGACTGGGAAGGGCATTACGAGTTCTTGGCACTGAAGCACAGTAAGTCATCATTAGCTTGGAGGAAAAAAAGAGAAGACTCCAAATTCTTCCCAAAGGAGGGAGGGACGACCCTGATTACAGCAGCGGACCTCGTGGGAAATTGATCTCCCATTGATTAATTTTCATGAGCCTGCATTGGCTAGTTGCCTGCATTTTATTTTACTGCAGCCCAGACTGGAGTGACATAGTCCTCCCAGGAGACAGGAATTGCTTTGGCTCAAGTAGGACAATTACAGGTGTGAAAACAAAACTGCAGGGCGGCAGTCGGGGGAACTGTAAGTCTATGAGTAAGCCCATACTTCCGTCACCTAAGTGTTCCCCTGGAAATGGCCAAATGAAATGATTTCACTGGCCCTTACACTCTGCTTTCGTCCCCTCTCTAGGCGATAAGTGATGTACCTGCGCTGAGCATATTTTCTGTCAGTATGATGCCTGCTACACAGTAAACTCTTTTATGTCACTTACTGTACTGTACTATTGCTACAAATGTTTTCGCTTAGTTCTCTCCAGGAAAGGGAAGAAGAGGTCAAAGGGAGGGAACAGTTTCACCTAGCTGCCCAAGGAGAGGTCAGGCCACGGAAGGGACAGCAGGCGGGGGCGGATGGGATTACCCATGCATATGCCAGTCTGATTGCTGGGGTCTGCGCTGCGGTCACAGTAGAGGCCGCTGCTCTGGTCGCAGGGCTTCAGCTCGGAGCAGCTCTCTCCGCGCTGGCGGGCGCACACCAGACAGCAGGAGCAGCCGTCCAGCACCGAGCGCACCCCGGGGGCGCAGGTCGGCGGTGTAGTAGGGCACTGGAGCGGGCACGAGGACGGGCAGCGCTGACTTGCAGACACCTAGGAAGAGAGGCAAGACAAGAAAAAGAACCCTGTTTATCAGGGACAAGCTAAGGCAGAGTGAGCCCGAGACCGATTAGGGGCAGTCCAAGAGGACCAAGGAACCGGGGGCATCTTAAGCGTGCAGCACTTACTTGATCTATGAGATGGAAGAGCAGGAAGCCTAGGCAGAAGCACGGCTTTCGCAGAAAGGTGCTCATGGTCTGCACGCTCCGCATGCTAAGGCTGTCACGGGCTGGAAATGGGGACTGCCCCTTCACTCAGGTCAGGCTGAGCAGCGAGCGCCACCCGTGCAAGGTTTTATAGCGCGCTCCAGGGACGCGCACAAGCCGGTTGGCTGCNCTGGGAGGGGTGGGGGGAGTCAGCTGGGTGGAGGAGTGGAAGGAGCTCCGCTGTTGCCATGGTGATGGGCCCCAAAGCTGCTCTCCTTAGGGCGTGGCGCCCGGTCTGCGTGTGCCTGTGTGTGGCGACTGGCTTTTCCCAGAGCACCGGGAGGGGCAGGGTGGAGCCCTGAGGCCAAGACCCAGAGCCAGCTACAGCTNGTGGGAAGGAAACTCCCTCTTCCTCTGTGTAGTTGTTTCACCTTCCCCCAGGAGGAAGACACCGCTACTCCCTCCGCCCTCGCTGTTCGAGAACCAGGGCTACAAAAGAGGCGCCCTTGACTGGGATGCCTGAAGTTTGGGCCATATGAGCAGGGCAGGGATTGGCCAGAGGCCCAGAAGTTTAGTCATAAGGGAAGCACATGCAAGTTTGTCACCGTTTATTAGGGCACTCTTTGAAATGTGTTGACGGGGGTGGAGATGAGGAAAGGACACGGACACACACACACACACACACACACACACACACACACACACATATCATACGCTCCGTCAGAGTGGAGGATGCTAGTGGTCAAATGGTCAAATTTTTCTGATTGTAATCATTCCAAGATTTGCAAAGACTTAAGACCCAAGTTCTACATGCTCGATAGAAATAAACACAAATAAAAAGGGGAGGGGGGAAACGTTTCGTGGTAAAGGGAAAGTCTTGAAACACCTGCCATATCGCACCAAATGTAAAACCACTTCCAACAGTCCAAGGTCATAAAAGCCTCACTGGGTTGCACTTAGTGCCCCAATGANTTGAGAAGGTTTTTGCTAAANTTAACTGAATAATAGTTCTCCAACCTGGTATTCATTTGGGAAAANGAAAGAAAAGGTGGTCTGCTGTGGTCTACTTGCTGTCTCTAGTGATAAANAAAGAGCTGGTTTCACTCCGTCAAAGGTGACCCTATGTGACCGATTTAAAACAGGATTTCCCCCTGTACATCAATATTGNCCCCGAGAAAACTGCCCAGACCCGTTGAGGATAGCTACTTTAGAAAGACACTTTGTGAGAAAAATTATATAGTCCTGTGATGTAACTCTAGACTTTACAAAGAAACAAATTGCCCCTACATTACTGACCTTCAACANCCGGGAGAGTAGCGGCAGCATGCATACTGAAGCTGGACTGTTTCTATAACGCTCCAAGATGGGCAAAGTCACTTCNACCTCCTTTATGGTAATTTTTTACAGCTGGGAACTAACCAGATGCATTCCCACAACAGCAGCAATTCTGCTTTCTTCGAGAAGCACTCAACGTTCACACAGAGGTGGGAGAGCTAATTCTCACATCTGATTGGGGACATTTCATATGCTTGTCAGGTTAAGGGGCTTCATGCGTCACCTGGCTTGGTGATGGCTCCAGCTGGCTGCACATCAGAGACAATTAGGCTGTATGCTTTCCCAAATTACAGATTCTTGGGCCTGACACTTGTCCCTTTTCTTGGTGGTTCTTGGTATGCTGAATGTGTGATATAATGGAGGCCAGCTTTGGGGAAGTAGAGCTAGTGGGGAGACAAGAGCAATGGCCNTGCTCCCTAAGGATGCGTAGACTACGAGGGGATGAGGACAAACGGGCAGCACTAGGTTGAGCTGACTCCAGGAAAGGGTGCGGAGGGGAAGAAGGTGGAAATGACAGTCNCTGCTGCTAGGACTCGTGCTGGTGAACCAGAGAAACCAAACTTGAATGAGTTTTGCCTAAAGGAGGGTTTTATTAGAAGGATGCTGTCATGTTTCCATAGTAACTGAATGGGATTAGTGCAACTTGGTCTCAGGGTCTTGAAAGCTGTCAGGACCTAGTCTCTTTAACAGTCCTCACAGCTTCTCTGTGTTGTGACAACATAAGCCAGTTTTTTCACTCCAAATCAGTGGTTCTCAACCTTCCTAATGCTGCGACCCTTTAATATAGTTCCTCATGTTGTGGTGACCCCCAACCATAAAATTATTTTTGTTGCTACTTCATAACTGTAATTTTNCTACTGTTATGGATTGTAATGTAAATATTTAATATGTGATTCCCTGGGGTCACGGCCCACAGGTTGAGAAACACTTACATAAAGTGAAGCCTGATCCTTCCAAGTCTCTGATTTTTATGGCCATATCCCTTTTCATTAGACTCAATTTAGGGAAATTGAGGAAAAAGGATCCAGGAATCAATCTGGGCTCATCTGAGGAAAGGAGAAGGTGAGGTGTGATGAGAGGGTGAGGTGTGATGGGAAGGTGAGGNGTGTTGATTAGTTAATGTGCATGACTGGCAGACAAAGCAAAGGCAGTTTCCTGGGAAAAGGGGGTTGTTCTTTAGGAAGAGAGTGAACTTGACAAGCAAAACAATACANCTCTATTCTATGATCTGCTAAGCAGGCCGGAATGAAGATCCTCAAATCGAAGTAACTATAAACTGAAGACAAGACCATCTGGCAGTATCCCAGTCACATCAGGTTTTGTGTTGTCCTTGGTATGGCTTGCTGGTCTCTTATATCACTTTATAATTTAGATGCTGTGAGAACTGAGATCTCTGGGAAAGGAGTCTTTATTAGAAATTCTTGCTGAGTTACTGGTTAGGCAGCCAGCCCACGTGGTATGGGGTTAGAAGCTTAAACTTGGTTAGCTTTTTCCTCCTTCATCTCTTTCTCTCTTCACTTTTCCTCCTCCCATATTTGACACCAGAGGCTCTTGTCTGCATTTTCTGCATCTGATGCAACCTCATTANTTATCAGTGAATATTCCTACCCAGAATGCCCTTGGAAAACCTTCCTCGCTTTTTGTATGTGAGATGCTGTTGCATAACCTTTCTCATGATTATAAAAAGTTTTAGACTATCCTGACAGGTGTAAGATGCTATCTCAGAGTCCTTTTGCTTTGCATTTCTCTGATGACTAAGGATGTTGAGAAATTCTTTAAATGTCTTTCGGCCATTTGAGATTCTTATGTTGAGAATTCTCTGTTTAGCTCTGTAGCCCATTTTTTAATTGGATTGTTTGGTATTTTGATATCTAGTTTCTTGAGTTCTTTATATATTTTGGAGATTAGCCCTCTGTCAGTCGAGCTGGAACAAGGATGGAGTGGGAGAGCAATGAAAGAGATATCTTGATAGAGGGAGACATTGTGGGGATAGGGAGAAACTTGGGGCTAGGGAAGTTTCCAGGAATCCACAAGGATGACCCCAGTTTAGACTACTAGCAATAGTGAAGAGCNTGCCTAGGCTACCCTACCCTGGTAATCAGATTGGTGAATACCCTAACTGTCATCATAGAGCCTTCATCCAGTAACTGATGGAAGCAGATACAGAGATCCACAGTCAAGCACAAGGNCGAGCTCTAGGAGTCCATTCGAAGAGAGGGAAGAGGGATTCTATGAGCAGAGGGCATCAAGATCACTATGGGGAAACCTACAGAGACAACTGAACCAAGCTAGTGGAAACTCATGAACTTTAGACCAACAGCTGTGGAACCTGCCTGAGACTGTACTAGGCCTTCTGCATCAGTGAGACAGTTGTGTAGTAGCTTTTTCTGTTTAAGGGGCCCCTGGCAGTGGGATCAGGATCTATCCTTGGTGCATGAGCTGGCTTTTTNGAGCCCGTTACCTATAGTGGGACACCTTGCACAACCTTGATATGGGGGTGGAGTGTGGGTGGAGGGTAGGGCTTGGACCTGCCTCAACTGAATGTACCAGGCTTTGCTGAGTCCCCATGGGAGGGCTTACTTTCGTGGAGGAGGGGATGGGGGGTGGGTTAGAAGGGGAAGGCTCAGGGGGAGCTGGGAGGAAGGATGACAGGGGAGTCTGTGGTTGGTATGTAAAATGAATAAAAAATTTCTTAATAAAGAAAAAAGTTTTAGAAAACACTGGAGCTTATTTCTACAGTAGACAACTAAGCCGAGCCTTCTTATTTAGAAATGGAACAATTAAAAGCAGTTATTGATGTTTGTTACCATCTTTGCAACAATACTTAGTGTCCTCTCTTCCTCAGCCTTGTGTTTTCTGTAAATCGACAGACACTCATGGTATTTTAAGTCAGTCAGTCTTTATCCAAGCCCCATGTGCTTAGCTAGCATAATGGGCCTCATAGGTCACCCTTACTGTGTAAGAGATAGGTATCGACTTAAGACTCCCAATACCAAGTTCTTGGCACAGGGAAGATTTATTTGCCTGAGAGAGTCAAAGGGCAGGGGATGAGAGACAAANGCAGGGGATAGAGGATGCGGGAGAAGGGGAAGGGAACAAGGGAGTGGGGAGAAAAGGGGTAAGGGGTTTTTGTCCCAAGGGACAAAGAACTGCCTTTGGATAGAGAAGAGACAGATGTGGCACATAGGAAAATGGTTTATAAAGGTTAAAGGGGACACCTCACGTTAGGAGGAGGTGTTTAATTTTAATTGGGTATGCTAGTTAGGTGAGCCAAAGAGGGCTTTTGATTGCTGGACTTCAATACTTTGATAGCTGGCCCTTGGTAGTCAGTCTCAGGAGGAGGNAGTGGCCAAATAAGGGACTAGACCTTGGTGGCTAGCTTTAGGAATGTAATCTAATAGTTTAGCAAGACAGAGGGAATGGGAGAGAAGNGCAAGGCCTGCCAGAGCNGTATACTCAAGTGGGCTGGTGTCCCTTCACTTGGCTCCTTCATAATTGTCATACTATTTTCTGAATTTCCTTCATATGTCCCTTTTCTGGGGNCTCAGGGAGNTGGTAATTCACAGAGTAATTCCNATCTTATCTGAAGCNGGCCAGCTGCAGCTGATGTACAGTTATATGGATCATGTCAGTCAAACGCTCATGATTTTCACACAGATCCCCTATTTCTTGCTTTTCCAGGAACATGACAGGACATTTAAAAACATGNTTATGNGAAATAAAACATTGAATTTATAATGTTCATAGTCTGCAGAGATGGCTCAGCGAGTAAAGTGTTTGGTCTGCAAACACAATGATCTGAGTTCAGATACCCAGCATCCACATTAAAAACTAGGAGTTATGGTGTGCTTCTGTAAGCCCAGTACCAGGCAGATAGAAACAAGTGGATCTCAGCNACTCACTGGCCAGGCAGCCTAGCCCAATCAGTGAGCTCCAGGTTCAGTGAGACTCTGTCCCAAAAACGCAATGTGAAAAGTGATAGAAAAAAACACCCAACCCTGACTTCTGCTGTCTACCTGCACACACCACACACACACACACACACACACACACACACACACACACACACACACACACACACGACACCTTTTACATTTAATCTTCCCTTCTTTAGCAGTATTTTTCTATTGCCTATACTGTGAAAAAAAGAAAGATAGAATTTAATGAATTTCTTAAAGAAAAAAATGTCCAGAGTTGAGAGAAGATTATGCAAGTGANAATTGCTGTATGTGTGAAAAATAAGTTAGCTAAGGACTTCCTTTTAGGGAAATGGTACCAAATTTAGGTATTCAAATCATGTTTTTAAAGTTTTCTTTACTGGAGAGGACTCTGTGTGTCTTACATTCAGGCCATACTCACAGCTCTTGGTTACCAGAACTCTCTCTCTTTTTTAAGACAGGGTTTCTCTGTGTAGCCCTAGCTGTCCTGGAACTTACCCTGTAGACCAGCCTGGCTCTGAGCTAAGAGATCCACCTGCCTCTGCCTCCTGAGTGCTGGGATTAAAGGTGTGTGCCACCACCACCTGGCCAGAGCTCTCATTCTTTATGGACAGTTGAGGTGGCTTTGGACTACTTGGCAGAGTGAAGCCAGTCCTACTTCTAAGACTTGAACTCTTGAGACTAGGAATTGAAACTGGAGTCAAGGCACCCATGTATGGACTGCACATCAGGTCATCTATAGTGCTTCATATTGGTTAAAATTCTGGGGGTAAAATGTATATCAAAGAAGGAAGTCATAGTTAAATACAGGTTAAGTCCCAATTAATTTTTTGTCCCCAGAAAAAGAATATAAAAATCACATTCTGTGTTTGAAAGAGAGCTCCTGTTTATATTTGGAGCCTGAAAATACTTACATAATCTCACCCACTTTCAAATTTCTGAATTTTCAGTTGAAATACTAGGAGATGTGTGAGCACAGAACTTTGGGGAGTTGACAATGCGAATGCTCACACTGTCCAGTCCTTCATAGATAACTGTTTCGTATTTCATGGTGTGAATCAAGGATAAATAAAATGCTTTGTTTCTAGGATTTTATAACTTAGAAGGAAAATGAAGTAAAAATAATGACTGTGTGAGGCAGCATGTGACAATTCCTATAAATAAACATAAGCAAAGTGGCATAGCCNTATAGAGAAGAAAGAAATGTCTTTCCTGTGAGAATTTGAGAATGGTGGAGGTTGGAAGAGAATGTCGGGAGAGACAACTCCATGTGCATTGTCTTCCCACAGCTCCATGTGCATTGTCTTCCCACTAAATTGCTTTGGAGACTGAATGCCATTAAATTAGGTTAAGCTTGGAAATGTGTGTTGGTCACAAACAATGTGAACAAAGGTATGGTGAGGGAAATTCTGAACTTGTTCAGGAGGTCACAAGTGGTTGAATGTGTCTAGAGCAAACGATGGTAGCACGAGATAAGGCTGGAAAAGAGTCCATAGTTGTCTCCCATTGCAGAGAGTTCATGGTTTAAAAACTTACCTGTATTCAGGGTGCATTCAGGAAACTCTTCCTTCAGGGATTCATGCTGCCTTGCAGCAGGAAGAGGTTAAGGTGGAAGGGGAAAGGATTGCAGTTGATGTGTTCATGTAGCTCCCTGTCTGGGTTGAGGCTCCTAAACTTTCCTGCTTCCAAATCAGCTGGAATGTCTATTGGTGTCATTCTTGTTCTGGTCACATTAAATTTATTCCCCAGTTCCCCCCTCCCCCCGTGTCTTTCAACAGTATTCCCTAAAGTAGCTTATAGTATTGCTTCTTGCTTTTTCAAATTTCCACACTTTGTATTCATTTCCCCCCGCTTTTTTTGTGAATGAGGGCTTCTCTCTTACATCACAAGTACAATTCTATGCTTCCTTTCCGCACCCATCAATTCTCCGATTTTAAACTTNGAGAAGAACTTCTGTTTAAATAAGTGCTGTTTATGTTATTTAACTGTAGTTATCTAAATTATAGCTGATGGTGCATTTCAATTATGTTCACTTTCTTATGAAACTCTATATTTCCTAAACTTACTACTTATTTTCCTTCACATCCCTTTTTAAATCATTGATTGGAGTTGCAACAAAAGGAGGATATGGAAACAGTAATAAGAAGTGTTCTAACTAAAAATAAATTAATTAATTAGAAATTCCAGGCCCAGATGAATTCACAGAATTTCACCAGAGTTCCAAAGAACTATAACCACTCCTTAAACTCTTTAAAAAATAGGATGAGAAGGAGCACTCCCACACTCATTCTGTGAAGGCAATCTCACTCTAATACCCAAGCTAGGAAAGGACAAACCACAACAAAACTACAGACTGATATAGCTGATGAATAGAGATGCAAAGATTCTCAATAAAATACTAGCAAAGCAAAAAAAAGCAAATATCAAGACCATCATCCACATCATGATCAAGTTGGTTTTATATGGGAAANNCAGGGTTGGTTCAATATATCTAAGTCTATAAATATAATAAATCATAAATGGACTCAAAGGCAAAAATCATATGACCATCTCAATAGATGCTGGAAAGGCCTTTGATAAAATCCAACATGCTTTCATGGTAAAGTTCACACAGAGAGTAGGACAGGAGCGAGCATTCCCTCAAGCAAAATTATCCTAAAGGGAGAGTAATCTGAAGTAATCTCATTAATATAAGGAATGAGAGAGGGCTGACTACTATTCCCACTCATTTTCTATCTAGTTCTTGAAGCACTAGTTGGAGCAATACAGTAAGAGAGGAAAGTAAAGGAATATAAATAGAAAGAGGTGAAATTATCCCTGTTTGCAAATGACATGATATTATACATAAGAGATCTCAAAAATTCCACCATAAAACTCCCTGAAACAATCAACAATTTCAGGAAGTGACAAGGTACAAAATCGACTTATAAAAATCAATAGCCTTACTATGCTTCACCAGCAAACACACTGAGAAAGAGATCATGGACACACTTACAATNACATCAAGATAACAAAATATCTTGTAATAAATCTAACTAAGGACACAAGAGAACTCTACAATGAAAATTTGGAATCTCTGAAGAAAGGAATTGAGAAAGACACTAGAAGATGGAAAGGCATCCCATGTTCATGGATTGGAAGGATTAATATTGTGAAAATGACCAACCTACCAAATGTAATTTACAGATTCAATGGAATCCCAATAAAAAATGCCCACAGCATCCTTCATAGAAATAGAAAAAATCCTACAATTTGCATAGAGTAAAATATGACCCTAGACAGCCAAAGCAATCCTAAGCAAAGAGAAGAATACTGGAGGGACTCCTATTCCAGACTTCAGTATATACATTAATGTAATTAATACTTCACACACACATGTGCACACACACATGTCATAAAGGCAGTTAAGACCCACTTAGGCTGACTATGCTTCCCACATGAACCATAGACTAGCAAAAACCCCAGTATGAGACATGAGAAATTTCCTTTTGAGTTGTTGGTTGAGGTTGTCCAAGGGACTCCCAAAACAACATAGATTATTGATACAGCCTTTGATTGCCTCTTAGAGGTTGAGCATAGACCCCTATTGCTGAAGATATTACACATTTAGGACACAGNACTCAGGTGATATGAGCTGGATCAGACATGAAAGCTTCTTTCCTACAGTCTAGCTTCCATGCTTCTAGAAAATACTATTCTAGCTTCCAAGGGAAGGAAGAAATTAGAAAGTTCACCTCAGCTGCAACATCTATGAACCGCAGCAATCGCCAACATGGCAAGACTAGCATAAAGGTGCAAAAAGTGGCACTCACATATAGGTGGCAACCAACAGCTATCTAATTGGACTTAAAGCTCACTCAACAGGAGAAAAGGCTTGGCAGCTTTTGAGGGTTAGGGAGGCCATGGATCTTAGGAAAGGATCTACTACGAACGTAGTTGAGCATGTGTCCCTGTGGTATGATTGAGCATTCCTTGGGTATATGCCCAAGAGTGGTATAGCTGGGTCTTGAGGAAGATTGATTCCCAGTTGTTCATAGCA
>LZPO01117013.1:51192-67043 GCA_001675575.1 Neotoma lepida | reverse complement strand
TTTTTTTTAAAGTATGATTTTAATTTTTTGTGACAAATTTACTGGGTCTTTGTAGGTTTTTTTTTAAGTTTTATGCTCATAATTCATTAAACTGTTTTCTTACTTTCCTTCATAAATTCTTAAATTATGATTTTCATATTTTAGTTTTAATCCTCTTTCAATTTATTTTTATGTATGCCATAAGTCATTCTTTTTATATACAGCTAATAAAATATCAGCACTTTTGTTGGACTATTTTCTTTTTACTTGAAATTTTTATTCCATTTGTTTCCCTGTCAACCTTATTTCTTGTCATTATTTTTTTAAAAAGTTTCCTAATGTCTGTTTCCATTTTTCCAAAGGTTTTTTTCTCTGCTAACTTTAGATTTTGCATTTATTGGTAGTTTACTCTCACCCCTCCTTCCCTTCCGAATTATACGGCCATTGTGAAGGGTAACACTGCCAGAACTTAGACCTACATTTTAGCTCTGTTTCGGCTCCTTGCCTCAACTTTGTCCATCTGAATGGCCACAGATACCTTACAAGCAGCATTTGTACAAATGAATTCATTGTATTTCCTCTCTGCTCTTCTTCCTGGATTCCCCTAATTTGTGTCTTCTCCCTTTGGTGGTCTAGGCATCCAGCACTGGGTCCACACCGAGGTAAAGATCANCCTCACCTCAGACTCACGGGGCACTTTGCCAGTACATGGCTGACTCTGAAGATATTCGCTGCTGACCTTCTAACTGTATGTGTTTCTTCCCTCCTANACTATTTAGNTTGGTCTTGGCCATTTACGTTTTGACCAAAAGGACCAGAAGGACCATCCTAGGTAATTTTCCACTTAAGAAAGNGGAGACTTTCCCCCACTTCTAGTCCATATGAGAAGGAAACAGACACAGATAATTGGTCAGGGCCCCATTCACTATCATGGCTAAAATCTATATGGCTGTCTTCGTTCAGTATTTAAACTCTATGCAGAATGTCCATGACTGCGGCTAATTAGCAAGGATGATCTACAGTTGTCTTATATCCTATTGACTCCAACCAATAGTGTTCTGTTGCTGTCTTACTTATTCTGTAGTGTTAGGTTGGAGGTTTCTGGACAAAAAGATCTCCCCTCCCTCTTCCAGCCAGAAGCTGGAGCTTACAGTAGTCCACCAACCGGACAAAGAGATTTCCGCCAGAAGCCCTGCCTTACAAAAGCCCTTGCAAAACACTGGACAAAGCGGACACTTAGTTCCAGATTCCAAAGAGGCCACTGGGCCCAGGACACACCTACCGGACCCCAAACCCAGGCAATACTCCAATACCTTATCAAGCACGTCACTGCCTCCCACCCCTCTCCTACAAAAAGCCCTAACCCAGTCCAGCTGAGCGACTTCATATACTTTCTACTGTGAGAACTCGTCCAGGACCCACGAATCCCTATATAAACCTGCCTTTTACTTAGATGTGTATAAGAGACAGCAGTCCAGCTGAGCGACTTCATATACTTTCTACTGTGAGAACTCGTCCAGGACCCACGAATCCCTATATAAACCTGCCTTTTACTTTTTAATTCGGCTCAATTGGATTTATTACAGCAGTGGTGGAGAAGCCACTCATGTAGGACTGATGGCTTGGACTAAACATGGTGCCAACTTATGTTTCTTTAATCACTCATAAATGGTGAGTAGGCACCGACAAATGAGAGTAGGGGCAGAGCTAACGTTATCCTGATGAAATGAGTTGGCATGCTTAACTAGGTGAGAAATATACAATAAGTGTTTAATAAATAATAATAAATAGTAATGTGTTTATTGCACCAGAGCTCTTCTTGCTTTTAATTATGTGTTAAATTGTTTTCTAAAATTAACTCTGAGCTGTGGTAGCACACACCTTTACTCCCAGCACTCAGGAGGCAGAGGCAGCTGCATCTCTGTGAGTTTGAAGTCAGCGTGCTCTGCATAGTGAGCTCCAGGTTTGCCAAAGATAACAAAATAAACTGGTGATTCAGCCCTATCCCACAGATCTAGTTTCACTTCTATTATAATGATAAAATACCCTGATAAAAACAACTGAGGGAGAAAAGGGCTATATTTCTGTTTATAATTCAAGGAAGTCANGACAGAAACTTAAAAACACCTAGTCACATCATAACCACAGTAAAGAGCAGAGAGAAATGAAAGAATGAATGCTCACTTGCTTGCTTGGTTGCTTGTGCATTGTTTAATTTCTCTGTTTTTATACATACAGTTCAGGACCTCCTGCCTAGGGAATGGCACCACCCACAATGGGCTGGGTCTTCCCATATTAATTGACATAATTAAATCAGTCCCCCATAAATGTACACATATGTAGACACCCAATGTAGACACCCTTGATTGAGAGTATTTCTCCAGATGATACTAGTTGTGTCAACTTGACAAAGTTAACATCACTCATGCATAGCCCAGTTAGAGCATGGCCTATAGAAAGTATTCTGTGCTTGGAGACTAAAGGAATTACCAAAATCAATGCTTATTGAAAATGACTCAGAAAAACTCTTTCTNCCGAGGTTTTAAGAGAAGGAGAGGAAATCACAAGAATATTGGGCAAATCAAAAGGAGCACTACTACTGGGAGAAAAGTATTTAAATATCAGCCATACTATTTGTGTGAACTCTTGAGATTGTAACATGTTTGCCATTTACTATGGAAGTGGTGTTGGTAGAGCTGGCTAGCAATTTGGAAAAAAATAGAGTATATCTCTATCTAACGCCATATGGTAAAATAAAATCCAGATGGATTAATCATTTCTGTGGAAAAAGTAAAACCACCAAATTTTGGAGGAAAATAAGGGTGAGTGAATACTNGACCTTGAGCAACAATTTCTAAGAATGCCACCAAAGAAGGCATTGTTCTGTTAAGTTAGGCTGAAAATATAAATAGCCATTTCAATTATAATTTTTTTATTTTTTGAGATTTTAATATAATTATATCANTTTGCCTTTTCCTCCCTCCCACAAACTCTTCCCCTTGCTGTCTTTCAAATTCATGGCCTCTTTTTATATAGAGACATTTTTAAAAAAGAAGAAAAACAAATTGCCAATAAAAGTGTGGGGAAAAGGTCACTATTAGTGATTCCAAAATTTCCAATTAAAACAAAGAAACATTGGGAAATAGGAGCAGGANCATAGGGAATGCAAGGCCAGCCTTGGGTACATAGTGAATTTGAAGCCAGCCTGAGTCACATGAGACCCTTAGAAAAATAAAGGGAAAACAAACTTTTAGGGTCCCACCCACCAACTAAATCCAAGCAAACCAAAACCTTTACAACAAATAGAATTGTAGACTTGCAATTGTTTGTTTCTTATGTTGGAAAATTCTCCAAAAATATCACTAATGTCCCTGTTGCAAAATATATAGCTCAGTCATTAGGTAATTAAGTTCCAGAGAGATCTTGTCATTGATAGTTGTGATGGCTGTTCTTGGTTGTCAACTTGACTATATCTGGAACGAATTACAATCCAGAAATGAAGGGCACACCTGTGAGAGATTTCTTGCTTGGTTTGTCTTGGATGAATCCACTTCTACTCCAGACTTTTGAGGTAGGAAGACAGATTTCTGATCCAGATCTTGAGGCAGGATGACATACCTTTAATCTGGGCTATTCCTTCTGCTGGAAGCCTATATAAGAACATGGAAGAAGGTGGTTTTGCTCTTTGCTTGCTTGCCCTTGCCTTGCTAGCACATTCCTTCACTGGTANTGGAGCCTACTTCTTTGGGATTCCAGCATATACAGAAGAACANTTGATACGCCCAGCCCTGTGGGACTGAGCAACTACTGGATTTTTGGATTTTCCATTCACAACTAGTCATTGTTGGATTAGTTGGACTTCAGCCTGTAAGTGATTCCAATAAATTCCACACACACACACACACACACACACATATACATACATACATACATACATATACATATACTCATTCCATAAGTCCTGTGATTCTAGAGAACCCAAACTAATACAATAGTTAATAATAATATATTGTATTAATAGTGTGTTATATATTTGAAATTTGCTAAGACAGTAGATTTTAAGTATTCCTCCCCCAAAGAAAAAAAAATAATGCAACTATATGAAGACAAAGACATGGGATTATCTCTGTCATTTGGTTGTATTAATCAGCATGTGACTAATTAGTATGTGGTTAATTAGCATGTGGTCTTTTCACAGTGTAAAGAGGAAAGACTCATCTCTGTGCACTGAGGCTTCACTCAAACATGAGGTCATCTTTCTGGGGAGCAATTTGGCAATCTTCATCAAAACCCTTAAATATGAACTTATTTTTATCTTGGGAAATTAACTCAAGCATTTATAATATTTTATCTAAGATTTAACTGTAAGAACATCAAAGTGTTTGTGAAGGGAATTACACTTGTATTTCACAATGATGATAGTGTTCTTGTGATTTGTGTCTTAGTTTCTTGGATGTTACGTAGGTCAATGTGAATCAGGACCAGCTACTTTCGTTTTATACATCAGTACTATGAGCTTGGCCAATAAGAGTTTGAGATACATCTGGATATATGAAAGAAAATGTGTTTCTGGGTCTACAAGTCTGAGACTTCAGATTAGGAATATGGCAAATTCCCCAGTGTAATAAATTCTACTCCAAGAAACCTCTTAGAATATGGCCAGACTCCCCAGATGACAGATCCTCTTTCTCTCCATCTGGCCAGCAAGGATAAATTTTCTTTTTATTGAAACTTCTGCAATATGTATTAGTTGTCTATTGCTCACTAACACAAGACCACAAGCCTAGCAGCTTGCAAACCATGCACCCATTAGCTCCCAGCTCTATGACTCAACAGCAGAGCTCAGGCATCTTCTCTATTTAGGATTTTAGCAGCCAGGCATCAGTGTTGATTGGCTGGGCGCATACCTGGAGGCTGGACCCATATCTGGAGGCTAGAGTCAGGAGTCCATTCCCACAGGCCTGCAGAATGCTAGCAGAATCCACATGCTTATAGCTGTGGAATCATGGTAGTGCTGTCCCTGCTGACNCAGCAGGCCTACTATCAGCTCTCTGGTCCCTGTACATGTCCCTCTCCATTATCAGAGTCCCTTAAAGTTCATCGAGTACTTTCCTTGCTTTGGGTCTTTTTATTTTCCCTTCTGTTCCCAGCCATAGAATTCTGGCTGTAGTTTCACCGGGTTCATTATGATTATTTCAATTCCTATTAATGCAGTCAATTGATTGATGACCTCTAATTTCATTCCCCAACCCCTTTTTAGAATAATAATATTCATATCCTGAGTGTTATGGTGAAGAATATTGGTGGGGAGAGCATCATTGGATTCTGGTGCCACGTGTTACCTCCTTGTGAGTTGCATTGTTTTCAGTCTTTTTTTTTTCCAAGACAGAGTTTTTCTGTGTCCTGCTGCTGTCCTAGAACTCACTCTGAAGACCAGGCAGGCTTCAAACTCACAGAGATGCACCTGCCTCTGCCTCCTAAGTGCTGGAATTAAAGGCGTGCACCACCATCACCTGGCTGTTTTCAATCTTTGACAGTTGATACAAGAATAAAATTTTAGAATGTAGGAGGCAGTCTTCCTGTATAGAAGTGTGACCACACATTCTTTGTGTGCTTGTGTGAATGTGTGCACGGTGTGTGTTCATGTGTGTGTGTGCACTCATGCACATGCAGAGATCAGTGGAGGACTCTGGGTATTCTGCTCTACCACTCTTTGCCTTACTCCCTTAAGTAGGGAAGGGTCTCTCATTGAACCTGGAGCTAGGCTGGAGTCTAGCAGTTCCCAGAGATCCTTTTGTCTCCATCGCCACAGTCCTAGGGTTATAAATGCCCTCTGCCATAACTGTGGGTTATGGGGATTTTATGTGGGTTCTGGGGATTTGAACTCAGGTCCTCATGCCTAAGGCAGCAAGAACTCTTACCCACTGAACCATCTCCTCACCCTAAGAGGTGAGAGCACACATTCTTACAATTTGAAATTCTAGGTCCAGATAGAGAANAGCACTGGGTGAGGCTGGTTAGGTGGGGACTGTGGAGAGTTAGTCCTANCAGACTATTGCCATTGGGAACAGTGCTATGTGCCAGAGCCTCACTATCTGCAAGAGCAGTGTTATCTGCAAGAAACTCATGTTGTATACACATATCCTTGATATTTAAAAGAGAACAGATNATGTACACCAAATCCAAATTATATGCGTCACCCACCTTCAGGNGTTGCTTTGATAATTCTCCCTACCATTGCAGTTCTGAGAAAATCCAAATTGAAAGAGGTTAGATGACATACCCAAAGCCACCTAAGTATCTGATGACAGAGCTGAGAAGACCAAGTGAACTACCTCAGTTCCCTTCATTTTTTCTTTTCTATTCTGTTTTTTTTTCTTTGTAAATGTCATGATTTCAGTTTTCTTTATGGCCAAATAAAAAAACCCCACTGTGTATAGGCACACTTTCTTTATCTGTTCATCTGCTCATGCACAGCTCAGCTGTCTCACTTTCCTGGCTATTGCGAATAAAGCATCCGTACACAAANATGTGTAAACACCTCCGTGGTGGGACTCAGAGTCTTCNGANTTCAGACCCAGGAGTGAAGTAGCTGAGTCTGTAGCATATTGAAACAAGTAATGAACTCAGAGAGATGATTACTGCTTGCTGTGTGTGTAGGTATGTATGTGTAGGGGGATGGTTCATGAAACTAGAGATAACAAAAGGTTTTAAGAAAGGGAGATGGCTGCAGAAGGGGGGCTACTGAGGAATAAAAACAAAGTACATACCAAAATGCTGTAAGGAAACCCATTATTTTGTCCACTAAAAAGCTGAAAAAAGTGAAATTTCTAGCTATACTCATCTTCATTGCTACTACAAGAAATCGTGATGACCTTGGTGGTTTAAAAACCACAAATACATTCCCAGATACCCCTGGAAACGAGAAGTCTAAGTCTTATGAAGATAAAATTGAGGTTCTGTTTGGGTTGGATGCAGCGGAGGTTTTGAGAAAAAAAAAATTCGACCTTGCCTCTTCCAGCTTTCAGAGGCTGCCAGCATTCCTTGGCTTGTGGTACCATCATCCTACTCACTGCTGTTGCTCTCACTTTAGCTTCTGTATTGCTCCTCCTATATTTCTTTTGTAAGGATCCTTGTANCTATATCGGTCTCATCCNGGTAATCCCAGAGAATTTCGAGATGTTAAATTATACTTGGACAGTCCCTTTTATGTGGAAATCAATATGTTCACAGGTTTTAGGGAGGCAAGCATAAACACTTGGGGGACATTACTCAGCCTACTATACTAGCTTAACACCAGTTATCTCAAGATCTCATATTTCTCTGCTTTGGGTGAAAACTAGAACCCCAAAGTCAGTCAGAGAAAGCATTTGCCATGGAACTTTGTCAGCTACCTGGTAATGACTACCCCACCACAGAGTTATCATGTCTCAAATGGAAGTCAGTTTCTCAGAGTGTCAGGTTAAAAAATAAAAACAAAACAAAACTCTACCAAGTAACCAGAAATCCAAGTAGCTGGGAGGCTGAGGCAGGAGAATTGCCATGAGTTCAAGGTTATGCAACAAGTAGCNGATCAGTCAAAGCTACATAGTAAGTCTTGTCTCAGAAGGAGAGAAAGAAAAAAAATCCCACATCATAAATATTAACGTTTTTGCCTTCTCTTCTCCCATCCCTCAGCTTTATGGTGTGTTGAATATTGNTTTATACCCAAAACCATTTTCGTTTTTGTAAGTATTAAATTTAGGGTCAAAACAAAGAGAAACACTTCATCAGGGCGTAATGGGTTTACCGTGCAGTCAGAATGAAAAAAATTCCTTCTGATGCAGGCTCGCAGAGGCCACCATCCTTCTTAATCGATTTTACACTTCTGCTTCCTTCCTAGACTCAGAAATACTTGATCACAAATAGAAATGATAAATCACAATGGCCTGCCTTCAAGGTTTGTGAGTCAGCGTGGACGCCTGAGTCGCTCTTAAGAGGCAATGGATTGAGTGAAAGAAGTCTGGTGGCAACTAGACCTTGCCTCAGTTTCCCCCTTTGCAGCTGAGAAGAGCTTCATTTGCTCTTATCATGATATATTTTGAAATGCTTGGGTTAATGGGACTTTAAAATTTTTAATCGGTATTTCATTCAGCCTGATGCGCATGGAGTCCTAGAGTTCAGTTTTATAGACAGTGTTTTGTGGTCTTTCTTTTTTCCCAGCATTTGGTCTGTCTCACACCCGCTGAATTTCTCACAAGCACCTATTCCTTCACTAAATACTTGCTGAAATATTTGCTTGGTGATGCAAAAGACAGGCTGGAGTTTCACAGGCAACATGACTACATGAGTTAGACAAGTAGAGAGATGTTTGGATGTGGATAAACTGTTAGCATAAATGCTACAGGAAGGATATGGAGATAATAANTAAACACAGCAGGCAAGAATGGGAGGCTGGAATGCATGTGAGGAGTCACTCCACACACCTGTGTGGACATTATCATGCATCCAGAAAGGAAAACTAATGCCAGGTAGTCATTTCAAATGATTTGCATTTCTATTCAACTTGATGATATTCCCAATAAAAAATTAATTTGGGCTATATGCCAAGCTTTCCTAACACACACACACACACACACACACACAGAGGTTTTGGGCAGGAATGGAAGGACTCAGTGTTGAGTGCTCTAGAGAAGCGTCATGGCTCACTAGTGGTCCTGTAGTGATGCAACCTTATGACTTTTTTTGCCAGTGGTTGGGTCAACTGACCTTATGGAAAGTACCAGGAGTGGGAGGGAGATACTTTGGGGTCCAGAGCTTCCAGACAGAGAGTAAACCCTGATGTGCTGTGGGGGGGCGTAGGGAAAGTACCTACAATTGCCATGGGTATCAGTGCCAATGGTCACGAGAACTTGGACTTCATGTCTTTTATCAAAAAGAGCTTTGCTTCTGTGATTGTTTGCTTCCATGTTGTAACCATTCGCTTCTTTTTAAGACAAGGCACATGTAAGCTGGGTCACCCCATGTGTCAACCTAGGAAGGAGTCCTGCATCAGTTGACTTTGATATAGCAATGATCTATCTGGTTTTATTTACAAGAAAGTTCAACAACTCTCTATTGTTGGTGAAGATACATGGCCAGAAATGCAAATTACGAGTTAGACTCATACAGCCACTAAGGAGGGTTTAGGGAACAGTTGGAAAGGAGGCATCAAAGAGTAGGTCTTGGATAACAATCCTGAAGAGACCTCCATCCAACTGAAGGAGAACAGATGAAGTGGAAGGGACAGTAACCAGAGGAGATGCTTAGCACTGACCCATTTAATCTGTTCTGTCCAAGATTTTCCTCCAATGGGCAAGGAGAACAAAATTCTACCCNGAGGGGTGNGCTATAGAGGACAAGGTAGGAACAGCTCCAAGTGGTTAATTANGATGTTGTTAAATTTTTTACTACACCGCTGTAATCCAGTGGANAATTTTGTGTGGTCAGTTTTAAAATATTCAATCTTATTTCATCATGTGATAACATTTCATATTGTTTAGCATCTACCATCACTAGCTTCTCCAGAATANGTATTTTTTGATCTTCAAAGTGAAAAACTTAGCAGGTAAGCATGGAAGTTGTGGCCAGATGGACTTCCAGTTACAGTCTCAGTATTGCCTTTTATCACAAGGCATAAGAGAAGTCCTGTGGTTTCTCAGAGCCAGTGTTCTTCTGAATAAAATGAGAATGATTCTATGAGCATCTGCNTCACAGGGATATTAGGACAATGAAAGGAAAAGAAATGTGCAAATATCTAAAAATTGTGCAAGTGCTGGATAGATGTCGTTTTTCGTTTTAAAAGACAGGATCTTATATAGCCTAGGCTGGCCTCAAACTTGCTATGTAGCTCATTGGTCTTGAACTTCTAATCTCCTTATTCAGCCTCACAAGTGTGGGGATTATAGGATTGTACGCTATGCCTGGATGAATTGNTTTTATTATGGTTACCTCGAGGTCTAGTTTTCTCTCTAGTGCTATATCATAATTTTAAAAAGAGNCAACTATAATACATTATATATGAAAAAAAAGCTGCAGTACCATTGCAAAAATCCACAAATTATCCCGGCTCATGTACAGAGATAATTGCACTCAACCCTCAGTGGTGTCTTCAAATATTGTATGAGCCTGTGGCTTGGAGGCCATANTGTGTGTGGTTCCTGGTGTCTCTGGCTTCTAACGGAAGATAGACTATCAAACTAAGGAATTTATCTTCATTTATAGGAAATTTATGCTGTGGAAAACCATGGATATCCTGTAGTGAGACTTCAAAAGATAAGGAGAGGAAAGTAATCTTTAGATTATATACAAAATTCTGCTGTAGGGTTCTTCCAAAGCCTGGGCAGNATGTGTGCCATCAGCTTGAGACTAAAATGTCGAGGGGGTCTTAGACCCCTGGAAGTGTGACTAGCCTCCTCAAAGACTCCCCAGTGCAATAAACATGAAATCACCAGCCCCTTCTTCACCCATCTTGGACTCCTACAATTCCCACAAAGCACACAGCTGGTTAAAGTTTCACAGGCTTGGAGTCATGAAAGTACCGTGATGTCATCCACAGCCACTCACCCCCAGCGCTGCAGGTAAAGCAACCATGAAACCTGNCTGTCTGAGGAAATGGTCATTACTTCATGTCTGTGTGGGCATGGCAGGCAGGACAAATTTTCAGTGGACAGTGATTACCACCTGATCCATTTTTAGATCTCCAGCACATGCCTCAGGGCCTTGTTTGTGATGATTACTAAAACAATTGCTTGCTATATAAATGATTGAAAGAATGCCTGACTTCATTGCAAGCTATCCAGGCTCCAGAGTGACCCTGGCATGGATAACGATGTTATTATACTNTAGTCGTGCCTTTGCTTTAAGGAGAAAGTGAGATATTGCTGANAAAAAGTATTTTATTTCATGTGGACATTTGTTTATATCTGATAATCAGTTGTAGTCAAACAGATTTCAGAGGTCCTGGATATCTAGAAAAATTCGTTTACTGTGTCTCAGGCATATACCTAGGGCACCCCTGAAATAATTGGTTCTTGTGACTCCAAGGATTTTTTTTTTTAGACAACAGCTTGAAAAGATCAGAACTATGTAGTAAAAGGGAATTCATTCTTTGGAGCAATGTGGATTTTAGAAGATTCTTCTCAAAGGAGTCACATTGTAAAGAAGTAAAGAAAGACTACAAATGTAATATGGTGGTAGAGAAGGACATAACATGCATTTCTCTTGGCACAAAGTTTTACTTAATGTGTACAAGTTAGAAAGGTAGAATTGGCTGGGAACGTTGGGAAGATTTTATTCCGAATTCTTCATCCTACAAATCAGAGGAGTGTGGCCAGGGTGTTGAAACAACTTGTCCAGAGTGACATGGGGAATCAGTGACCATGCTGGGACTGCAAAACAGGACAGCCAGCTTCTAACCAGTGTTCTTTCCACTCTCGGAGCTGGCTGCCCAACCTGGTGCAGGAGAAACCACTGTGGGGTGATTTGGAATAGTGTTTGTCATCTGGCTGCCGCACTCACAGGAAAGCCAGACCGCTTGATGGCGGAAAAAAGTGAATGGAAATGCAAAACACTAAGATGGAACTGAAGACTTTATATGGAAAACATGAACAAACTATGATTTGGAATATTAAAAATAGGTGAAAAAATTCAATTTAAATTCTACTGGACACTGACGTTAGAGTTATAAACAAACCGTCTGGGAAAATTTATTGAACAATAACCCTTTTTGCTTCATGAGGCAAATTAAGAGGACTGTCCCCATCCTCCACCAACTTATTTGACGGCAGAAGAGATTAGCCCTAATAGACAAAAGGGGATGGGGTACAGTCTCATCTCAGTGATGTAGGTCTAGTTCCGGGGCTGGACATGAAAGAAATAGGTTCTGGTCCCACTTAAGCCATGGCTTTACTCAGTTCATCAACAGTCCTCTAAGGATCAATTTATTTATCTGTAATCCTAGAGTATAGGACTATGTATCAGAAACAGTCTCCTTCAAATTGAGCATTCAAAGATCTCCCTTCTGTCCTAGTCTATTTGGACGGCTGTAACCTAATATCACAGACTGTAAGGCATTTTTTTCTTACATGGAGGCTTGGAAATCTGTGATCATGGAGCCAGCCTATTTGGTTATTTATTTAGTTTTTCCTCATTTGTAACTGGCTGATTGTTCACTGCACCCTCACTTCTGAGTGAGAGATATTGCTCTCCTGTATCTTTTCCTAAGGTAACTAACTGCATTATGAAGGCTCCACCCATGNTTAATAACTTCCTAGGAGCCACACCTTGAAATGCCATCACACCAAGGATCTAGTAACATAGGAATTTTGGGAACACATGACAATTAGTTGCTGACACCTTTTGTTTGATAGTTTTCACATGAAATGAAGGACATCTGTTTATTTCTTGACTGCCTGGCATGTGTCAGTCATTGTTACCAAAGTTTGTGCATATGGGGTAAACATGAAAGATATGGTTCCTGAACCCATAGAAATTATATGATAGATGGGGATGCAATAAACAAACAGAAAACAACAAGAAAANATTTACAGGGGGAGCTGAGGAGAAGGCTCAGGGGTAACTTAAAGCATGAGGACCTGAGTTTGAATCCCCAGCACCCATGCAAAAATCTGGGCATAGCCCCATGTGCTTACTACCCCAGCATTGGGGCAGAGACAGGCAGACCCCAAAAGCTTGCTGTCAAAACCAAAACCAGGATGAGTTTCTGGTTGATGGACAGGCAATAAGGTGGGGAGGGATAGAGGTAGACACCAGACAGCCTGCTCTNAATTCAGCATGGGCATGCACAGGTACAAGCATCCATATACTCATGTGCATACACTTGACATACTCACTAACTGCTCTACCCCATACACAAAAAGAAAGGAAATACCTNTAGATATAACTGTATAAATACAGATGGTCCCTGTTACATTGGTTTGACTTTCTGGTGGTGTAAAAGTGATAGGCTTGCACTAGAAATCTTACTTTGATTGTGATCTTTGCTCAGTGATATATAGTTTTACATTCTGTTGNAGTGCTGGTCAGCAACAGTGAGATGTGTCCCTTAGCCTCAAGACCATGAAGCTAAATAAATGATTCTCTACTGTGGCCAAATATGTAAGTGTAGATCAAAATATGTAGGATACTCAACCTTTTATTATAAAATAGACTTTGTGTAGATGTAGATTCTTTTCCTGACAGTAGGTTGATGTAAGTAAGCATTCTGAACCAATTTAAGGTAGGCAGGGCTAAGCTAAGGTGTTCAATAAGTATATTAATTATATACTCACTATTTTTATAATACTTTCAACTTACAATAGGTTTATTTTGACCTTGATCATAAATTGAGAATCATTTACATATATATCCAGGCTGTATTTATCATATGTAAAAACATAACCAGGAAAAGGGACCATAATGGGTAAGTGCTGTGGGATGGTCTTTCTGTATGCTGTGAATATGTGTTGCTACCATTGGTTAATAAAGAAGCTGCTTTGGCCTATGGCAAGACAGGTTATAGCCAGGCAGGAAATCCAAGCAAAGGTACAGGGAGAAGAAAGGCAGAGTTAGGGAAGACACCAGCCNNCTGCCCAAGCGGCAACATGCCAGCAGACTGGTAATGCCACGGCCATGTGGCAATACATAGATTAATAGAAATGGGTTAATTTGAGATGGAAGAGCTAGCTAGCAAGAAGCCTCAGGCATAGACCAAACAGTTTGTAATTAATATTAAGCCTCTGACTGGTTATTTGGGT
This sequence comes from Neotoma lepida, assembly GCA_001675575.1. Lineage (NCBI taxonomy): Eukaryota > Metazoa > Chordata > Mammalia > Rodentia > Cricetidae > Neotoma > Neotoma lepida. The sequence goes on along the minus strand of LZPO01117013.1, from coordinate 53,289 downwards.
ACCGGCAGGTGGGAAAGATTTATCCAGTTACAGATAAGAGAACAAATATCAGGAGGGAAGGCAACTATGGATAGACTGTGTTCATGGAAGGATTGAAAGCATCAATATAATATCCAAATAGTCATCAGAAGACTGATTCTAGTCAAGGGTTGGGAATGCATAAAANTCAGAGGTCAGAAAGAGCTGACCATAACAGCGTCTGTCAGGCTATGACCTTTCAATGGGAAGCCACAGACATTGTTAAACAGATTAGTACCATGTTTCAAGTCAAATAGANAAATATNTTTTTCAAATTTTATGTGTAGAGAACTTAGAATCCCAGCATGACCCAATGGCAACCNTCTTGAGTCATAACCACCATGTCTGCCCACGAGTAAACCTGATCTGTCTTCCTTATGTAGTTTCCCAGGGTACTAGTGATGAACAAAACCATTATGGTGTCATAGGGCATCTTACAACTGGACATTGGCTACATCAACAGAAGATGTATGCCTAACATTTTTTTGTATCAGCTTGAGGTACACCAGGTACAGTCCAGCCCCAGGTAAGTCACTTTTATCTTGAGCATTATGTAAACTGCCTTTCTCTGACTGAATTATATTCTTGCTGCCACCCATGGCCACTCTTCTATCAATAAGTCTGTATAAAAAACTATGCTCTGTGCAATCCTGGGTCTATCAGCCTCATTCTTCAGTTTCTTGGCCTCGTTCACTTAAGGTAATTGGTTCTTTTACAGTCGATTTTTTAAGAACTGAGAATGTACTGTAAGGGTAGGATTGCTGAAGAGGCCTTGGGAGAGCTATGAGAGATAGCAGCTTGGATGATAGACAGTATAAAGAGGAAAGATTCAAATTAAAATATATTTTGTAGGTTGTGTTGACTAGACTTATTGATTACTAGCATGTGTCAGGTGGGTAGAAAAGAGAAATCAAAATGAAATTTGATTTTTATATCTGAATCAGTTTAAGTGCTAAGTGGTATGGGGAAGGCTGGAGCTGCTGTTTGCTGAGATGTGGGAGNGCTGGAGTTTTTTGAAAAAGGATTTTGTGGAGGTGGGTTCAGCAGGAGACAGATTCAGTAGCTGTCCATCCTTGACAATTATTTTATTTTTTCAAGGCCAGGGATGGAACCCCAAACCAAATTCATGCTGAGAAAGCAAGCACTGAGTATCACCTCTAGCCCTAACCCTGGCTGTTCAATGCTATAGCAGATATGTACACAGATGCATACCAAATAGTATCAGTCNGGAGGTCAAAGGAATGATCTGGGCAGGAGAGGTCTATATTTTAAATGACCAGAGTNAAGACTAGAGTTAAGGCTATGCAGCTACATGGAGAGAAGATGAAAATAGGAAACAATGCCCAGGAATTGTGGAATAAGCAAAGTCGATGGAAAGCTAAACAGGAATCAGTAANGAAGTGGAAAAATGACTAGAACTCATATAAACAAAAAAGAACACCCCAAGGAGAAAACAGTCCAGGTTAAGAAGGAGTTGAGGAGTGGAATAAAATGTAAAGTGAAAAGTTGTCTTTAGATATAAAATCAGAGATCGCTGGTGACCTTTATAAGAACCCCTCTGTGCTTGTTCAGTATCTAGCAATGGAACGGAAGCCACATTATATGGTTTGAAAGGCAATTGAAAGGTGAAGACGTGGGATTAATGTGCAAGAAAGTTTTCAGACGTTTTGTTGTGAAAGTCAATGGAGAGGTAAGACAGCATCTTGAAATACTTGGAAATTCGAAAGGCAATGATTGTTTTTTTAAAGAGATAAGATGCTAAAGTATGCAGAATGACTGGTTGTCAATCATTTACTGAGTTTGAGAGATTAGAAATGTAGAACAAGCACTGAAAAATGAGAGCCCTTAGGCCATATTTGGCCTAGGGTTTATTTTCGTATTATAGAGGATTAAGGCTTTGCAAGCTAAGACTAGTTTTGACATTTGTAAATGGTTCAAAAACCTTAAAAAATAGTATTTCCTGGCATGTGGAAATTCTATGAAATTCATATTCTAGCATCCATAAATAAACTCCCTTGGAACACTGTAATACACTTTCATTTATGTATCGTCCAGCTTTCATGCTCTGATGGCAAATGT
>LZPO01117013.1:28071-50307 GCA_001675575.1 Neotoma lepida | reverse complement strand
GAAGAAGCACAAATCAAATGGGGCTTTGTAAACTTTTATTGAAGTGACCAAGTTGATTGATGACTTAGAAGCAGGTGATTTATTCTGTTTGTTAAGTTACCATGAGGGTCTCCTGATTCCTGGAGGCCAATGAAAAACACGAGAAGCATTGAACCATAAATTGTGTCTTCTTGGAATTGACTAAGAAAAGTCTTAAGTGGCTGAAATTTCACTTGAAATTGCAAAATTCTATTTCTGCTCTAGGTGCCATAGGAGTTTTGGATAGAAAAGAGGGAAAAATACTTACATATTTTACATACTTTAGTTTTGTGGTTTTAAGATTCCAAATCTTAACAGAAGTTAGAAGTATGTGTGTGTGTGTGGGGGGGTGTAGAAATACTATTTTTCTTTCTGAAAGAGGAAAAATATTTTTATATTTTCCCCCTAACATGCTGAATTTATTTGTTTAATCATAGTTATCATGTTAAAGGNCTGAACACGATACATAAAACTTTATATGTACCTTTGACCCTGTTCCTGTGTTATTCCATGAGGTATAAAGAATTATGATCATTTTACAGATGAAAAAAACAAAGAGCCAGAGTGTGTTAGAGAGCCTGCCAAATGTCATAAACTAAACATGAGGACACAGATGCCTCTTTCTCGTCTTTCTAGCTTTTATCTAACCCAACCAATAACTAATGTGGTTCACTTAGGCACTTAAGTGATGGACAGATACTGAGCACTAATTGGTATAAATATTTATTTTTCTCTTCACTTTTAAAAAATAAAGTGTTTTGGAATGTTTTATTCAAAATCCGTGGTTGAGTAATTTGGGATAAGTTACCTAACATAACTGAGCCAACTATTAAACACTAGAACAGTGTTAACATTCAACTCTTGTCTCAAAGCTCACATTATACTTAATTACACTAACACCCTTCTCCCTTCTGCTTCTCAGACAGCTGAAGATCTACTGCTCCTAGGAAATCTTTCCTAACAAGCAAACCACAAGAAAAGAAATGATTATTTTCTCTCATTTTTAACTTAAAGGGCATATACATTGGCTATCCACAAAATGTCGATGACCCCTCCTTCTTTGGTATGGCCGTGTATAAGGAGAGTGAAAATAGCATGGACCGCTTGTAGGCCTGGTCATCAGTCTTTCCATGCTTTTTACTAGGCTTCTTCCCTCAACCTAAAGCTGGATGCTAAGTAGCAGAAGATCAGATGATGAGACCAAAGTATGTGATATCCATCCTCAGAGAACTGCCTTCTGCATGGGATTGTTATATTAGAGAAAAAAGACTTTCTATGACACCTAAGTCATTATTCAATTATTTTTATGTATTTGACACTAGCTACAGCATTCTAACATATGTTAAAGAATACAGAGGAACAGGACACATCAGAGTCAAGGCAACAACCATCAAGTAGTCACATTTAAATTACTCAAAAACTATAGCTCTTGTAATTACTGACACTTTACACAGAGCACCACGGGCTATAATGTAGTTTACATGTGAGTAAGCCATGAACAATAGTAGGAGTAGGAAGAACAATTACAAAGCTGTAGCAGCAACTTACAATATGAATGATGTACTGACCTGGAAGGATGGAAGATAATTGACAGATTGGTTATTTTGAGATGCAAAAACCAACAGGCACCTGGTTGGTTGTAAGTAGACAGAAAAAGGAGATGAGACTAAGGATGATTCCTGTGCATCTGGTGGGTGCAGTGGTGCCATTTACAGGTATATGTAAGATAAGAGCAAGGGCAGGAATGATGGGATAGAAAGCAGATGCTGAGTTGATGGATTGCCTTGGGGAATCAGAGCAAGTTTGAACATCCAGCTCATGAGGAAAACAAGATAAAGGCCTAGCTTGAGAATCAGATGCCATCTAGTTGGTAAATAATATTAAGGAAGTAGAAATACGATTCCACATTTTATTTCACAAATGAAATGCTGCAATTTCTCCACTTTAATCTCCTCACCGCCACTTCCTGAAGACTGATCCAGAACTCAAATGGAAGCATCTCACTTTTCATCCCTATTTCTTTTCAGAAAATGAGCAGGTTGAAGTTTTTATTTCCTGGTGGCCAATGAACTTACATGTGCACACGTGTGTATGTGAGGCTGTCAATATGATGAGATAGTATTGTCAGAAACAAAACCAAGAGGTAGGTTATGGTTATGGTTATACTGGGATGACATAGAGACCTTAGTCAAAATGAGATAGGTGGCTTTACCGGACTGCAAAAGAATAANGGGCTGGAAGATTTCTGTTTTTAATATGATGCAGATAGATCTTTGATGCCAGTTGGGAGTTGTGTTGGTGCTAAGAGAGATTGAGCATTGAGCTCTGGGCCTTTTAGCTACAGATCTCAGGATCTGAAGGTAGATATGAAAAACAATGGTGTCACTAGTCCAGGATGCACACAGCCATATGGTTTCCGGGCCTAAGTTCTTTTCACAAAGATAAGTTGAAAGAAAATTCTGAGCTTCTAAATGCCTGGCCCTCATCTCTTTGCTCACCCCACACTGACTCAAGACAATTGACTGCCCTGGACTTCAACAGTGCTCACAGGAGAGGTTAGNAGAGTTATGCACAGAGGCAACATTTCTGTGGTCAGGGAAATTTGTCATGAGGCTCCACACTGCATTCTGTAGGGNACTATGTCTGATCCCTAATACTGGCATTTGCAAAACTAGCTTTCTTTCTCTCCTGCTACCTTTGGTGCCTGGTTGATCTCAGTTGAGCTCCCAGAGTCTGTGTAGTTGGCAATGATTTGTGAAGCTGGAAGGAGAGCTGAACTCAAGGCTGTCCTGGATGACCTGCCCTGCATGGACTGCTACATCAGGGCTGATCAGGCTCCCTTGCTGCTGACAGCCAGAGACTGACTCAAATACTCAGTCACTCGTGGTGAGAAGGGGAAACGCGTGTCTCATTCAGCAAGAATGTGGCCCCATCCTCGGTTTACAGTGCAGTTGTATCTGAAGTTCAGCCTTAGAACTCTGTGGCAGTAAAAATGGTCATGATTTATAGGAAAATGTCACTCGGCTGTCTCCTCTATAAAAGCCTTTTACAACTCTCATCGAATATAAATCAGGATCTATGCAGCCAACAAAATGATGGTTTTGGCATAACATTTTTCAAGACGAAAAGAAATGGACTAGAATTGTCTTGGCTTTTTACTGAAGACAAACATTTCAGGAATTTATAGCTGGTCCAAAATCAATATTCTTGTCATTAAAAATAGATATTAGTAAATTTATGTCTTGGTGAAATTCCAATTAAATAAATTAATTACAGTAGCTCTGATGCAGTTTATCCACAGATCCTGAGGGTACTGAGCTCTGCCAGCTTGGAATTTACCTAAAACGTAGTTTTTCTTTTGGTTTTTGTTGCTAAGCTATCTTCTTACAGATACTGCTTGAGCATAATTAAACCATATTTCCTTCTCATTGGGGAGTAAAACAATGGGCCGAAGTAAGATTGACTCTAACTTGCCGGATTTCATCTTGGAGTTGTCCAAGGAGCCGTGTATTGTATTTGTCTCCAAATGTCAACACAATGAGAGAAATGTACACTTGAACAATTTAAAGCTGTGCTTGACATGGCAACCCCCATTTTCTCAAGTATTTTTTACATCTCAGAGCAGTGAAAATAGAGATGAGGATAAACAGCAGAGGATGTCACACAAGATCCTGGAAAGAAGATTCAGTTTTGTGACAAGAANGAAGATAGAATCTTCCAGTAACTGCCATGGAGTAGCAGTGGAAGATGCTCCAGAACCTTGGAAATGCATTTATATGACCACAAGGAGGCTCTGAGAAGCATGTCAGCAGTTGGTGCCTTTCNTCTTTCCTTCCAGGTCACGTGGTTAGTTCCCGTGCCTCTGTCACTCCAACACTTATCTTGATTATACAGCAAATAAAACATGAAATATTCTCTTCACAGTGACACATGCTTTAGGGGACAATCAATAAAGGGACCAATAGAATAATTTATGTTAGAGGCTAACAAAGGAGTTAGAAATGTTTGTTCTAGGGAATGGAAGCTTCCAGGAATAGGGTACCTACTGTGCAGAAGAAGAAATGTACATGGTCAGTGAAGTCTCAATGGCTCAATGTGGCACAAGTTGGGAGATCTTATATTGCTTACTTACTCTACAAAAGTGAGTACTAAATGTTACAAGTTAGAATCTCAGGCACTGGGAACATAAGTCGAGTTTTGATGTAATTTGAATAATGACATTCTTTCACTCATCTAGTCAACATAATAGATTCTAAGTAAGATCACTTAAAATCATTTGCTCCTGTCCATAGACCATCATCCTTCTCAGCCTTTGATTATGTACACAAATAACATCTGTTGTGACTGTAAGGAATGGACAAATTTCCACGCCCAACTTTAATACTTTCAACAGTACATCAATAACTTTATAAGGCTATAAGATATGTTATTTCTAGCTATGGCCAGGCAAGGCTGACTTAAAAACCAGTAGGTCTTCTATCCTGGCACCTTTTAGGAGAGATCCAGATGGTTACTCAGAAGAGATACCATGGAAATTACCCCAACATTTATAGAGAGGCTGTTTTGAGATGACATTGAAAAGAGCACAGTTTGGAAGAGTGATAACCCAAGGGTGTGGTCTTAGTGATGACAACTGTTGATCATGAAGTACTTTCATAATAGAACAGCAATCCAAACAAAATTAAAGAAGTTTCTGTTTCTCCCTTGTCCAGCTGTTTAATGATATGGTCTCCTGGTTCATGTTCTAATGATTTGGGATTAATTGTGGCTTCTATTTTTCACAGTTATTTTATGAACAATAGTATGACATCATCTTTCTAACATCCTTCCAATAAGACTTCTTTTCCTGTATTCAGTAAACTTGAGATCTTTCAAATGCATCATCATACTTATGGTAGATGTTACATCGAGGAATAAACAAAATACCTAGATAAGATAGCACTAATGTTCTGTTTCACTAACTTTAAAACAAAAAAGTTTAGGGCAAACTTGAACATAGAATTAGGGGAAAGTTATATTAAAGAAGACATTCCAAATCTTTGCAAATTTTTTTTCTGACTTGAACTTGGGGTCTGTAACCTCTATAACATGATCAAAGCCATGAGTCAAAGGATATTATTGAATACAATTTATAGTTTTAATAGCTGCATATTTGACTGCTCTTCCAAGTTACCTCAAGATTATGAAGTATAGAGCTTGTTACAACATNGGTTCTGGTATTTATAATATTATCAGATAATACATATGAGTTGTACTAAACTTTCCCAATGGATATAAGGAAAAAAGGCAAGAGATATGAAAAAAGCAGTGTTTCATAGGATTACTACTCCTATGAAAAAAACACCATGACCAAAAGCAAGTTGGCTTATGCTTCCATATTTCTGTTTATTATCAAAAGAAGTCAGGATAGGAACTCAAACAGGGAAGGTACCCAGATCCAGGAGCTGATGCAGAGGGCATGGAAGGGTGCTGTTTACTGATTTGCTCCTCATGGCTTGCTCAGTTTGCTTTCTCATAGAACTCAGGACCGCCAGTCCAGGGATAGCACCATCCACAACGGGCTGGGCCCTAGCCCATCAATCACTAATTGAGAAAATGCCTTACAGCCAAATCTTATGGAGGCATTTTCTCAATTAAGATTCTCTCCTTTCAGATAACTCTAATACATACATATATACATATATATGTATATATATATATATCTCAAATTGATATAAGACCAGCCAGTACAAGCAATGTCATGACATATTTCTCTTCTTGTATTTTAGGAAATAAAAGAAAAAGGTGGTGATGAGAACAGAAAGTGTTCACTGAGGGGGCTGAGGATATGCAGCTCATTTGACAAACTGCTTCCCTATTGTGCATGAGTCCTGGGTTTGATTCCCTGCACTGTATCTACTTGTAATCCCAGCACTTGGGAAATGGAGGCAGGAGGATCAGAAATTCAAGGTTATCTTTGGCTGTATAGGGAGTTTGAGGAGATCCCCAGCTACATGAGATCTCATCTCAAAGCAAATAAAAAACCAATGCTCATACAGGTACTCATAATGCTCCAATTTTCCATATGTGATGATAGGGGTCAATTGTGGATCTAAAATCCACAAACGGCTAATGGACAAAACTTGATTTTTCTTACTAATAACTGTCCCACCTCCAAAGCCCATCACTATAATTTGGAAAGAGGTAAACTGGGGGAGGGAGGCGATAAGTGAAGAAAAAATAAGAAAAGAATCTTTTATAAAGAACTATGTGAATTTGGGGTCTTAGAAATGACAGGAAAAATAACCAAGCATCACCATAATTCCCAATGGTGGACAAACATGGGTAAGTGATTCTACCAGGAATATCAATGCTCAATGGCCTTTATTGGGAGATCTTGAAATCATGAACATTTGAAAAAATCTATGAAGAGAAAGAAGCCCCTGGGACCTTGGACAAATGTTGGCCACAGCTTAGCAAAAAAGACTTATCTACTCCCAGTTCTTAGGGTTTCAGAGATGTGGGCAAAATAAGTCTCCTACCCTCTCAACACTAAATGATGAAACACACTTTGGAAGGCTAAAACTGCACTCACATTCCATTAGCATGGGAAATTCTCTTCAGAGTGCTACCTGCATTCTTAAAGAAGGAGAAAAACATATAAAGGACTGACCAGTAATGATACAGAAAGACAACCAATGAAGTCGGGGGATTGACAGTGACAGGAAAGAAGAGAAGGAGGAAGTAAATAGAAGGAGAGAATAAGGAAAGGAGGGAGTGATGAAAGGAGTTAAAGAGAAGAAAGGATGGGAAGATGAAATGGAAGAGAATAGAGAAGTCATAACAGAAGGATAAGTAAAGGAACTGGCCTGAGCAAGCTGTGGTAGCTCACGCCTATAATCCTACTACTTGAGAGACTCAGGCAGGAGGATCATGGTCATATCTGAAACATAGGGCTGCCTTTTGCACACCACACATTCATAAAGGCCACAAACAAATGTATTGTGCCCAGAAGAAGTTCCAGCTACATTATAGCATCTGCAAATCATAGGGTGTATACACAGTTTAAAAAGTGACATGCAATGCCATCAAATAGTTGAAAAAGGCCAAATTTAAAAAAAAAAACAGTTCCTATGATTTCCCAGATGCTAGAACTAATCTAGGATCAAAAGTATGATTTAGGCTTGATATAAGAAAGTACTCTGTAATGTCACTGTTATCTAAAATTAGGATTTATCTCTTTGTCATGTGGTTGTCATGAGAAGTGTTCAAGATGATGCACAAGGATCTCACTGCTATGGTAGACAAGGTTTTTCTAATCATTGGGAGATCTAACTAGACAGTTTTAGATTTTCTTTCAATTCTCTTGCTATTGGTAAAACAAGAGTTTCATTGATAAGTAAGCTTAGTGGACAGAAATTCTTGTAGTCTCTAGAGGCCTATGGCTATCTGGAGGAAAGGAACATGACGTGGAAGATGTCCCCTTGTCAAGGGGCTGTAACTCACAAAATAGCAGCACCTTTGTTGGTAGAGTTAATGGCATTTGACTGAACTCCAATTTTCCTAGACCACAGATCCTAACTCAGGTGACTTTTAATTATGATTCCTTAGAAATAAAAGTTTATGGGAAGGCAGATGGTAAGATCAAAAGCAATAGTGGATGTGAGGGGATATAATTCTGCTGCCTTTTCCCTGCAGCACCCACTTGTCAAAGCTATTGAAAGGGATGAAGTCATTAACTTTCTAGACATTTCTTCTACCCATCCAACTAGGTGGACTTACAGAGGCTTATCTGAGACAATTCAGTTGATCAAATTTAAGTCAGATATAAGATTTCCTTGACATTTACATAACCCAACTGTGGTGGTTTGATAGGAAGTGGTCCCCAAAGGGAATGGCACTATTATGAGGTGTGGCTTTGATGGAGTAGGTATGGCCTTGTTGGAGGAAGTGTGTCACTGTGGGGGGTGGGCTTTGAGGTCTCTTTTGATCAATCTTCCCTCAGTATGACTGCCAGACCATTTCCTGTTGCCTGCAAGATGTGAGACTCTCAACTACTTCACCAGCATCATGTCTGCCNGCACATTGCCACGCTCCCACCATGATGATAATGGACTGAACCTCTGAACTGTAAGCAAACCACCCCAATGAAATGTTTCCCTTATAAGAGTTGCTGTGGTCATGATGTATTTTCACAGCAATAGAAATCCTAACTAAGACATCAATTCATTCCATCTTCCATATTCATGGTGTGCTAGCCTCTCTATAGTCACGTGGGCCCNTGTGCTTCTGCCTTCTATGCTGGCTGAGCTCTGAGTCTTCTTCCTCACCAACCTTTCCCAAAGCAGATATAGATACACCATCTCTTTTTCTATTCAAATGCATTTCGTATGAGAACTATGCATGGAGTGTGTTGCAACTAATGTTTGGGAAGGTAAAGAACACTCTCATTCCATAGAGAACACATGTTAAAATTGGTGAANGTCTTTTGTGAAAATTCTTTTGACCAAGGTACCACTGAGGACTTTCTGTGAATAATGTTCCATTACAAGTTGAAGAACACTGATTTGTGGTTTCTGCCTTTTCTTTGTTTTTAACATTTTCATTATTTATTCCAAATCTAAATTTTAGTTAAGCTACAGCATCTTCTTTCACCCNAACTATGACATTCTCATCATTTCTGAAGAGTGAACCTTCTTTCCCTTAGTGTATTCTAGATGCCAACTGCTATAATCTATTTTCCTACCAGTGTCTGTTTGTGGTTGTCTGATTGGGGACTCCTAATTAATGTGTTGTGGAATCTGGACCATTGAACATCCAAAGTAGCAGAGGTAGCTAGAAGAAATGTGAAACTTGAAGTAAAAGGCTTGGGGTTTTACAATTTTTATTTATGTGTATNTATGTGTGCAGATACCTGCAGAACTGGAAGAGGCCTTGGATCCTTTGGAGCTGGAGTTAAAGGNGGTTGGGAATTGTTCAACATTGGTGCTGGGAACTGCATGTGGGTCCTCTGGAAGAGCAGCAAACTGCTGTGTTATTTCTCCAGTCTGACACTTAGGTTTGTATCTGCTTGTCCTCCTAAAGGATGCACGCATGTACGGGATCAACACAGCCTCTCTGCATTGCTTTTGTCATTATAAAATGAGGAGAATTTCCATATTTGAGATTAATTATGCATATTACCAAGGATACATATACAAACTGTCCACTGAATACTTGGCATACAAAAATCTTAATAAATGTTTGCTAAGAATTCATTTTTATTCTTTCATGTTTTTACCCACTGTCTTATAANCACGCCTTTACCACAGCTTGAAAAAATGGAACTTACATGTGTCATAACATATAGAAACCAATGGAAAAAAAATCAAGATATTTTTATAGACAAGTGTTAGTCTTTCTTTACATACATTATGGTTAAATCATTTCACTACTAGACGTTAAACACTGGAATTGAGGAGTTAGATTTGAAAAGCACTGAAATTATAATATCCAGGGACAAAGAATACACTCAGGGACCTTGGAAGCTCTTCAGATATAGGACAGTGGGGAACTACTATAAATCACTGCCACATTTAAACTCAGTTCTAAATAAAAATAAACACTAATACATTGAAAAGAAGAATCAGTGTTTTAATCAGCAGTTGAAATGTATATGCTGGGTCCAACCTCCATCNCAGCCTCTGTGTGCCTATTACTATACCTTCTCTGTCTATATGATGGATTCAGTCTCCATCCCAGCCTCTGTGTGCCTATTACTATACCTTCTCTGTCTATATGATGGATTCAGTCTCCATCCCAGCCTCTGTGTGCCTATTAGTATGGCTTCTCTGTCTGAAGAACTGGATGCAGCTTTGTTTTTCTTGCTTAGTGTTTTCTTTTGAGTAGAGAATGATGTTAAGTAGAGTGAAAGCTGAAAAAGTAAGCAGGCTATGGACACGGNTTTCCTCAGCTTTCTGGAAATCATGAGCATCTGATAGCACAAAAAAGATGGCTGTTTACAACTAAAGCTAAAATATGATGGGATTCTCTCCAGTNTGACGATTTTATCTTTTAGAGGTCTTTCCGGTCTCCTACTTACTGAGTGGCTGGACATCAAAATAGGTCATTTTGGATTTCCATGCTAATAAAATACACTAACTTAATGAGATACGAGAGAGTGAGTTGGCTTCAGACTAAATCTTTGTGGAAAGGCACTTGGAGTTACAGTTGGAATGGAAGTGAAATGAAAACGGATTTTTATGGCATGGGCTTATGGGCGCTGGCTTGCCCTGTTTACAGATTGGCCAAGACAGAAAGTATCAGAATCAAAACTGGTCCCAGCAGATACATTTCAACTCTTGCTGAAACAGGATGATTGTCCCTTTTTTATACATGTATTTTCATCTTTATATAGGTTAAATATACCGGGTCGTGTTAAATACCACATATCCTATGTCTCTATCCTGACTCACTATCTACGGCTTTGCAGTCAATTCTCTCTAATGTCATTTGTTTCCATTGTTGTCAATCAGGTATTGATGCAGTATCTCTAAACCACGTTAGAACGTAGTCATTCAGAGGAGATGCATCCGGTCTGTATTGTATATCAAAAAGCAACATAGCTGATTTCAGGGTTTCCTGGATCTTACTTCTTGGATGTANACTATGAGGAAGTAAAGAGACACATAGGATTTGATACTAGACTTTACATTTTAATCTGTGTTAGCTGTGATTGATACTGTCCCCGAGGTAAGTATGGTTATGACCTCTAGGCTGTTGCCAGATAGATGTACCACTAGAGGGCGCCACATCCACTTCCTTTTTGTTTTAGCCCCAGTTGCCTTCATGATAAAGACTGATGCATGGGGAGTTACTTTTATTTTATTTAGGGGAAAGTTTTGAAAGGGGTCCTCATGTAGGGAAGGGATACAGTGATTTCTTTTTACTAGTGGAGACATGAAGAAAGGAATTATGTGTGGTGTTCCAATTCTTAAGGACTATATGAGTGTGACAGAACAGGACACAACTTTAGGAACTATCATGTATATTGACTTCTTAGTTAAGAATTAAAGTCTTTCTCCCTTTCTTTCACAGTGATGTTGGCAGGAGGAATCTCATGTGACTTTTGAAGATTTGAGAAGAAAGAAGTTCTGTCATCAGAAGGTATATCTGGTGTTATATTTAGCTACAGCAACTGTGTTGAATACTCAGAACCCAGTTTTTATAGATATCTGGCTTATGGAGGTTTGGCTGCTGTCTTAGTCAGTGTCTTATTACTGCGACATGACACCATGGCCATNGAAAGTCTTATAGAAGAAANTATTTAATTGGGGCTGGCTTACACTTCAGAGATTTAGTCCATTGCCACCATGGCAGGAAGCATGACTACNTACAGGCAGACATAGTGCTGGAGAAGCAGCTGAGAGTCTACATCTAGATCCATAAGCAGCAAGTAGAGAGAGACACTGGATTGGCATACACATTTAAAACCCCAAAGCCTACTTCCAGTGACATACTTCCTCCAACAAGGCCACACCTACTCCAACAAGGCCACACCTCCTAATCCCTGTCAAAGAGCTCTATTCCCCCAATGACCAAGCATATAAATATATGAGCCTACGGGAGCCATTCCCATTCAAACTATCACAGCTGTGTAGAGACTACAAAGCATTCGAGATATGAATTGTTTTCTGCTGTTTAAAAATCTTAATATCTACTATGTTCACATNCATGGGTCTGTAGGTTGACTACAGGTTGCCATCCAGAGGGGAGATTCTACAGGCATTCAGAGAAGAAAAGCAGGGACTCTGAGAATGGAATGCTACTTCATATCTGCTGTCCAGGTCCACAGAATCTGGAATTCCTCTCAGGAAGCTTTGTATATCCAGAGAGATATTTGTCTTTGTAAAATCAAATCCAGACCCTAATGGTTGATGCATGTCTCTCTTTGCTCACTAGAATACTGATTCCAAATAGCAGTAAAGTTTAATAACTATAACTATATATATTAAAAGATAGAGTTAATTTTTATGAAGATCATTTAACTATTTAAGCATGCTTCACTGAACACTGAACAAAGAGCATCATACTGTTTACACATATGTACCCAACAAAGTACAAATATACAACGAATTTTAGAGTAATGTTTCTTTTACAGCAAGGTGACTATAGTCAATAAAACTGTTTACTTCAATTGTGATGTGAGTAAATTTTAAACACAGGTATGTTTGTGTTCCCATGTTGAGTGCATATGCACACACACACACACACACACACACACACACACACACAAATAGTGTCTCGAAACAGCTACTATTGCTGAGATGAAACACCATGACCAAAATCAAATTGGGAAGGAAAGGGTTTATTTCACTCACAGTTTCATATAACAGTTCATCATCAAAAGCAGTGAGAACAGGAACTCATGGAGGGCAAAAAGCTGGAGGCAGGAGCTGATGCAGAGGCCATGAAGGGGTGCTGCTTACTGGCTTGCTCATCCTGGCTTGGTCAGCCCTCCTTATGGAACCCAGGATATCAGCCCAGGGATGGCACCACCCACAATGGTCAAGGCCCTCCCACATCAGTGACTAGTTAAGAAAATGATCTACAGGCTTACAGCCTGATCTTAATGAGGCATTTTCTTAATTAAGGTTCNCTACTCTCTGATGACTTCAGCTTGTGTTAAGTTGACATAAACTATTCAGCACAAATGGTAACTATGGTGATGATTTGTGTGTTGACTAATTTGATCATAGTAATCAATATACATTGTATGCATCAAATCACCATGCTTTATACCTTGATTATATATAATTTTCATTTGTAAATTATATCTCAATGAGACCAGAGAAAATTAAACATCTTTGATGTAGCAAATATATAAAGACAAAAAGAAGAAACAAGGACAAGCAGAAGACTGAATTGAAGTTCCCAGGGATTTTTCTTTTTTGAGCCAGGTGCTCACTATGTGGCCCAGGCTGGAGCTTCAAAGCACAATAGAGTTTCTGCTTCACCATCACAAGGTGCGACTACATGCTTAATCTACCACTCTTAGCTTAATCAAGCATCACTTGTTGGCAGGGACATGTTGATTGGTGCTTTCATCATTGTATGGACATCTTCAGCCAAGATGGAGTAGGTCAGTAGCACAACATGGATTCTTAGCATAGTAAACAGACACAAGGAAGGGGAGATGCATGAGGCTGGCACTGGAGTAAGATGACATATTGTCCTAAACATTTTAGTAAGTAGGGACATTCTAGGAAATAACAATAAAAATAAAGTATANTAAGTATGAAAATCACATTTATTGCTCTTCATTGAGGACTAGGTGAGACATGCTGGAATAATTATGTCAGTTTTGTAAAAACTGTGGCTCTATTTGACCTTTTGAGGGTATTGCTATATATATAAAACTTTATTGATATTCCTTCCCTGGGGAGATGTAAACAGTGTTTACCTCTTTCTTATAAGGTCCCAATGATAAATCAAAGTACAATTCCACCAAAGTTTACCCCTGAGTTTACATCCTTCCAGAGCATGGATGAGAGGCTGGTTACAGGAGTGTGAGTGAGCCCAAAGTAGCCACACTGGAGAGTTGTATCCAACATGGATGATGGAGTCCAGCAGTTGAGCTGATGAAGAGCCTGTTCAATTAGCTCACAGCATATATATATATATATATATATACATATATATATATACTCTAGCATAGTGGTTCTCAACCTGTGGGTCATGACGCCTTTGGAGATCAAATAACCCTTACACAGGTGTCACCTAAGACCACTGGAAAACACAGATATTTATATTATGATTAATTACAGTTATGAAGTAACAACGAAAATAAGTTTATTGTTGGAGATTACCACAACATGAGGAACTGTATTAAAGGGTCACACCATTAGGGAGGTTGAGAACTACTGGTTTAGCCTCTCCAAATATCCCATGGCCTTGTGAAATGAGGGCAGAATTGCTTACAAATGGCTTGGAGGAGTGTCTGGAAACTCAGGTAACGGTCTCATACCGTTCCCAATCCCTCCTTATATGAGATAATGCCAACAGTCAATAAGCCTGGTGGTGATGGGCACTTAAAAACAAGTACAGCTGATCTGAGGAGGAAGGGTTATTTTGTAGGAGAACAACACACCTAAACTTCCTGCTGCTCTCAAGTCCTTTCCATATCCCTCCTCAGCAATGGTCTGAGCCTTGAAGGGAATTACATACAACCCTTGTGCCTTCTTGTCAAACCCTCTATCTATAGAGCTTGGCTGGTGGTGAGTCCCAGAGATAGTTCTCTATTAAAACAACAACAACAACAACAACAAATGAGAAAAGGGAAAAGGGGGAAACAGAAAAGTTATCTGAACAGATGCTGTATTAGTTACTCTTTGTTGTCATGATAAAACACCATGACAAAGCCTACTTACAGAAAGAAGAGTTTATTAGGGCTTGTGGTTGCAGAGAGAGATTCCATACTGGCAGGGAAGGCATGGCAGCAGGCTCCTTATCAGGGAGCTAAGAGGTCACATTTCCATCCACATACAAGAAATAGTGAGGGTAAAATGGAAGGGGGTCAAGGTTACAAACACTTAAAGCCTGTCCCCAGGGACCTATTTCCTCTAGCAAGGTTCCACCTCCTAAGGGTTCCATAACCTTCTCAAACAGGGCCAACAACCTGGGATCAAATGTTCAAATACATAAATCTGTGGGGGGCATTAGTCATTCAAATCACTACAGATGTTGACAGCAGTAATAACCCAATGGTCATAAACACAAATAATTGGAAAGTACCTTACCTCGAACATCACATTCACTTAACAAAACATTTCCAAAAGCCCTGTAACTTCCCTAGCATTAGGATATTTTGCTTGGAGGATCATCTTGTGGGGTCACTCTCTTATGGTTTGTCATTGATAGAAATGTCATTATGTAGCACATGACTCTACACTGATGTCCACTCCTGATGCTTATAAATCTCAGGGAATGTCTTCTAGTTGAATTGAAAAATTTTGAACTCAGTATACTAGGGCATCCCTAGTGATTAGGAGAGCTCACCAAAGATCAATTTTGTATATTTTTTAAAAATTTATTTATTTATGTACATGGGTGTTATGTTTGCATGTATATCTGCACACCAGAAAAGGGCATCGGATCCCATGGGATTACAGTTATGGATCATCATGAGCTGTCCAGTAGATGCTGGGAATTGAACTCAGGACCTCTGGAAGAGCTGCTAGTGCTCTAGTGCTCTTTTTTCTTTTCACTTTTCAGATCTTGGAGTTATAGACAGTTGTTAGCTGCCATGTGGGTCCTGGGAATCAAACCTGGGTCCTCTGGAAGAGCAGCCGATGCTCTTAATCACTGAGCTACCTCTCCAGCCCCACTGCTAGTGCTCTTCATCTCTGACCCACCTCTTCAGCCTCCAATTGTGTGTCTTTATTCACTATTTCCAGGTGATTAAGTATCTCCCTTAATCATCTCACCTTCAATAACATGTGGCTCCAAAGTGCTGGTATTAGCATGCAAACACATGGCACACACAGAAAGGAGTCACATAATCTCTATATTGGAAGGGACTCTAAGGGCTTGGTAGTCTAGAAAGCCTTACTTGGTGATAAACACTCTTCAAAACATCTCTAATTCTCCATAGCATCTGAGTCTACCAGAAAAACATGCAGGAACGTGACCCTAATCGTCTCCTGCAAGTGTCAATTTCAATCATGATGTCCAATCTATTTTGGTTTAGCTATGTTTGGTAGAATTCTGTCTCTTGTGAACACCTCTCTGGGTCTTAATAAACATCCTTTGAATGAAAATAGAGATAGAAAAAACAGAGGATTCTTGGGAAAGAACGTTTTTTGAGGGGGACCTATGATTTTAACTTACCTGTCAATTCCTTCAATTCTCCTAACTGAATGNTAAGTATGAAAATCACATTTATTGCTCTTCATTGAGGACTAGGTGAGACATGCTGGAATAATTATGTCAGTTTTGTAAAAACTGTGGCTCTATTTGACCTTTTGAGGGTATTGCTATATATATAAAACTTTATTGATATTCCTTCCCTGGGGAGATGTAAACAGTGTTTACCTCTTTCTTATAAGGTCCCAATGATAAATCAAAGTACAATTCCACCAAAGTTTACCCCTGAGTTTACATCCTTCCAGAGCATGGATGAGAGGCTGGTTACAGGAGTGTGAGTGAGCCCAAAGTAGCCACACTGGAGAGTTGTATCCAACATGGATGATGGAGTCCAGCAGTTGAGCTGATGAAGAGCCTGTTCAATTAGCTCACAGCATATATATATATATATATATATACATATATATATATACTCTAGCATAGTGGTTCTCAACCTGTGGGTCATGACGCCTTTGGAGATCAAATAACCCTTACACAGGTGTCACCTAAGACCACTGGAAAACACAGATATTTATATTATGATTAATTACAGTTATGAAGTAACAACGAAAATAAGTTTATTGTTGGAGATTACCACAACATGAGGAACTGTATTAAAGGGTCACACCATTAGGGAGGTTGAGAACTACTGGTTTAGCCTCTCCAAATATCCCATGGCCTTGTGAAATGAGGGCAGAATTGCTTACAAATGGCTTGGAGGAGTGTCTGGAAACTCAGGTAACGGTCTCATACCGTTCCCAATCCCTCCTTATATGAGATAATGCCAACAGTCAATAAGCCTGGTGGTGATGGGCACTTAAAAACAAGTACAGCTGATCTGAGGAGGAAGGGTTATTTTGTAGGAGAACAACACACCTAAACTTCCTGCTGCTCTCAAGTCCTTTCCATATCCCTCCTCAGCAATGGTCTGAGCCTTGAAGGGAATTACATACAACCCTTGTGCCTTCTTGTCAAACCCTCTATCTATAGAGCTTGGCTGGTGGTGAGTCCCAGAGATAGTTCTCTATTAAAACAACAACAACAACAACAACAAATGAGAAAAGGGAAAAGGGGGAAACAGAAAAGTTATCTGAACAGATGCTGTATTAGTTACTCTTTGTTGTCATGATAAAACACCATGACAAAGCCTACTTACAGAAAGAAGAGTTTATTAGGGCTTGTGGTTGCAGAGAGAGATTCCATACTGGCAGGGAAGGCATGGCAGCAGGCTCCTTATCAGGGAGCTAAGAGGTCACATTTCCATCCACATACAAGAAATAGTGAGGGTAAAATGGAAGGGGGTCAAGGTTACAAACACTTAAAGCCTGTCCCCAGGGACCTATTTCCTCTAGCAAGGTTCCACCTCCTAAGGGTTCCATAACCTTCTCAAACAGGGCCAACAACCTGGGATCAAATGTTCAAATACATAAATCTGTGGGGGGCATTAGTCATTCAAATCACTACAGATGTTGACAGCAGTAATAACCCAATGGTCATAAACACAAATAATTGGAAAGTACCTTACCTCGAACATCACATTCACTTAACAAAACATTTCCAAAAGCCCTGTAACTTCCCTAGCATTAGGATATTTTGCTTGGAGGATCATCTTGTGGGGTCACTCTCTTATGGTTTGTCATTGATAGAAATGTCATTATGTAGCACATGACTCTACACTGATGTCCACTCCTGATGCTTATAAATCTCAGGGAATGTCTTCTAGTTGAATTGAAAAATTTTGAACTCAGTATACTAGGGCATCCCTAGTGATTAGGAGAGCTCACCAAAGATCAATTTTGTATATTTTTTAAAAATTTATTTATTTATGTACATGGGTGTTATGTTTGCATGTATATCTGCACACCAGAAAAGGGCATCGGATCCCATGGGATTACAGTTATGGATCATCATGAGCTGTCCAGTAGATGCTGGGAATTGAACTCAGGACCTCTGGAAGAGCTGCTAGTGCTCTAGTGCTCTTTTTTCTTTTCACTTTTCAGATCTTGGAGTTATAGACAGTTGTTAGCTGCCATGTGGGTCCTGGGAATCAAACCTGGGTCCTCTGGAAGAGCAGCCGATGCTCTTAATCACTGAGCTACCTCTCCAGCCCCACTGCTAGTGCTCTTCATCTCTGACCCACCTCTTCAGCCTCCAATTGTGTGTCTTTATTCACTATTTCCAGGTGATTAAGTATCTCCCTTAATCATCTCACCTTCAATAACATGTGGCTCCAAAGTGCTGGTATTAGCATGCAAACACATGGCACACACAGAAAGGAGTCACATAATCTCTATATTGGAAGGGACTCTAAGGGCTTGGTAGTCTAGAAAGCCTTACTTGGTGATAAACACTCTTCAAAACATCTCTAATTCTCCATAGCATCTGAGTCTACCAGAAAAACATGCAGGAACGTGACCCTAATCGTCTCCTGCAAGTGTCAATTTCAATCATGATGTCCAATCTATTTTGGTTTAGCTATGTTTGGTAGAATTCTGTCTCTTGTGAACACCTCTCTGGGTCTTAATAAACATCCTTTGAATGAAAATAGAGATAGAAAAAACAGAGGATTCTTGGGAAAGAACGTTTTTTGAGGGGGACCTATGATTTTAACTTACCTGTCAATTCCTTCAATTCTCCTAACTGAATGNGAACCCCCAGTGGGCCTTCAGAGCAGAATATGGATCCCCATGCAATTAACAGATGCAGAAGGCTAGAAGAATGTGGAGAGTTGCCATGACTGGACTTAGGAGAGTCATAGCCAGGGCTTATAGCCAGAGATAGATGATTTTAATTCCCCACCTCTCTTTGATGTTCCTGTTGACAGACAATGGGAAATTGGCTCCCTCGTGCCTACTTTGTCCACATTTATGNGATTTGCAGGTGTTTGGCTTCATCCCCTTAGTGGAAAACAATATAAATGGTCTCTCAAGGCACGCTCAGCACAAAAAGATCTCATGTATCATAGAAAACCAGAATGTTAGAGAGAGCAGGGACTTCAAAGATGACCAGGGCTCTTCTTGATTTTAGATGCTTTTTATTTAAAAATTTCTTTCTGTTAATTATACAGTGTTGACTTGGTACTGTTTTCTGTTATTCCATGTTATTGTTGGTCTCAACACCTTGCTCTTATTTCCTGTCAGCAGTCCCCGCTCAGCACCACCTTCCTCCATTCTCTCATTCCCAGAATAAGTACTCTCATGCATGGAAAGATGCATGGTTCCTTGGGAAATTAGTTTTTATGCACACATGTGTGTTAAATTTTTATAGATACAGAATACATTTTTATCTTTACTTTTAGGTCTTTTCCATTGGTGCCTCTTTTTGTATTCTGCTTTGCCTCTAACAGGTGCTTAGTAAACCTGTGAATTCTCTTAGCACCTTCTCCCCTGGCCACCCACCCATCTCTGAAGATGTATACAAGGCTGTCATTCACTTCTCATTTCCATGTANAATGTTGGGATGAATGTCTTGGATATGTCTCCTTAAGAACCTATGGCTAATTTTCTTTGGGATAGATAGTAAAGAGGAGTTTTCAAAGGTTTAATGACACATGCTTTCATTATACATTTTAAAATGGCTCTTCAGTGTGACCTTTTTAAGATGTACTTCCACCTGCAGGGGAGATTCATTTCTCCTATACCATAAAAATCAAAGACTTGGAAAGATCATCCCTCCCTTTATAGCAATGGTTCTCAACCTGTGGGTCACAACCCCTCTTGGGGGTCACACATTAGATATCTTGCATATCAGATATTTACATTACAATTTGTAACTGTAGCAAAATTACAATTATGAAGTAGCAACAAGATAATTTTATGGTTGTGGGTCACCACAACATGAATGGTATCAAAGGATCACAGCATTAAGAAGGCTGANAACCACTGTGGATAGGACCTATACATTGATCTAGTTGGCATTACTTTGTCTAATTGTTTCCAATACAATGGGTCTAAAGTATGTGGAGTAGTCTAATGACTTTCTGGGTTATCTTTCTCTAGTTATAGCTCAAGCATCTCACTGCATATGCTTCTCAGGTTTCACTTTTTGGAAATTGTTTATTAATATTCTTTGCCCATTTTCCAGCTTAGCTCACTGTGCAAATACACATTTGCAAGGAATCTTAAACTATTCTACATCTAGCTTGTGTTGGTTTCTGACACTGTAGATGCCCATGCTGGTAAAGCTACACGGTGTGTTTCGTCTNTTGGGTCTTTGTGTAATACACAGCCACTGTTCTTGTGTATTGCACATATGGCCTTCATTTGGGGCACAGCACTTACTTAGGAAGCTCTTCTCTGTTCCATGATTGTAAAGATGCCCTACCCATTTTCTGGCATTCTCTGTCAAGGATAGCTCTAATCCACACATATATTATCCATGGGATGAGATAGAAATAGAGCTTTTCCTATTGCAGACCATTTTATTCAGTCTTATCTTTTTAATAATTCATTTTTTCATATTGCTTAGTGAGTGTTAATTTGATGACAAATCCATTCCCTGTATTCTGTTCTTGGCTTTCCTTCATATTTTTTACGTCTAACTTTGCCTTATTACACTCCACACTATGACTCAATTCTACGGCTGGTGGTTTGTCACATATCTGCCCAGACCAGACTGGTATCTTCCTGATCCTCACTTTAAAAATTGGTAGTTATTTGCATAACTTTTTATTTTTGCCTAAATTTTAGAATGAGTTTGTGTGTACAATTTTGATTGGAATAACATTAGCTTTGTAAATTACTTTCAAAGCATGTAACATGTTAATTTATAAAAAATAGTNTCATTATTAAACAGGCCCTATTACCATTTTTGTGTAAACTTTCTTTCAAGCAATTAAATACAGTTTAAATATCTCTCTGTGAGTACTTGATCAGTTCTTGTAAAGTAGCTGATAGGGTTTCTTGCTCTTCACAGAATTATTTTAATTTTACTTTTTCAGATAAGGTCTATTGTAACCCAGGCTGGCCTCAAATTCCCTGGGTACAATGGAGGATGNTCAGAACTCTCTGAATCCCCCTACTTCCACTGCTCCTGTGCTGGGATTACAAATGTGGGTCACCATATTTGTCTTTATTATATTTTTCATATGTTGGTGTTGACAGAGGAAACTATCCTCATCATGTTAAATTTAATTTCTTTAGATGAAATTCATATCTTTAAATATTAAATTTTGAACATGACGTGTATTATGATAAATTCCACTATGTCTTCAATAAAGTCCTAATGAAGCCAAACATGTTTTTTTAATAAAAATAAACATTTTTTGATGAATGCCCAGATAGTGCAATTTAAAATTTTTATTCTAAGCCCACTCTTTTTCATTTGAAATCTAGAATTTATGTGCTCTGAGTCTTCTGTTTTTGATCANTTATGAAGCCTAATCCAGCACAGCTTATGAAGTAACCATGCAATGTATTAACTTAAAAATCAATGTTATTGAATAATAAAAAATTAGATATGACATGTATAATGCTTTTTTCAGATAAGTAATATAAGATAAATGCAGTTAAAAAATAACTTTCAGAGCATACCAAAAGGATATTTTATCTATGAAAGAAAAATGTATCTAAGATATGGAAATGAAATGTAACAGATGCAGCAACAGTAGCTATATGTGGATTATGGCATTATTTTTTATATTCACAATTTTTCTACATTAAAAATAAATGTTACTCAAATAAAAAGAAAATAACTTCAAAAAATAAGCACACTGTTAGGCAATTTAACTATTCATGAGGTTCCAAGAACATTAAGTTCCATTTTATTCTATTTATTTCCAGTTTAACAATCCTTTATTGAGCAAAGCATTGTGCCAGATCCTAGGAAAGAAACAAAGATGAATCAAACACAAGCCATGCCCTTCAAAGAGTGTACAATCTGATATGTAGCAGTAATGCAAGGGAGCAAAGTGCTGACTGTGCATATCCACGGCACTCATGACCCTCTGGTTCCAAACTGGAACGCTGGCATTACATTTGAGCCTTTCAAATTTCCATCCCAGGAGTGTGGTTGATGCTATTCTTCCCTGGNTCAAACCAGAGCTGCTGTCTAGGAAGAACACTTAAGAAAGATCTCACAAATCACAAATCTCCCCGAAATGGGAGAGAGAGAGAGGATTTGGACGGTGGATTGAAGATGACTTGACCAGATGGTTTGATGGGTAACAGGATAGAGGGCAGGCAAGGAGAAGAGCAAGGGCCTGTGCTGCATTTTTTTTAGAACATGTTTATCCTGGTTAGTTATATGTCAACTTGACATAAGTTAGAGTCATTTGGAAAGAGGGAACCTCAATTGAGAAAATGCCCCAATAAGATCTGCCTCTAGGGAAGTGTATAGTGCATCTCTTCTCTTTTCTCT
>LZPO01117013.1:10463-25851 GCA_001675575.1 Neotoma lepida | reverse complement strand
ACATCTAGTATCCACCTATGAGTGAGTACATACCATGTTTGACCTTTTGGGTCTGGGTTACCTCACTCAGGATGATATTTTCTAGTTCCATCCATTTACCTGCAAATTTCATATGGTCATTGTTTTTCTCTGCTGAGTAGTACTCCATTGTGTATATGTACCACATTTTCTTGATCCATTCTGCAAGGATGGTTCAACATATGGAAGTCTGTCAATGTAATACACCATATAAACATCTCAAGGTAGTGAGATATCAAGAGGTTAAATAATTTGCCCAGTGTCACAAATAAGAAGGGGTCACATGTTTCAAGTCTAGGTAGGATGCAGACACAAAGGCATTGTAGATTAATCATTTCATAAGATCCCTGGATCCTCCCATCATTCCTATTATCTTACCCAGATGTTTGTCTCTGAGCAGGCTCTTTCCTCATTGTGGCCTTTCCCAGGAGAAAAGAAGCAGCTTTCTTAGGATGAGCATCCCTGTTTCCCTCTCTAACTTACCATTTAACTTTCCTACCATGTCAGTCCTTGGATGGAGTTTCAGGTTATTAGGCTTGGTGGCAAGCACCTTCACTGGACCAAGAAGCCATTTCATGAACTCTAGATTACTCCTTTACAATTACTGCCAGCCACCCNGTCCCCCACTTCTTTGTTGCATCTTTGTTCTATTCACTTAACAGTGATTCTCAANCTTCCTAATGCTGTGACCCTTTAATACAGTTCCTTGTGTTGTAGTGATCCCCAACTGTTGCTGGATCCAAACAGCTCCCTCAGGGGAGGCGGTGAGAAGGTGCAGCGTCAATGGCACAGACACCAGAAGTCAGTAGAAGGCAAACAACAAACTTATTTAGTTAATAACACTGAAGACCTTATATACCCTTCTCCCAACACCCAGTCTGTGTTGCAATCTGGTGGCATTGCATGGTCGTCCTTCATTGGCTGGGCATAATCAGGAACTCTGACAGTGACCAGGAACTCTGACAGCACTGTTGCTAGGCCCTCAGGCAGACTCCAGATTGGCTCATAAGGAAGTACATTATGTGCATGCCTTGGCAACTGATTTGAGCCAATTTCCTCGACCCTATGGGCCTGTCCTACTACACCCCAACCATAAAATTATTTCATTGCTTCTTCATAACTGTAACTTTGTTGCTGATATGAATTGCAATGTAAATATCTAATATACAAGATATCTGATATTTAACTTCCAATGGGGTCATGACCCACAGGTTGAGAACTACTGACTTAGANGTTAAATTATAGTCAACAAGGGTTTGTATAAATGCTGGGTACAGTAGTTTTGAGCTCTTTTAGGTGACTATGAAGGAATGAACATTCCGTATTACACAGTAAGAATATATAATTTTGTTTTATAGAGACTGCCATACTGTTTTCCAAAGGAAATGTACAATTTTTCATTTCAGTGGCAATGAAGGGAGTTCTATGTTCTACATCCTTGCTGTGTTCTGTTCTGGCAACATCTGTGACTCACTGTAGAATCTGAGTTTCTAGTGGCTGATTTGTGGTGTTTCTGTTTGTGGTTTACATTTCCCTCANGGATGGACTGAAAGGATTTGCTTCTATTTGTTTGCCATTTCAATATCAACTTAAGTGAGCTGCATATTTTGCCATTGTTTAGTCAGGCTGTCCAGATGTCCATCTGTTCCTGCAGTATTCAGTAAGTGATGTTTGTACATGTTAGGCATTTAATTTTCTCTCATTTTTCCACCATGTTATTTTAATTTTTGCTTAGCACCCAAATGGAACCAATGCTTATAAAC
The DNA here is from genome assembly GCA_001675575.1 of Neotoma lepida. Lineage (NCBI taxonomy): Eukaryota > Metazoa > Chordata > Mammalia > Rodentia > Cricetidae > Neotoma > Neotoma lepida. The sequence goes on along the minus strand of LZPO01117013.1, from coordinate 24,070 downwards.
TCCATTTCACTGGAGTGTAAAGGGGTAGAGTCTCATTGTGTATTATAAATGAGCATATCCAGTCTCTTCTGCAATCATAAATTCTAAGATAGCTGGTTCTTTGAATGTTAGGTATTATTGTGGAACCTTTGAGGGATTATTATATATGTGACTGTTAACAGTGCTTCTTAGGCTAGAGGAGCAGTGCTGACATTTTTTTAATTCCAATCTCACAGAGTCCAGTACTATGGAAAATGTAACAAAAAGATGACTGGGCAAAATTGACTGAGCTGAGGGAGCGTTAGCTCCACAGTCATTCCTGTGCTAGACAATAACCATTGCAGAAACAGTCAAAGGGGCAGAGCTTCACCAAGGATGTGTTTCCTGCAGCCTTAAAGGAAGAAAGGAATGGGCTCTGAACCCACAGGGGTGAAGAAGAATGGAGTTAAGGGAGGGGTGAGTAGATTTTATTTGAAATTTCCCCTTAAGGGTCCAAATGCATTCCATATCTTTAGCATTTTATACTACGGTATATAAGGAAATTCTGGCATTTAAGTTTTTACTTACTGTAATGATCCCTTTAAATTAAAAATAAGAGCAAAATTATAAGAGGTGGCATAAAAATAGTTTCTGAAAGATAGATATGGTGTGATGCTTTATATAAACATCAAATGTGCAAAAGAATTAGGTATATTATTTATAGCTCTAGACATATGGGACCAAGTTTACAAANTTTCAGGGTATTAATTTTCTTAGGAACGAAATGGAGATCAGGAAGTCTCACACAGGAACCTTCCCTTTCAGGTTGCATTTCTTTGAAAATAAAAAGCATTGTGGAAAAAAAAAAGCTGAAGCAAATATGGCAAAATACTGATATTTGATGAATCTTGGAAGAGCTACAGTGTTTATAGTTATTCTCTTATTAGAAACACCCTTGAAGTGTTACACATTATAAGGAATTAGTGAAAAGTGTGTTTGAAATAACAACAATANNAGCAGCANCAGCAGCAGCAACAGCAACAACAACAAAAACACTCAGACATTGTGGTTCNTGGCTTAAATCCCAGCACTTGGGAAGCCAAGGCAAGAGGATCACTGTGAGTCAAAGCCAGCCTGGTCTGTGTAGGAAGTTCCAGGAGAGCCAGGGCTACATAGAAAGACCTTGTCTCAAAAACCACAAAAACAGAAACAAAACAAAGAGCAGAACTGATAGCTTCTGTTGTCTAGCTGGAGTGAGGGACAATGACACTCTCGTTCAGTGTGATTTACAGATGGAGGGGCAGATCACTAGGCGAGGAGAAAACCAGTTAACCTTCAACTTGGTTGGTTTAGAGATCCCGAATGGATATCCCCCCCCTCCTCTGTCCATCTGTCTTTCAAGTCTCTCTGTGTAACGGCCCTGGCTGTCCTGGAACTCACTCGGTAGACCAGGCTCACTTCAAATTCACAGAGATCCACCTCCCTCTGCCTCCCAAGTGCTGGGATTAAAGGTGTGTGCCACCGTGCCCAGCTACCAAAAGGATGCTCTTACCTTATACAGTATAACCTACTCTCATGTCTTTCTTTTCTTATCACTTTATTTTTGAATGAGTTTTCAAGACTGTTAGGTATATGAAAATGAATGACCTTAAAAGACTGTGTCGAGACTTTTGAAGATGTCCATACTCCTGGAAGAATGGGTAGTCCAGTTAGCTATGCTCGATGCTGCATAGGACAAATTAGATGTGTGTACTATTTAAAATGTATTTTATTAGATTCTTCATAATGCAAATGATAAGGAAGGTTTCATAGACTAGACATCGCAGCAGATAATAAAAGCTGACAGTTTTCTTAAGAACCCTTTGAAATAAGCACTATTATGCTGTACTTATTTCACCACTGTGATACTGTGATATGAGCATTATGTATTTGGTCTCTGATCCTGATTCCTGTATGTGTGTGAGGAGGAGGACAAGTGGGGATGGGGATGGGGATGGTACAGCAGCTGCCACCATCTTCAGGAGTTCAACTAGATCTTCTCATAAAAGATCACCCCGGCCGGGTCTGTTGGCTGTTGACTTCCCTCACAGAAGAAGGGGGTGGGGAGGGTCATGGGTCAGCCACTCCTCTTAAGCAGAATGCCACATGGCCTTGGGGTTGTGAGAGAGAAGCTAGAGGATATAGGTGGAGAAGGAGGAGGAGAGGGGACTTCATCTATGCAGTCTAGGAAGACATTATCCCTGTTGGGTACAGACTTTCCATGTGGCTGCTTCAGGTTATCTCTGCTTCTGCCCATAGCTTCTCACCATTGTTCTGTAAGTAATTTTAATAAATATGTTGATTCCCCTAAGTNAACCTTGGTGGAATTGTACCTCACTTTGTCATTGGGACCTTAGGAGGAGGGGTAGATATTGTATGTATCTACCCCAGAGAAAGAATGGTAGCAACAGTGTATGTGTATGTCATGTCCAAGTATCTCTCTGTGTGTGTGTGTGTGTGTGTGTGTGTGTATGTGTGTGTGTGATGTTGAAGTGCATGTGTGTGCTTGCATATGCTCTCCTCAACAAGTGCCAGTAGAGAACAGAGTTTGACTCAGTGTTTCTTCCTCTATTGTATTTTTTTTTCTTAAATTTTTTATCATTTTATTTTGTATGGGCATTTTGTATGCATGTATGTCTATGCACCAAGTGTGTGCCTGGTGCCTGAAGAGACTAGAAGAAAACATTAGAACTGGAGCTGGAGCTTCAGATGGTTGTAAGCTATCACGTGGGTGCTGGGAATCGAACCCATGCTCTCTGGAAATGCAGTCAGTTCTCNTAACTNCTGAGTCATTCTCTCCAGCCCCCTTCATCTTATTGTCTGCATTAGCATCTCTCACAGAACCTGAAGTCCACCATTTTGACTAGGCTGGCTGGCCAGCAAGCTCACGGGATATTTCTGTTTCTAACCTCTAATGGTGAGGCTACAGAATAGTGCCAACACACCTAGCTTTCCCAGGGGTGCTGGTGATTTGAACATAGGTCCTTATTATACTTGTACTCCAAGCACTTTACCCATTGAGCCATTTCCTCAGCCTGCTATTGGTTCTAGGCACTCTCTCCTCAAACCCCTAAAACTCAGTGAGTGATAAGACTAGCTTTTGTATGAAAAGGAGCCAATTGGTAGTAGCAGATCCTAGGTAGCTTCTTGCAGGGGAAAACTCTTCATCAGAAAGACCAAAGCATGATTAGGAGTTTAGGACTTGCAGTTCCACCTCTAACCTCTATAGGCAGAGGGGCTAAAGGTTGAGTTGATTCTCGATAGCAAACACTCTTACCAATGATGTAATGAAGGTTCATAAAATCCCAGGGGACAGGGCTTGGGAAGCTTCTGGATAGTGGGACACAAGGTTCCTGGAGGGTGGTGCTCACAGAGAGGACACCACACTGCATGCTTCTTCCTCAATGCTTTGTAAGANAATTCAGGGGTCATAAGCATCTCCCATTTAGAGGCACTACATCAGACATGGGGGTTATAACCTTGAGTTCTGGATTGGCACCTTAAGTAAGGCAGTCTAGTCAAGAATAGATGTGAAACTATCTCTAGATAAATGGTATTGATGTGAATTATAGGACACACAGCTAGCATCTATTGGGAAACTACTCAGTCTGGGAGAAATGCCAGCACACTTTAGAAACCAGCACTAAAATGTGTTAACTAGTATGTGGTAAAGGTCAGGTTAAAAAAAAGGAGTCCCTTCCTCCACCTTTTGAAGAACTAAGAACACAGAGAGCCTTTTGTAACTTGCTGAGACTATTGAGCAGTTGATTTCCTTTCTGGTTTAATTGACATTTTCTAGATGCTGCACTGAGAGGAAATACAAAAGGATGGTTGAATTTGAGTTTCAGTTTGCCGTCAACTAACCCTCCGGTCCCAATTCTCAGTTTTCTCACTAAAATTGACTACAATGAAGAGCACTTGTTTGGGAAGAAAAATGAGAAAACTGCTCACAGTTCCTCGTTTTGTTGAATTCTGGCTATGACACCACAATACAATGCAGTGACAAAGGNGACTGAGGAGCTTTGAGAAACTATTTTTGCCTGGGACTTTTAAGGTTGAGTTTTCTCCTTCACTCCCATGCTAAGGCTTACTTCTTGTCAATCACAGGAGGGATAACACGCCTGAAGATCATTTCAGGATGAACTCTTGTTAGCCTCTGTAGTGGAGAGCTAACTTCTTGGCCCCCTTTCTCTTTCNCAGAGTCTGTAAGCTAGAGGCCAAGATCATTTTGACTTTGGGGGAGAGGTGAAAGGGATAACCTGTTGGTGGGTACTATTGTCACATAGTTTGGGTTTTGGACAAGTAATTAACTTACAGTGGATGTCCTGTCACTGTTAAGCAGGACATAGTGGGGAAGCTCCCTATAACTACGACAAATTCTTTTCTCAGACAGGGTTGCCAAGCCTACTTGGGCCCAGAGGAACAGTTAGCACACAGCCAAGGGGGACAGCTTAAAGCACTTAAGAGCTTTTAAAATACAACTTTTCTCTTCATAAATATAAAATAATGTTTATTGTAGAAAAATTATCAAGCAGATGTTATGAATTAATGTGTCCACTAAAAGTTCATGTGTTAGAAACACAATCCCCAAATCACATGTGGGGACTATTTAAAGACAGGCCACTGGAATGGAATTAGGATTAAAGTCAGGAAAGCAGGGCCTGTATGATGGCTTTACAAGAAGAGGAAAAGCGACCTGAGATGACACACATGCTCACTGTGTCTTACCACGCAAAAGACACCCTCCAACATATTATGATGCAACAAAAAGACCCTACTGAGATTCTGCATAGACATAGGCAGAGTGCTTTTGGCTTTCCAACCTCCAGAAACATACAAATAAACTTATACTCTTTTTTTATTTAAATTTTTTAAAAAATTCATTTTATATACCAATCACAGATCCCCCTCTCACCCTCCTCCTATTCCCCCCCAGTTTCCCCCTCCCAACCCACTCCTATCCCCTCCTCCAAAAGGGTAAGGCCTCCCTTGGGGAGTCAGCAAAGCCTGGTACATTCAGTTGAGGNCAACCCACTCCTATCCCCTCCTCCAAAAGGGTAAGGCCTCCCTTGGGGAGTCAGCAAAGCCTGGTACATTCAGTTGAGGCAGGCATGGGGCCGTAGGTAATAGACTCCAGAAAGCCAGCTCANGAACCAGGGATAGATCCTGATCCCACTGCCAGGGGCCCCTGAAACAGACCAAGCTACACAACTCTCTCCTGTATGCAGAGGGTCTAGTCCAGTCCCATGCAGGTTCCACAGCTGTCAGTCTAAAGTTCATGAGTTCCTACGAGCTTCGTTTAGTTGTCTCTGTAGGTTTCCCCATCATGAACTTGACCCCCCTCCCTTGCTCATATAATCCCTTTTCCCTCCCTTCTACTGGACTCCCAGAGCTTGGCCTGGTGCTTGGCTGTGGATCTCTGCATCTGCTTCCATCAGTTACTGGATGAAGGCTCTAGATGACAGTTAAGATATTCACCAATCTGATTACCNGGGTAGGCCAGTTCAGGCACCCTCTTCACTATTGCTAGTAGTCTAACNTGTGCTCATCCTTGTGGATTCCTAGGAATTTTCCTAGCACCACGTTTCTCTCTTACCCCATAATGTCTCCCTCTACCAATATATCTCTTTCATTGTTTTCCCACTCCATCCCTCCCCCAGCTCGACCATCCCATTCCCTCATGTTCTTATCCCCCATCTCCTCCCCTCGATTGTCCCCCCAACCCCAGTTTACTCATGGAGGTCTCTTCTGTTTCCCCTTCCCAAGGTGATCCATATGTTCCTCTTAGGGTCCTCCTTGTTTTCCAGCTTCTTTGGAGCTGTGGGTTGTAGTCTGGTTATCCTTTGCTTTACATCTAGTATCCACTTATGAGTGAGTACATACCATGTTTGTCATTCTGAGTCTAGGTTACCTCACTCTGGATCATATTTTTTAGTTCCATCCATTTGCCTACAAATTTTATGATGTCATTTTTTTTAACAGCTGAGTAATACTCCATTGTGTATATGTACCACATTGTCTTCATCCATTCTTTCCTGAGGGCCATCTAGGTTGTTTCCAGGTTCTGGCTATTACAAATAATGCTGCTGTGAACNTAATTGAGCAAATGACCTTGTGTTATGATTGAGCATCCATTATGTATATGCCCAAGAGTGGTATCATTGGGTCTTGAGGTAGACTGATTCCCAATTTTCTGAGAAGTCTCCATAGGGATTTCCAAAGTAGCTGTACAAGTTTGCACTCCCACCAACAGTGGAAGAGTGTTCCCCTTGCTTCACATCCTCTCCAACATAAGGTGTCATCAGTGTTTTTGATCTTAGCCATGCTGACAGGTGTAAGATGGTATCTCAGAGTCATTTTGATTTGCATTTCCCTGATGACTAAGGATGTTGAGCAATTCCTTAAATGTCTTTTGGCCATTTGAGATTCTTCTGTTGAGAATTCTCTGTTTAGATCTGTAGCCCATTTTTAAAAATTGGATTGCTTGGTATTTTGATGCCTAATTTCTTAAGTTCATTATATATTTTGGGAATCAGATGTGGGGTTGGTGAAGATCTTTTCCCACTCTATAGGCTGTCGTTTTGTCTTATTTACTGTGTCCTTTGCCTTACAGAAGCTTCTCAGTTTCAGGAAGTCCCATTTATTCATTGTTGCTCTCTATCTGTGCTGTTGGTGTTATATTTAGGAAGTTATTTCCTTTGCCAATGAGTTCAAGAGTACTTCCTACTTTATCTTCTATCAGGTTCAATGTAGTTGGATTTATGTTGAGGTCTTTGATCCACTTGGACTTGGGTTTTGTGCATGGCAACAGATATGGATCTGTTTGCAATCTTCTACATGTTGATATCCAGGTATGCTAGCACCATTTGTTGAAGATGCTTTCTTTTCTCCATTGTACAGTTTTGGCTTCTATGTAAAAAATCAGGTGTTCATAGTGTGTGGATTAGTGTCAGGGTCTTCAATTTGATTCCATTGGTCCAAATGTTGGTTTTTATGCCAGTATCAACCTGTTTTCATTACTATAGCTCTATAGTAGAGCTTGAAGTCAGGGATCATGATGACTCCAGAAGTTGCTTTAATTGTAAAGGATTGTTTTGGCTATCCTAGGTTTTTTGTTTTTTGTTTTTTTTCCAAATGAAGTTAAATATTGTTACTTTGAGGTCTGTTGAGAATTGTGTTGGGATTTTGATGGGGATTGCATTGAATCTGTAGACTGCTTTTGGTAACATTGCCATTTTTATTATGTTTGTTTTAACTATCCATGAGCATGGGAGATCTTTCCATTTTCTGATATCTTCTTCAATTTCTTTCAAGGACTTGAAGTTCTTGTTATACAGGTCTTTCACTTGTTTGGTTAGAATTACCCCAAGGTATTTTATATTATTTGTGGCTATTGTAAAGGGTGATGTTTCTCTTATTTCTTTCTCAGCTCTTTTATCATTTACATATAGGAGAGCTACTAATTTTTTTGAGTTAACCTTGCATCCCACCATATTACAAAGGTTTTTATCAGCTTCAGGAGTTACCTGGTGGAATATTTGGGGTCACTTATGTATACTATCCTATCATCTGCAAATAGCGAAAATTTGACTTCTTCCTTTCCAATTTGTATACCTTTGATTTCCTTTTGTTGTCTTATTGCTCTAGCTAGAATTTCAAGTACTATATTGAATAGATATGGGGAGAGTGGACAGCCTTGTCTTGTTCCTGATGTTAGTGGAATTGGTTTGAGTTTCTCTTCATTTAATTTGATGTTGGCTGTTGATTTGCTGTAAATTGCCTTTATTATGTTTAGGTATGTTCCTTGTATCCTTGATCTCTCCAAGACNTTTATCATGAAGGGACATTGGATTTTGTCAAAGGCTTTTTCAGCATCTAATGAGATGATCATGTGGTTTGTTTATATGATGGATTACATTGACAGATTTTTGTATGTTGAGCCTTCCCTGAATCTCTGGGATAAAGCCTACTTGATCATGGTGGATGATTTTTTTGATGTGTTCTTGAATTTGGTTTGCCAGTATTTTATTGAGTATTTTTGCATCAATGTTCACGAGGGAGATTGGTCTGCAATTCTCTTTCTTTGTTGCATCTTTGTGTGATTTGGGTATCAGGGTAATTATAGCCTCATAAAAAGAGTTTGGCAGTGTTCCTTCTGTTTTTATTATGTGGAACAATTTGGGGAGTATTGGAATTAGCTCTTCTTTGACAGTCTGGTAGAATTCTGCACTGAAACCATCTGGCTCTGGGCTTTTTTTTTTTCCCATTGGGAGATGTCTACTTAAATTGTTTATCTGGTCTTGATTTAATTTTGGTAAGTGGTACCTATTCAGAAAATCCATTTAGATTTTCCANTTCTGTTGAGTACAGGTTTTTGAAGTATGACCTGATGATTCCCTGGATTTCCCTATTGTCTGTTCCTTTTTCATTTCTGATTTTGTTAATTTGGATATTCTCTCTCTGCCTTTTGGTTAGTTTGGATAAGGGTTTGTCTATATTGTTGATTTTCTCAAAGAACTAACTCTATTTCATTAATTCTTTGTATTGTTCTCTTTGTTTCTATTTTACTGATTTCAGCCCTCAATTTGATTATTTCCTAGGGTCTATTTCTCTTGGGTGAGTTTGCTTCTTTTTGTTCTAGAGCTTTCAGGTGTCNTGCTATGTTGATAGTGTGAGATTTCTCCAACTTAGTGCTATGAACTTTCCTCTTAGTACTGCTTTCATAGTGTCTCATAAGTTTGGGTATGTTGTACATTCATTTTCATTGAATTCTAGGAAGTCTTTAATTTCTTTATTTCTTCCTTGACACAGTGGTGATTCAGCTGAGCATTATTCAGTTTCCATGAGTTTGTAGGTTTTCTGTGATTTGTGTTGTTGTTGAATTCTAACTTTAAACCAGGATAGTCCGATAAAATACAGGAGGTTATTCCAATTTTTATGTATCTGTTAAGATTTGCTTTGTGACCGAGTATGTGGTCAATTTTTGAGAAGGTTCCATGGGGTGCTGAGAAGAAGGTATTTTTTTTGTGTGTGTTTGGGTGGAATGTTCTGTAGATGTCTATTAAGTCCATTTGATTTATAACACCTATTAGTTCCCTTATTTCTCTGTTAAGTTTCTGTCTGGCAGACATNTCCATTGGTGAGAGTGGGGTGTTGAAGTCTCCCACTATTAGTGTGTGGGGTTTGATGTGCGATTTAAGCTTTAGTAATATTTCTTTTATAAATGTGAGTGCCCTTGTATTTGGGGCATAAATTTTCAGAATTGAGACTTCATCTTGATGGATTTTTCCTCTAATGAATATGTAATGTCCATCTAGATCTCTTTTGATTAATTTTAGTTTGAAGTCTATTTTGTTAGGCATAAAGGATATCTACAACAGCTTGCTTCTTAAGTCCATTTGATTAGAAAGTCTTTTCCCAACCCTTTACTCTGAGGTAATATCTGTCTTTGAAGTTGAGGTGTGTTTCTTATATGCAGCAGAAGGATGGATCCATTCTCTTAATCCATGTCTTTTTATAGATGAATTGAGTCCACTGATATTAAAAGATATTAATGACCAATGATTGTTACTTCCTGTTACTTTTGGTGGTAGTGTGTGTGTGTGTGTGTGTGTGTGTGTGTGTGTGTGTTTCCCTTCTTTGGGATTTGTTTGTGTGGGATTATCTATTGCCTGTGTTTTCATGGGTTCATCTAACTTCCTTAGGTTTGATTTTTCCTTCTAGTGCTTTCTGTAGGGCTGGATTAGTGGATAGGTATTGCTTAAATCTGGTTTTGTCATGGAATATCTTGTTTACTCCATCTATAGTGATTGAGAGTTTTGCTGGGTATATTAGTCTGGGCTGACATCCATGGTCTCTTAGTGTCTGCATAATGTCTGTCCAGGACCTTCTGGCTTTNAGAGTTTCCATTGAGAAGTCAGCTGTTATTCTGATGGGTCAGCCTTTATCTGTTACTTGGCCTTTTTTCTTTGCAGCTCTTAATATTTTTTTCTTTATTCTGTATGTTGAGTGATTGATTATTATGTGGTGAGGGGACTTTTTGTTAGTCTAGTCTATTTGGTGTTCTGTAAGCTTCTTGTATCTTCATAAGCATTTCCTTCTTTAGGTTGGGAAACTTTTCTTCCATGATTTTGTTGAATATACTTTCTACGCCTTTGAGCTGGTATTCTTCTCCTTCTTCTATTCCTATTATTAGCCTTTTCATCATGTCCCCGATTTCCTGGATGTTTTGTGTTATGACTTTTTTGGCTTTAGTATTTTTTTGACTGACGAATCTATTTCCTCTATCTTATCTTCAGTGCCAGAGATTCTCTCTTCCATCTCTTACATTCTGTTGGCTATGCTTGCATCTGTAGTTCCTGTTCNTTTACTCATCTTTTCCATTNCCAGCATTCCCTCAGTTTGTGTCTTTTTTATTACCTCTATTTCAATTTTCAAGCCTTNAATTGTTTCCTTCACCTGTTTGATTGCTTTTTCTTCATTTTCTTGACTTTCTTTAAGGGATTACCCCCCCCACTTGATCCCTCCTGTTCCTTCCCCCATCCCCAGTCCACCTGCAAAATTTATTCTATTTTCCCTTCCCAGGGAGATCCATGCATCTGCCATAGAGCCCTCTTTGTTACTTAGCCTCTCTGGGTCTGTGGATTATAATATGAATATCCTTTACTTAACAGCTGATATCCACATATAAGTGAGTATATACATGTTTGTCTTTCTGGATTTGGGTTGCCTCACTCAAGATGATTTGTTTCTAGTTCCATCCATTTGCCTGCTAATTTCACGATGTCATTTTTTTGAAGCAAAAGCTGGATGGCCCAGAGACCTAGGGTAGAATCAAACAGGACTGGCCAAAAAAGAAAAGTCAATGAAATGGTGCCTAATGATATTCTTGCATACAAATAGATCAGTGCCTAGCCCAGTCATCATCAGAGAGGCTTTTTACAGCAGCTGATGTCAGCAGATGCAGAGACCCACAGGCAAACATTAGGCAGAGCTCAGGGAGCCCCATAGAAGATGGAAAGGAAGGATTGTAGGAGCCAGAGGGATCAAAGACACAAGGAGAACATGTCCCACAGAATCAACAGGACTCATAGGGACTCCCAGAGACTAAGTGACAATCATGATGTTTGTATGGGTCTNTGCTAATTCTTCTGCATATATATTTTAGTTGTTTAGCTTGAGTTTTTTGTGGGACTCCTAACAATGTGAGTGAGAATATCTCTGACTCTTTTGCTTGTTCTTGGGACCCTTTTCCTCCTACTGGGTTGCCATGTCCAGCCTTGATATGAGGGCTTATATCTAGTCTTATCTCATCTTGTTATGCTGTGTTTGGTTGACATCCCTGGAAGGCCTGCTCTTTTCTGAAGGGAAACAGAGGAGCAACAGATTTGGGGGAGGTGGGGGGATATTGAGAGGAGTGGAGGGAGAAGAAACTGCAGTCAGGATGTATTGTATGAGAGGAGNATAAATAAAAAGAAAAAAATTAAAAATAAAAATAAGAGCATTTNAAGTCATAGTTTTTGTTATTTTATAATTTATTTGAAGTAAGTAGTTTAAAGAAAGGAATAATATTTTAGAATCAATTTCCCAGATGTTTATGTGGCTGCTACATATTTTCAAGTTCTCTGTGTTGGAAAACTTCTTTATGCCATGCTATAAAGATCAAGTCAACATAATATAGAACAATATCTATCATCTATCTATTATATCTCTCAATCAATTGATCATCTGTCTGTATCTACATTTATCCATCATATATCTANCCATCTATCCAACCTTTATCAATTTGTTGATACAAACAAAAAAATCATCTAATTATCTACCTACGTACCTATCATCTCTGGTATCAGAAAAACAGCCTTATCTTTTAAGAAAGCAANAATAGATGACTTAAACCTCCAAGAAAGGATGTGAAGTAATAATTTTTTTTACCTGAAGTCCCACACTAGTAATCATCAAACATGATAAATTGAGGCCCCCAAACAGCACAGTTGTTCAGAATGACTTTGTTCCTTCACTGTAAGACAGGACACTCTGATATTTCATTCAGAATGGCACAAATGTGTAGCTTACCTAAACTTTGAGAGGATTATTCCCAAGGTACATGTTTTGAAACTTATCTTCCAACAGTTCTTTTATTATTTCTTAGAAAAATCTTGGGAAGTTGGAAATTAAAATTTTCATTCTTGGGCTGCTCATCTACGCTGAACAAGTCATGGGTAGCATTCAGAGTCACCTGTCAGGTGCCAGAGGAGGAGTGCTTTTAGACTTTGTGATGTCAGGGGCNTGTGCTTTGTAGAAATCCAAGATTTTCCATTTTACCCTGTAGCAAAAAAACAAACAAAAAACCAAACAAACAAACAACAAAACAAACAGCTGCAGCAGCAGCAACAAGGAAAACAAAAAAACAAAAAAACCCCATGAGTCAAAACAAATTAATGTGTAAGTTACACAGGGCAANGTTAAGGGAGGCTTTGGGGGAACAGAAAGGGCAAAAAAAAAATGATTTAATGAAAACAATTCTAAATAATTTAGTGGCTCTTTGAACATTTTGCTTTACCTGGAAATAATTTCTGTTGGGTGACAAGTTGTGTCTGGAGGGCCTGTGGAGTTTTTTGACACAAAGCTTCTTAGGCCTCTGCTGAACTCCACATCTCATTTGCTTTTAGAAAGGACTGCTTGAAGCCATGACTATCAGTGGGAGAGGATGGAAAGACAGAGATGAAGCTGCCATTCACAACTTAATGATGTTTTATTTTAAGCTATACCTTATCTCAGATCTTTGAATATGGGTGACAGGGAGTTGAGGAATGAAGTACACATCATAGCGAAAAGAAGATCGACGTTCACAAAAGGATGAAGTGTTAGAGCAAATCCTTCCCTGATAACGATGAAGGAAGGAGATGAAAGACAAAAGGCACCTGAGAGTTCTGAGGCATCTGAGGGTTTTGTAAATCCCAAGTAAGAGGAAGGAACAAGAGCTCAGCATTAAATACCACTTTCCTTTGCAGCATTTGCGAGTTTGAAAGCATCATCAAGGCTGAAGCACTGAAGAGAGATTTTGGTTAATCATGGGGCTTGGCAGGGCTGTCATTGGAACTTGGAACTCAGCTGGTTATAAAGGGAAACAAATTAACTCTCCTAAGACAGAGACCCAGCTTCATATTTACTCAATGCCCAAATAGACGAAGCAAGAGGCAAGCCAGTGACATTCTGTCTTCCTTCTGAACAGTTCCCAGAAAGGCCAAAGTGAGTACCTTCTTGGGGTCTGTTTGTTGCCCTCTCTTCAACCCCCTCCATGAGTTATCTTTGCTTTTTCCTGTACTTACAGTCACACTGTAATATTTTTTGTCCTCCAGACATTTGTTTTAAAGTTTCTTTGGTGAGTATTACAGCATTAATTTGAAAGGATTTTTAACTATTTAAAGTTTTGAGTTAAGAGATGGCCACGTAGCCGATCTGCTTTCCTGGGCAGAGGTTGGNCAGGACTTCTGTATTCTCTGTTTATTGGATAGTGTTTTCTGTATTGTTGTGGATAAATTGGATGCAATGGTGGTCTCCTTTTCTCTGCCTTCTTCTCAGTGCCTGCTGTACTGGTGATAATGCATAGG
>LZPO01117012.1:429325-440875 GCA_001675575.1 Neotoma lepida | reverse complement strand
GTCACCGCCCCCTTCCCCGCTCTTTACCTGCCAACAGGTTCCTAATTTCCTCAGGGAGCTGGCCGGGTGAGGAGGTGCTGCTGGGGTTGGGCATGGTTGTGGCTGGGACTTGGACTCGCGCTAGCTGTCCGGGTGAGCACCGCGGGGCTACGAGCCGGGACACAGCTACGAGGCCGAGACTCACAACAAGGAAGTCACTGGCTCTCCAGCCAGCGGTCGCTGGACGCCTGGCCCTGCCCCGGCCGAGAGAATGGGGCGGGACCATGGGTGAGGGGGCGGGGAGAACGGACTTGGAGTCCGACTGCGCTTGCGTAGCTCTTGCTTTCTGAGCGTCCAAAGAAAGCGCCTCCGGGCAGGCCACGCCCACATCACCTCCGGGTAGGCCACGCCCACACGTGGGGCGGGGCCACAGAGGGAAGGGAGCGGATTGGAGCCGTGTCACCTGACCGGACCTTGACGTGCGTCCGCGCCATTTTTGGTACTGGTACCGCAGCCACGCCTCACTCTTTCTCCAGGATTCCGGAAAACAACGTCTCGGCAGTGCCTTCACGCTTTCCTGTTAAGGGGCCATCTGATTAATGGTCATTCCCACCAAGGTTTAAACCCCTCGTCTGGTAACCCACCAGGAAGTTTCCATCCCACCCCACCCCCGCCACTAGCATGGCCTTCTTTGTCCGACTGAATGAAGGTAACAAAGTCCCATTTTCCGCCAGTCCTTCCTGAGAGTCCCACTCCTAAAACGGTGGAGCGTTCTAATTAGCCCTGACGTTACTTTTCTACCTATTCTTGGAGTGAATGATTTCCCTTGCTCTGACGGAAGAAGTTCTAGACATTATCCTTTTGGGACGGGCACCAGAAAGCTAAGTTGATACTACTAGTAATCCATCTGAACCGCTGTCGACTTATAAGTATTTTTAAATTGCTAGTAGTGATTAGAAGAATATATAAAATCTATTTAATTTAGTCAGCAAAGACTGAGCCTTCAAATGTCCTTAAATCGTACAGGTTAACTCTAAAACCCAAGAAGACAAGTTCTGGCTCCATTAGAGTCTTTAAAATTGTGTGTGTGTGTGTGTGTGTGTGTGTGTGTAGAAATGATAACGTTCAAGTGCCATTACCCTTTACAATCACTTAAAACCTACTGTGTAGACATATTTGTCATCAAAGAAAAGGAAGCTACCAGAGTCACTGTAGAATACAGAAGAGGCTGATAGGAGTCTTCAGATGGAAACTGATAAGGCAAAACATTGTGAATGTTCACTGTGTACTTCTTTGGTAAATACATGCTTGGAACAGTGCTACTGAAATGCCCCAAGTTGCACCTTCCATCTTTCCTTTGGCACATCATTTCAAAATGACACATGAATATCACCTGAACTGCATTTCTCTTGGTAGAGACAGTGGCTATCCTTTATTTTTCCTAGGTACTAATGTTGTACTCTGAACATTGTGTCAAAGCTGCAATCAAAATGTAAATTGCTTATCCCTGTACCCTCCAGCTTCTTTTTTAAATTTTGTTTTGTTTGGTTTTCAAGACAGGATCTCACTATGTAGTTTTGGCTGTCCTAGAACTCACTATGTAAACCAGGCTGGCCTTGAACTCATGGAGGTCTGCCTGCTTCTACCTCATGAGTGCTAGGATAAAAGGTATGTGCTATTTTTTTCCCTCCAGCTTTCTTTAGACCAATGTTCATTATACTTCAGTCTGCCTTAGAATCACAGAGAGAAACTACTGAAGTGTGAGTTCTCAAGTCCTACCCCAGAGATTCGGATTAAAGGAAAACAGTCTCTAATAGATAAATATAAGCTGTGTTGAGATTTGATTTTAAGAACCATTTTACTACTATTTCCTAATTCCTACAGAGTAAAGTTCTTAGTATGTGTCATCCCCAGCTGGAATCCTAGGCCTAACATAGAATAATAGTTTTATTAATATTTCATCAAAAAATGTCAGGGTTGGGGGATAGCTCAGAGCATGTGTTTAGCATGTACAATTCCCAGCACCAAATGAATAAATACCTGTATTTTTCAGATAGTACTCATAAAAATTAATACTCAAATTTACTATGACATTTATGTAATTCTCAAAGAAGGAACACTAAACACTAATTTTAAAAGGAAAAATTAGGATATTTAGGTGCCCATGAACAGCAAAGACAAAAACTTAACCATTGAAGTACAACACGCAAAATAATAACAAAAAAGACACCTTCAAAGTGCCTATTTAACCAAAATGGAACCCAAAATTCCTACCCAGATGAGCAATGTGATAAATTATAAAAAGAGTACTGACAATTAAAATTCTTTTTTGTGGAGTTAAAAGTGAATTTTGTTCTTCTGACTTTAAAGAATTAAGAACTGTTATTAAACTACAAAATCATCCACTTTCCTAAGTAAGAAACTATTCTGTAGATAGTTTATGTTAGGAAAAATTATTCCTCCCTTTACTTTACTTATATAATTCTCTGTTCTGTCACTTTTTTTTATTAAGAGCCCCTAGATAGCCCAACCTTTTGTTTCCTTCAGATAGAACTGACCACATTTTTTTTAGTCTTATGTCTTATTCATCTGTACTCAGCTCATTCCACAAAGGAATTGAGGCAATTTGCTCTGTATCAAACAGACAGCTCTCTAGAGTAGATCAAATGGACAGTGTCTACACTGCTCATTATGACAAGTCATTCTTGTTAGCAGGAGACAAGAAACTAGTAAAATTGCCCTAAAATGTATAGCATCTAGTAGTCCAAATCAAAAAGGCAATCCCAGAAAATGGACTTTTTGTATGAAACACACTTCTCCTATTTAGAAAACCATTTTCAGACACAGGTTTTGTCTGTGTCTATGATGGATGCACTTAGGCAATGCTTTGTATATGCCATTATTTTTAGTGTTTCTTACTAAAGTTACTGCAATGGTTGTAAAATGGAAAGAGAAAGAGAGGCTAAAAGAAATGGATTTGTATTTCTCTTGTCTTCAAATGTTTCCATAACAAGAACTAGTAGAGAAATTAAATAATACTTTTCATACTTTAGTTATATTAGGATTATAATAATAATAATAAATGAAACTTTTAAATCTCAACCCAAAAGAGGCCGAGGCCCCCATCCCATTCCACAGAAACATCCTAGCCTCTTGCAAAGTCCATTGATTTGTTTTCTCAGAAGTAGATCCTCCAGTTCAAAGAAAATACATCCCTAGAACTAAAGTTAACCCCCTTCTCTATGANTTTCAAAATAAATGAGTGTGCAACAAGACCTGCCCACAGGCCTATATTTAAAAGAATTTAGCTGTGCCCACAAGAAAAGCTGACAATGGCTAAGACACAGTTTTCTTCGTCTCTCATCTTCATTTTTGTTTAGCTTTCATGTAGAAGAAAGATTATCCTTAGGCATAGAGACCGTTATTTATTTCTGCATAATAAGTTAGCAGCTTTTGTTACACAGCTATGATGACCAAGAATCCACGAGCAGATTGACAGGATCCTGCCTCAGTATCTCATGAGGCTCAGTGGCAGTCATTCACAAATTTGACCGTAGCTAAGAGGATCTGACTGAAGATAGCTCCTCCTTGACTGCTGGCCAGCACCCTTGGTTCCTCGTTGCCACTGGAAAAAGGCCTTAGTACTTGACAACATGGGTTTCTCTTTGGGGCCAATGAATGCCTTTTCGATACAGCAACTGGCTTTTCCAGAGCAAGTACCAAGAGATGGAGCAACCAAGACAGACTTGTGCTCATGTAAGCTGAGTATATTTAGACAAAAGAAGTAATTGAGATGGTGTTTAGTTCTAAGTTTAACCCATGAAAAACTTTTTTTTTTTTTTTTTTTTTTTTTTTTTTTTTTGGTTTTTCGAGACAGGGTTTCTCTGTGTAGCTTTGCGCCTTTCCTGGAACTCACTTGGTAGCCCAGGCTGGCCTCGAACTCAGAGCTGTCTCTTATACACATCTAGATGTGTATAAGAGACAGGCCTCGAACTCAGAGAGATCCGCCTGCCTCTGCCTCCCAAGTGCTGGGATTAAAGGCGTGCACCACCACCGCCCGGCCCCATGAAAAACTTTTAAACCTGTCTTTCAAGTCACCTAGTAATGGCTTTTAAAGGGTGTTTAGAAATGATTTGTTTTGTTTCCTAGCTTATCTTTATTTCCAATTGAAGTTTCTAGATATGATGTGAGTTTATCATTGTGTAGCAATAAGCAAGAAAAATATATTCTCATTGGAATTCATATGAATTTATCCCCCTTCAAAAATGTGGCATCAAGAACCAGAAAATTCTGATAGAAGTAGCTCCTGACTGAGCTTTTAGGTTATAATTTCTTTCTCTTGGGTTGCTTGTGCCAGATCAAAGTCACAGCTTGTGCTTGCTTGGCACATGTTCTGTCACTGAGCTACAGCCCCAGTCCACACCATAATTATTACTCTTTTTAGTATAGTTTATTACAACAGCAAGACAACAAACACATCCATTCAATTTGTTGCCCCTCTTGTGTATATATGTACCCAGATCCTTTCCTGTCTAAAGCAATCATTTTAATATAAGGAGAATAAACAATTTTACATTGATTGGATTTGAGTTCTAAGACATTCTATGTCTTTAGGATTCTGAAAGTTAGGAATAAGATGAGAGAGCCCTCTCTCCAGTTCTGAACCCATCAGAGGGTTGGCTCTTACCCAGTGGTAACCCTTCTCTCTCTTTCCAGACTCTGAGTGCTCACACACCTCACCAATGATTAACGCAAGGCCTCATGCATGCTGAACACTACAACTGAGCCATACCACTAGCCTAGCTGTAAGAGGTCAGTTTGGATGACAATCTAGTTCTGACCTTTTATCCTGCTTCTAACTGGCTCTGAGACCAAATCCTAATTAAACCTACTTTCAGTAAAGAAACATATTTAGTCTTGATTACATCTAATCTTCCTGGAAGAAGACTGTCTCACTCCCTGTTATGATTTGAATATGAAATAGATCCCCACAGATTCCTGTGTTTGAACATTTTGTCCCTCAACTTGTGGTGCTGTTTTGTAAAGTGTGGAACCTTTTGGACACGAGATCTAACTGGCAGATACAGGATCCTAGTGGAAGAGCTAGAAGTAGGTAGCCCAGCCCAAGCTCTCCACTTCCCGACCAACACAGTGGAACCAACTGCCCCATATATGTCAAGCAGCTACAGCTGCACACTCCTCCATGGTGATAAAACTGTAACCCTCTTGAACTGATCCAAAATAAATCAGTTTAAGTTGCTTTTAGAAACATTGTATCAATGGATAAGAAAAGTAACCAGTTGACTCAAAGTCTTACACACTGGGAGCTTCTCCCTGGAACTCCTGAGAAGAGAGGAACCCAGCCCTGTGTTGTCTTCTGTCCCTCATGGGTCTTAGTCCCTGCAGCTCACTAAGAACATGCAGAGGAATTACTTCCTCGTCATGATCTGAACTTGAATGAGCAGTCCTCTCCATACGGACTTTTACTCCTGCTCTGGCTCATGAGGTTAATTTGAACCATGAGCAAGTACACAGAAAACATTTTTTCCCTCCCTTTTAATTCTTTTCATCCAAGTCTCTGCTTTTACCTTGAGAGGCACGATGGCTGACCTTGAAAATTATATTTTATTCGGGTTCAACGCAGAGTTAGGAAGAGTTATCCTTCAGTAAAGGGTAAGATTCAAGGCTGCTTGTGTAACTTAAATTTCCCCAGCCCTCCTATCCTCAAGGTGGCCCTCTGATCATCATTCCCTGAAATTCTACCAGTTGAGACTAAGGGTTTAGATGAGAAACCTTGGTCTGTGAAGCCATGTCTTATGGTACCTGGAATTTGTATGCTGCAAACCAGGCATGGTAGCCCCAAACCTATTATCCCACCTACTTAAAGAGACCAGGACAGAAGAATGGCAAGTGCATGGCCTACGTTGGCTACAAAGTTTAACACCAGACTGGACACTTAGTGACACTGTCTAGCATGGGCTACAAAGTTTAACACCAGTCCTGGCTGCTTAAAATTAGAAGTAAAAAAAGAAGGTTGGGGATATAGCTCAGTGATAGAGTGCTTGCCTAGTAATGTGAGGTCCTAGGGTCAATCCCCAGCATCACCAAATTTTAAAAAAAAAGGAACTTTGGATGAAAGATAACTTAGACAATATTTTGTAGTTTAAATATAGGATTCTTCCAAAGAATGGCTCCAAGACTCCCAGTGTGAAGCAAGCAAGGAGTCTGTGGACATATGTTGTGCAGTGTGTACTGCCTTCTCTTTAGTAGTCAGATCCCTGCAACCTCCTGTCAACATTTGGTGAAAAGATACCGAAGAACACAGCCACTGTGTTAGTTAAGCCACTGTGTTAGTTAAGCTCACAGTCGAGTTTCAGGCATACAGATCAGTATGAACTATTTGCTGAATTTTCTCTAACCTTTACTCAGATGAACTGTTTTTATTCTGGGCGTTTTATTTTTGTTTCTTTATTGTGATAAGTAAAAACATGAATTTAGGTCAAGCAAGACTTTCTAATATGTTTCTAGAGATCTCTGCATAGCTAAGTTAGCAGAGATTCTGCAGTATGAAGTGAGAAAAACAGGTCTGGAGTTTCTTGCCCTACGTCAATATAAAACAGTGAGCCGTGACCAGGGCCCTTCCTCTTATTACAGTGTCCTTATTCTTACCAGGCATTTTTAAAATACCAAGCTGTCTACAGCAACAGTAATTTAGTGGGCTTGTGTTAATATATTCATGAAGGGTCTTGATGGATTTGATGACCATAAGCAGCTGTTAACATTAAATTGCCATTTAATGTTTTCTCAGTGACTTTCAAAGTTGTCAATATTAAACAGAAGGGCCTTACAAATGACTGCTCTAAGGCCAATAAGAATAAAATCAAATATTATTTAAAAGTCTCAACTAAGTTCTCTTTTTCTCTATAGTATACCACTACAGAGAAAACAGAAACACATGGAGGCATGTTTATCTCAGGCTTTAGGCACCCCATTATGTATTTGCCTGTAATTTACATCAGATGTTACTATACTCAGAAACTCTTTCATATTTTTCTCTCACACCCATTTAACTTTATTTGTTTATTTTTAGGATAAGGTCTCATTATATAATCCAGGCCTATCTTGAATTTGCCAATACTGGTATTTTAGGCATGCACCACTATACCTGGCCATATCCATNTAATTTCTGAACTCCATCCTACTCCGCTGTATCCCTTCCATCACATCTGTACCATCCCCTTTCAGAACACAAGTTTCATTCCCAGCAACATGATTGCAAGACAATCTTACATTAGTGATTGGAATCTCCCTTCTTGCCCTCTATTTTCTCCTGGTTGGNTGGCTGCTTTAATGTTCCAGTTGTCTGGATTTCAGTAGGCAGAGTCAGTACTGGTGACATCTAGCCAGCATCCACAACATGAGGATTGTGCCAGGCACATCAGTGATATCAGGAAGGAAACCAGGAGTTGTGCAGTTCATGCTGACATGCTTCACTGCCCTTGATCCATTTATTCAGCAATCTAAAGGCCGCAGTGTATACTGAAAACCAAGGACCTTCCTGTTTAAGTTCTCTTCCTCGGCTCTAGCTCCAAGCTTCCTCACTCAGATGGCAACAAGAACAGGAACTCCCAAGCCTGATTTCTCTTCTGCCAGCTCATTTTACATATTCAGGCATTAATTTTACCTTTTAAACAGATATCTTAATTTTTGCAGAGAGATTAAAAAAAATCTAGTCTTATATTTTTAGACAGTGTTGGTAAATGCATTGTTTTTAACTTTTAACTTGCTGGAACACAAAAAAGGGACTTTCTGCATCATTCCCAAATAACATGCTTTCTCTCACTGTACTTGACTGCTACACATTAGATAAAGATGGTCCTCATTTTTATAATAAACTATAAACTAATAAACTATAACTATGTGCTCACTGGGGAAAAGAATTCATAGACATGGAACATTTTCAATATTTTTTTTCAAGAAGTAGAAAAGCATGCAGCTTTTCATAAAAGAATAAATCTTAGCTAATATTTGAAATAATTCCCTGTAGCATATAACAGAAAATGTCTTCTGCTATTTTGGAGTATGTATGTATGTAGGGGTGTGTGTGTGTGTGTGTGTGTGTGTGTGTGTGTACATGTGTGCTTGATTTTTTTAGTAATTGTTTTTATTTTCACACTTGAAAATAATTGAAAATTATTTTTTTATGATTTAGTTTCAGTCACAGAAAGTTTCAGTCATTTGAGTATGCCAGTCTAAAACTTGACGTGTCACAATGAAGGTGTAGCTCAAGTGCTTGCCTAACTTTTAGGAGGCCCTAGGTTCAAGCCCCAGTACCCTCCCTCCATTAAAAACAAACAAACNGAATTGTAAATAGAAGGCAGGCATGAAATAATTAACAGAACCCTTCCCATCTTTATGTCATTTCTTAACTTTAAGAAGAAAATACTAATGTAAAATATACTAAATTTTACACACAATTTATAGATAGGAGTCTTCAAATTCTCACATCTTTGGCTTNTGGTGGAAGACAGTGTTAGTGTTACTTAAGATGGAGACTANAGCCAGGGATGGGTCCACAGACTGTTACCATTCCATGGGAAGGTGAGTATGTGAAAGCAAGTGTATTTAGAAATATTGACAATAATTTGATGCTGCCTTGGTATCTGATACTGTGTTTTATAAATAAAGCAGTCAGAATAGTTTAGCTGTTTAACAAAAAAGAAAAAGTGTCCATCAAAGGTAACCTGAGAAACACTAGTATAAACTAAAGTCAATAGATAATTATAAAANTTTCAAGTTTTACTCTTTTTTTCTACTAAATTGTCTTTGTGGTCTCCAGGGATCACTAGGGATTGAACCCAGGGCCTCATGTGTGCTAGGCAAGCTATATATCCCTAGCCCTCTTTTTAGCTTTTATTTTGAGACAGTCACATTAAGTTGCCCCAACTGGCCTTGAACTCACTCTGTAGCCCAGGCAAGTCTTGAACTTGTTTTGTTTTGTTTTGTTTTGTTTTGTTTTGTTTTGTTTTTTGGTGGCACACACCTTTAATTCCAGCACTTGGCATCACACACTTTTAATCCCAGCACTAGGAAGGTTGAGACAGGAAGTGATATGGATGGGCAGAGAAAGGAATATAAGGNNGGANGAGACAGGNACTGGCTTTTTCAGGCTGAGGAATTAGTGCGGTAAGAGGTGGTGGCTGTGGCTTGCTCTGCTTCTCTGATCTTTCAGCTTTCACCCTGATATTTGGCTCTGGGTTTTTTTTTTTCTGGTGAATATGCAAATAATAAATACAAGGAAAAGTAGTTGGATGACTGAATCCAAACAAGAATTAACCCCCAATCAATTCTCAAATGCTTCTAGGATCCAGACAAGTCATATATATGAGTGATGTAGACTGTGTCCCAGGCAATAAGGAGTAGTAAATTGTAGCATCCCGCCATTGCTCACTGCTGTCAAATGAGAGCAGGGTCCACTATTTGCTAGGTTCTCCGAAGTATTTTTTTAAAAGAAATGATGCCCAGTGACTGGGCAAAACCCAAATTTATTTTTTGTAGCAGTCATTCTAGAGTCCTTCCTGTTAGGTAGCCTCCCTGGGTCTGTGGGTTGCAGAGTGATTGTCCTTTAGTTTATATCTAGTGTCCACCTATCAGTGAATACATACCATATTTGTCCTTCTGAGTCTGGGTTACCTCACTCAGGATGATATTTTCTAGTTCCATCCATTTGCCTGCAAATATCATATGGTCATTGTTTTTCTCTGCTGAGTAGTATTCCATTGTGTATATGTACCACATTTTCTTAATCCATTCTTCAGTTGATGGGCATCTAGGTTGTTTCCAGGTTCTGGCATTACAAATAATGCTGCTATGAACATGGATGAAAGGCCTTGAACTTGTGATCCTCCTGCTTCAGCCTTCTAATAGCTCAGATTACAGGCTACAGGCCAGTGCTGAAATGAAAATGCAGACTAGAGCTAGGAAGATTATTCAGGTGGACCAGATGCACAGCCAGCTAAGGCCCCTAATAAAACAGGCAAGCAGAGGGCTAAGTGCTTTGCTTTAGTACAGAGTGCTTCCCTAGCATGCTTAACCCAGTACCAGGAGCCTGGGGGGAAGGGTCAGAGGCAGACATGGGACAACAGNGACTTGGAAACTTGAAGATGCTATGAGGATGGCTTTGAGATAGAAGGAAGGAGCCCAAAGCCAAGGACTCCAGATGGCCCTTGAAGCTAGGGNTGGCAAAGGAAAGAATTCTCCACTGGAACTTTTAGAAGGAATGCAAGCATTGATGCTCAGGTTTGGCCCAGCTCAACAGTGAAAGTCATTGTAGACTTTGGTTTGCAGAAAAGAAATCTCTTTGTTTTTTAAAGCTACTAGGCTCCTGGTAATTAAGTTTGGCTTTTTTTTTTTGGGGGGGGGTGTTGGGTTGTTTTGTTTTGTTTTTTCAGGACAGGGTTTCTTTGTATAGATCTACCTGCCTCTGTCTCACAAGGGCTGGGATTAAAGGCATGCACCACCACTGCCTGGCTCTGGTAATTTGTTACAGCAGCAATAGAAAACTAATATACACATTTGCAAAAATCTATAAACTGAACAGTATATCTAAATCATTGATAAACCAGCATATGTAATCACAATACTGACTAAATGACACCTTAGCCCAGGCCTATAATCCTGGCCACTCAAGAGGCTGAGCCAAGAGATCAAAGCTATAAGGCCAGGCTCTGTTGCTAGTGAAACTCTGCCTCAAAAAGTGAAGGGGGATGGGAACTGGGGATGCAGCTCAGTAGTAGAGTGCTTGCCCAGCATGTGCAAAGGGCCAGACTTCAATAACCCTATAACTAGTTAGGAGTGAACGTGCGTGCACGCACACACCATCTTAACTAATAGGAGAGCACACACACACACATACACCATCTTAGCTAATAGGACTATAGAAAATATACTAATGCTTTTGACTCTTGTTTACTTACTCATGTGTGTAATCATTGAAAAATTTCAAGCATTAAACCAATATTTCATCATCATCGATAAACTTTTGGCTTCACTAATGAATATTATTTGATAGCATCAAAATTATTAAGACACTGTAGCAGCCTAATCTTGATGAATTTCCCCAATAATTTCTAAAGTTCTAGAGTAATTGCCAAAGTAGCTCCACTTTTTCCTTATTTGTACTCAGAATAAAATTTTCTAGATGAAATTCAGAAATATCCCAAGCCAAAAAAGTAAACTGAATTGTNCAGTGCTCGTTTGGGAGGCCTCTAAGAAGATGCTGTGGCATTATTAAATGCTTCCCAGCAACCCAAGCTTCCATCTTTGAAAAGGCTTAGCTGTGTGTGGAGCTCATCATCCATCTCTGCCAAAGAGCTTTGGATTTTCATCGCATATTCTTTTCAGTGGTTGACTTTCAGTAGTAAGAACCTCTAAATACAGTATGGTCTCGTCCTTGTGCCCCTAAAAGAAGGCCACTAGAGTTGGTTGTGCATCAGGGAAGTGAAAGCTGTTAGGTTAATCATGTGACCCCTGTGCCCCATCACACAGGTATAGGCCCCTGCATGATTTCTT
>LZPO01117012.1:396587-413245 GCA_001675575.1 Neotoma lepida | reverse complement strand
CCCTTGTTCCACAGGGCTCCCTCCCACTCTGTATGTGATCCCTTGTTCCACAGGGCTCCCTCCCACTCTATTTCAGCCAGTCTCTACTAAACAGTCCTCTGGCAATGAACCAAGTAATGCATTATGTCTTAAAGTTTAACTATAATATGTGTATGTAGTTTAAGAAATAAAATATGGCAAAAATCAGCCTCCAAGCCCACAGTTCCCCAGCATCTATCCCTGACTCCTTATGGATAATTATCCTGGGAGAGTCTCACCTCTCTCACATCAGGCCCTTTGTCTTTATTAGTCTATCTGTTATGACTTCCTCTTTCTTATTTTACTCTTTTTTTCTGGTGATGTTGGGGTGGAATCCAAGACTGTACACATGCTAGGCAAGCCTTTACCTCTGCATCACATCCCAGCCCCTACTTACTTTTAAAAAGTTATTACATATATTTATTATGTGTGCATTGTGTGTGTGTGTGTGTGTGTGCATGCGCACGCATGCATCAAAAGACATTTTGTGGAAGTCAGTTCTCTCCCTCCACCATGTGGGCCCCAGGAATTGAACTCGGATTCACAGAGCCCTTTACCTGCTGAGCCATCTCACCTGCCCAGTGCTTCATTTTAGTAGACCATGCCCCTCCCATATGATTGTGGGAGCAATAACATCCAAAATCACCTATACTCGAGATAGAGAATTTTAATTTGGTGTTTTCTTTCTGAATTGCTGTAGCATTTCTCCATCGTTTCATGATTTTTAGTATTTAGCAGACAGGAAAACAGAGGGCCAGTGTAGTCAATGGCAGGATCAGGCCTCAAGCTCAAAATATTATTCTCCTCCCATAGCCAGCCTCTCTGTAATAAAGTAGGGAAGGCTAAAATGAGACTCACTCTAGCAGTGTTCCCACTCCAATAAGGGGTCATTTGTAATCTAAAGCTTGAGTTGAAGAATTGCATTGGAAACCAAATCACAGGACAGGACCTCACAGCCATGTAACTGCTAATTTTTGTTTTGTTTTGCTTGTTTGTTTGNTTGGTTGGTTTTCGTGACAGGATTTCTCTATGTAACCACTCTGGCTGTCCTGGAACTCACTCTGTAGACAAGGCTGGCCTCCTTGAACTCAGAGAGATCCACCTGCCTCTGCCTCTAAAGTGCTGGAATTAAAGGCGTGCTTCACCACTGCCTGGTCTATAATTGCTCTTTTATTTCTCTTCAGTGTATCAAGTTGAAAACATGCTCTAAAGTTTTTGAGATTCCAGAAATTGGGTGTTGGGACACAGCTCTCCATGGGTCACTCATTACTGCACATCTTGCCAGGAAGAGCACTGACCGTCTCTGTTCCAGACTGTTTCTGAAGGATGCATGTGTCACAAACAACCCTGGGAGATATAGGTAGCATCTGGCTCTAGATCAAAGGGAAGGCTAGCTTTAGCCCAGGGACATAGAGATGCTGTCTCCTGGAGTAGACATGTGCTCTGGCCTTTTCAAATGTTTTGGGGTCTCCATACTCAGGATTCCTGTAATACTCTCCACCGCAGGTGCAAATATTGTCTGGTGGAGTTTTGTCTAGGTCTTCAATTCTTTTCCATCAATCAGCACATCTATTTTTGTGCAGATATCACACTGTTTTTATTACTATAGCTTTGCAGTACAACTTGAAATCAGGGATGGTCACACCTCTAGCAGTTCTTTTATTACTAGGATTCTTATAGCTATCCTGGGTTTTTTGTGTTTCCATCTGAAACTGATAATTGTTCTTTCAAGATCTGTGAAGAATTGTAGTGGAATTTTGATGGGGATTGCATTACAAGCACCTTTTAAAACTCATAGAATAATTTAGCTTTCAAAATGGATAGGGCAATTTGAAGAAGTTTGTATTGGGCTGTTGCCTTCCAAAGTCATCCTGGCATAGTAATCGCCTAAGAAAACCACAGAAAGGTTCTGGAATGGACCCAAACGAATTATAACGAATTTATGATGGGGATGTAATAAAGGTGACAGAACACAAGCCATGAATTCAGGCAATTGTTATTAAGTTCTGGCACCTTTCTGACCACTCATAAAGCACAAGGCAGATGGCTTCTCATCTCTTAGCTCAACCTCCTTGTCTGAAACTGGCTGTGATAAAACCCAACAATACTATTTAGAAGACTACACCTAACATTTTGTGCAAAATNCTGCATAAATNTAGGGTTCATAATAAATATTTGTTGTCTAAATTGCAGAGAGGGTCTGGACCAGTATCGGGCCATATTAGCTACCTGTTTTGTTACTGTGACAAAATATTCTGACAAAAGCCACTTGAAGAAGGAAGGGCTTATTTGGCTCCCAGTTCCAGAGGACAGCCCACCATGGCCTGGAAGTCATGGCCTCAGGAGCTTCGGGCAGCTGGCCATATTGTCTCAGATGAGTGCAATGTTCAACTCCCTTCTCCTTCCATCCAGTCCTCAGACCAAAGGACGGTGCTTATCACAATTAAGGTGGGCNGTCCCTTAATTGTGATTAAATATCACAGTTAATAAATTAAGAGACTAATCCCCCATGGGCATGCCCAGAACCTTGACTCCTGGGTGACTCTGGATCCTGTCAGGAGGACAGCAAATATTAACTATTACATAGACTTTCCACATTAAAATAATGCAGACAGATGCTGCAGACCCATTAAAACCTTGGGATCTGCCCAAGAGGTGGTACACGCCTTTAATCCCAGGACTCATGAGGCAGAAGTAGGCAAATCTCTGTGACTTCAAGGCCAGCCTGGTCTACATAGTGAGTTCCAGGACAATCAGAGCTACATAATAGATCTTGTCTCAAAAAACAAAACAAAACAGCAACAACAAAAAACCTTGGCATCTGAGCTAGAGAGACAATTCATCAGTTAGGAATGGCTGCTTTTCCAGAGGACCTGGCTCAATTTCCAGCACCTATATGGTGGCACACAACTGTCTGTAACTCTAGTTCCAGGGACTCCCTCTTCTGGCCTCTGAGGGCACCAGACATACATGTGGTACATAGGCATGCAGGCAGGCAGATTACCTACACACATAAAATATTAATAAAGAAGTTAAAAGCCTCGAGACTCCTGTCCACATAAAAGAAGAGGCTCATTGTCCCTCTGGCATGTGACCCCCCTCAGCATCTTCAGGGAAAGGCTTCAGCTGACTCCAGACACAAGATTGGAAGCTGAGCCAGGCTTAACCTCGCTTTGTAGATTAGTAGATGAAGATGAAGGTAGTAAACAAATGTGATTCCTACTCACAGCCTGGAATCTGGGATTTGTCCTGTGGGAAAGAAAACAAATGGTTACTACTTCTGAACTTGGGAGTGATCGCTAAGGAAAATCACCTTGATAGCAGTGCCTGAAACAGTCTGGTGGGAGATGGGAGTGAAGCAGGAAAGGTAANGAGGGAGCAGTGAAAAGTTCTAGACCAGAGGCCTCAGATGCTTAAGTAATGGTGCTGATATCATACAGAGTCAAAAACAACCCTCTTACCATATTTCAACTTCGTAGAAAACAAGCAACTGCCCTTGGGTGACAATGTGCTTATCTTACATTCGTTGTGGTGACTACTTCACAACGGAATTCCTTCAAGAAGTTCAGTTGTTCTCTGTTTTTGTTTATTTTTTATATGTAGTTCTTAGTAACATGAATATAAGGATATATNTTAATTTAAAACAGAAAGCTGTTCCTTATGATTAAAACTCTAATTATCTTTAATACCCAGGGTTTANGAACACCACTTTTTCTTTAGAAAATTCCTAATAAAGAAGAAAAACAAAGTCAGTATGTAACAAAAATTCACACTCAAGGGCATCTAGTTCAGAACTAAAACAAAAACTTTTAAGGAGGATTATTTATTTGAACAGAAACTTTGCAGTTTAAGAGGAGAAGAAACCATCTTGAAGTAGCAAGATACAAATTTTTGAGTTTAGTTCCTAAGTATAAGTTTTTAAATGTGATTAGAATAGGAGATGATGATGATCTACTACAGGTCTGTCCGGGTGACGATTCTATTCCAGGTCAGGCTTGCTCATTGCAGGGAACTGTGGCTGGCATTTCCGTGATGCAGGGCAGAAGAAATCACCTCATTATTTGTATGCTATTTGTGACTGGAAGCTCATCCACTCAATAGCACCGTGGCTTTCAGCAGCAGCAGCATCATTTAGGTTTGCAGTCTCAGGGGCCGTTGAGACACAGCGGGTGGACATTACTGGGCTCATGCCGAGGCCTGCTTCCTTCACTTTTCCCTTTGCTGACCAAAGGAAATTACAAACCATTATGTGCAACTGTGCCATCATTACAGATTTATGAGAGAAATAAATGATTCCTTTGATGGATATAAGAACACATAAGCTTCAAGGAGTTGATTTCCTTAAGATATAATGCCATTTCCCACTCTCCACACGGGTGTCTCTCCTTTTCGGGACACACTAATTCTAATGTAGAGAAAACAGATTTTTAAAAAAATGTTTTGTGTGATTTACCACTACCATATTCAAATCTTCTTTAAAATTTTTTACTTTATTATTTTTAATTACGTGTATATGTATGGGGTGAGCTGAGTGGAGGTACCCACAGAGACTAAAGGCATCCCCCTGGATCTGGAGTTGCAGGTAGTTATGAGCTGCCTGATGTGGGTGCTGGGAACTAAACTCNGGTCCTCAGTAAAAGCATCAAGAGCTAGTGCTCTATGTTCATCTATTCTTTTAATTTATAATTATGTTAAATATTCATCTTATGAGCAAGGTAAGTCTTGTGGAAAATATCAGTGCCCTAATGGTAAGCAAAGGGTGTTAAAAGGGTGCTTCCTAAAGGGGTTCTCCCCAAAAGAGGACAGCTTCAACTCAGCATGGGACTAGTTGCTAATTATTTTTTGTGTACAATTCTCAAATACAAGCTAGGAAGAATTACACTTACCCATAAGACCTAACAAAGTAAGTTTAATGAAACCCTGAATAACTATTGGGCCAAATGCATAGTACTAGTAAATCTTCAAAGTCTTGATCAGGTAGCATAATGAGAAATCCAGTCATAACNGGTAAGGGGACCAATCACGTGGTTAATAAAGCCAGTTCCCCTCAGTAGTACAGCCAAGATGATGGAATAAATGGAAGTGAGAAAAAAAGGTTGGCAGTAGATTGCGAAGGGTGGCCCACAGGTTACGGAAGTACCCTCTGCATACTGTGACCTTGTAACACGTGAATGAATGCTGTGGGTGACGACAGACACACAGCTATTGTTCCACCGACTAGAAAACACTGCATGTGGGTGGAATCATCCTAGATAATCTAGCTTTAGTCAAGCATATTTTTAGGAGAAAAAAAAAGCCACAGGTTCTCCAAAAACCATGAGAAGAAATATTTTCATAATCCACACAGTTTTGGACAGTGTGTTATTGAGGAAGCACTAGCTAGTACCGAAGGCATTATCAGCAGTGTGGAGATTTGAATGAGAATAGCCCCTTAGGCGCATATACTTCAGTGTCTGGTTCCCCGGTTGGTGGGCTATGAAGGTCATGGATTCACCCTCTGAAGCTGTAAGCAAGTTCCCAATGAAATGCCTTCTTTTATCAGTTGCCTTGGTCATGGTGTCTTGTCACAGTAATAGAAAAGTAACTTAGCTGAGGGGCATCCTACTAACAGCATCAGCTTGGGGACAAATGATAACCAGAGACTGGAGACTGGAAAGATACCATCCAAAGTTGGTAACACACTGCCTTAGTAGCTAGAAAAATGGCCAACGGTGGTAAGTGGTGAAGAAACAGTGCCCAGACTGTTGGCTGTGATGATTTGAAAGATGAAAACTTAGTATAGATTATAAAATCAGCTAAGGACATTTCCAAGCAACATTGTGNAAAAGCAGGTGCTTTTGTTTTTGTTTTTGCAGAAGATAAAGAAAGGAGCAACAGAGAGAAAGGATTGAGCTAAAGGCAGAAGTATAATTTTCCTGCAGAATTCAAAGACCATTAAAAAGGAGCCAGAACTTTTGAGACCTGGGAAAGCAAACCTAACTTTTCTCTGGCCCCTTTGGCCATAAACAGGTCTCAAAAAGAGCTGACTTCACAATGCAGACCCACATCGTGGGTTTGGTTAAAAGACACCTCTGTGTCATTTCCCAGCAGACTTCTCAGAAGGAGTTGGTGATGTGGTCTTCACAACAAAGGCAGGCCAAACCAGATTTAGAGGACACCTACTATTTGTCTTATTTTGAGAGTTCTACTGATAAATCCCCGCTGGCTGGGACTGAACACAAGATGAAAGGACCAGCCTGGCTCAACTGGTAGAGCATGCACTTAGCATGCACAACACTCAGGGTTGGGGCCCCAGCACTGCATAAATCCAGCAGAGAGTTGCTTGGCTGTAATCTCAGCCCCAGGAAGGTTGAGACAGGAGGATTAGAAGATCAAGGATAAACCAGGCATGGTAGCATACACTTTTAACCCTAACACTCAGGAGGAAAAGGCAGGTAGATTGCTATCAATTAGAGGCCAGTCTTGTCTAAATTGAGTTCTGGGCTAGCAAGTGCTACATAGTGAGACCTATGTAACAAACAAACCTATGAAACAAACAAACAAGAAGGTCAGCCTCCACTACATATTAAGTGAGCTCAAGGCCAGCCTGGGCTACATGGGGTTATCATAAAACAAAAGGAGTTCAAAATCAGATTTCCTTGGGCCCTGAATTTTCTACATGCTGTAANCAGGCTAANAAAAGCTACCTTGTGGGGAGCAGATGAAGCCCCTGGTGAATGTGTACTGTTAACATGGACCCCATGCCTCAGACCTACAGCAATGGCAAAGTCTTCCTTTCATTCAAGTATGAGTGTTGAGGCATGCAGGACTCAGCCCTACTGAGTTACAACAACTGGAGACATGATTCAGTGGGTATCCCAGCAACCAAGTCATAAGCTGGGTGCCTGCACTTATAACACCAGCATGTGGAGCGTAGAGAAAGAAGTCCTCTCTGGGCTTGATAATAGGAAGCATGGAGACAGGAGGATCTTTGGAGTTCTCCTGGCTACNAGCCTCGCTGGAAAACACAAGTTTCGGGTTCAAAGAGAGACCCTGCCTTGAAGGAATAAGGTGAAGAATGATAGAGGGTGAGACTCAACACTCTCCTCTGGCCTCCAAGGATACCCACAAATGAACACATGCATATATACCACATTCAAACATATATGTACACACACAGGATTTTTAAGCTACCTAGTTACAAAGAAGCTATTTTTGATTGAACAGGAGGTATTGCAGAGGGTGGGGGAGAGAGAATAATAAAGCCCCTTTCCACTTAGAAGACCTTCAAAGGACAACAAGCTTGCATTAGGNGGGCCTAGGAGGAACTCTACCTCATTAAGAGACACGCCACACTTGCAGAATAGAGGAAGCCGGGCAATCTTACTTGACAAGGCCTTAGAATTGTTGGACACACTCACTGCTTCATGTCTCCTGTCCTTCCTCCAAATGACAGTGGGTTACAGTCACTTTTATCCTTCCCTCACTATGCTATATGGCGCCTGGGGTATGAAGGGCAGAGAGTTAAGGAAGTTATGCCTGACAAGTTGTACTTAAGGCCCATCATCCACACCTGGACCAGTTCCGAATCACAGGATCCTGCTCTAGAGTCTATTGCTTTAGCATAAAGTAATGAGGGAAGTGTCCTGGAAGCAAGAGCTTTTGATGTCTTACTCACACTGTTGTGTCCCAAACACTAAGAGCAATGATAGACTTTCAATAGTCTTTGAATTGAGGATTAAATTCTTACATCGTTGTGTGTGGTTGTTGTTGTTGTTGTTGTAATATATTATCAGACACATGTGGTTTTCATTTTTATTTTTAATGAAAATAAAAAGCAATGTGCTTTAGGCAAGGAGAAGGACTTGGGAAGGGGGTCTGGGACCTTGGGAAGATGAAACTGAGTCTCCTAGACNTGGAGCAGAGCAGCTGGCTTGCTCCTGATGACATCAATTATCCCTTCTCCCAAGACATCCAACCCTTCCTGCTGCAGCCCTTGCCTTGCCACATCCCCCTAAGATGAAGAAATGCTCAGTGAGTGGTCCTGTCAGACAGAGCAAGAGGCCATATTGGAGTCAGCATCTTCCTGGAGCCAGTGATCAGGGGCCTGTCCCCTGTCCATGCCTGGGAACAAGCCACTGCATGAGCNTAAAAAGCAAATAGCCAGGATTCAGTGCTGGACCATGAAGAGCTGGACCCTGAATTGCTAGGATTCACTGAGTGGCCCAGGCTGACCTTGTACTGATAATCCTCCTGCTTCAACTTCCTGAGTGCTGGGATTACATCACCTCCTTCTTATAGTTCATCCATTGCT
This sequence comes from Neotoma lepida, assembly GCA_001675575.1. Classification (NCBI taxonomy): domain Eukaryota; kingdom Metazoa; phylum Chordata; class Mammalia; order Rodentia; family Cricetidae; genus Neotoma; species Neotoma lepida. The sequence continues at coordinate 404,934 of LZPO01117012.1, read as the reverse complement.
CTTGGTTCTTGCCAGCACATTATTATTGGGATTGAATGATACACAGCTGAATGGAGAACCTGATCATTCTGGGAACCCCTTTTCCAAAATGCTCCCAAATAAATTCTTGCCCATTAGAAAAAAGAGTGACCTAAGGACATCATCCTGTTAGAAGTAGTCATTGATGGCTTCAGAGATGTAAAACCTCAATGTGAATCCAGCCACTCACTCAGAGAAGCTGGAGGAAGGAAAGAATTCCTTTAAAGCTCCCAGGAGGACCAGCTATGCCCTGAAGCATGAGACTCCATTACTATTGTCTTCGTACTCCTAACTATAGTCATAGACCGGTCATAAAATTATTTAGCACTTTCTACTTCCTCCATTGACTAAGTCTGTACTTTCCCATAGGAAGTCCCACAAGTTGGCCATACCTTGGACTGAAACTATTTTCCTTATGCTTTTTTCTGATTCTAAATTTATATCAGCCATTAATTTGCAGAATGCGTGACCCTTGACTTAATAGTTGGAAGACACAGAATTAAGTACATTGAGCCTGCAATAAGGATGGCATTTTAGTAATTTTGTAATGTTCATGTATCATGTGAATATGTGGCTGNGTTAGAATATGAATAGCTAGTTATTTTCCATTTCTACTTTTATATTAACAGGGTGATAAAGAAATTTCAGGATAAAGAAGAAGGGAAGAAAGTAAACTAACAAGAGATGTTCAGAGCATCTGAACTGTGCCTGGCTATTATGCAAGTTGGGATTTTTAAAATTGTTACAGTCTAAGATAATAAGAAAAAGGAAGTTGATTCAACAGGCTTTAAAACTGAAGTTTTCCTGGCTAACTCTAATATTTGGCTACTTCTGCCCTTCAGGATAGCAGCGAATGAATGCAGAAGGATTTACTCTTGACAGAATCTTATTCTTAAGAATAAGGCTGTCTTTAGAGCCATTAACAGAGTATTCTCTCATATAATTACTGTGTGGGATGTGTGTGTGTGTCTGTGTGTGTGTGTGTGTGTGCGCGCGTGCACGTGTGCACCATTTTTCAGCGTGTAGTCCATTTCATTAAAATGTGTAAGATCAGCTAGTGTGGGTTGTTCGGTGCCTGCTGGGTGATTAATCAGCTTGGGAGCCTCGGTAGGATTAAGCCTTGGAATAAACAAGGATTATTTATTTATTTGTTTAGCTTCAGAAGATCCTTCCTGGCTGCAGTAAAATGAGTTTGGTGTGTGAACAGACAAGCCTCCATTACATAAGGTTAGACTCCTCATCAATTCTTTCAAACACCAAGAGAGAAATGGCGGGTACCATGGAGTAAAGCAGTGCAGGAGCTGCTCCAGCTTAGTTCCTTTCCTGGTGCTGGACTAAGACACTCTGACAACAGCACCCAAGGAAGGAAGGGTTTGCTTTGGCTCCTGGGGGCAAAACCACAGCCCAGGAGCTTGAGGCTGCTGGTCACATTGCATCCACAGCCAAGAGGCACAGAGTCTGGAGAGACGGCTCAGCCGTTAGGAGCACGGACTGTTCTTCTAGGGGACCAGTTTGATCCCTGCCCCACTGTGGCACCTCACAACTGGCTGTAACTCCAGCCCCAGGGGCCCAACACCCTCTTTTGGTTTCCGTGGACACCTGCACACATGTGGCATACACTCACACAGATACACACAAAAGTAAAAAATAATGGATCTTTAAAAGTGCACAGTGAGGCGTGCTACTGCTCAGCTCACTTTCTCACTTCTTAAAACCCCATATGTGTGCATATGTGTGTGNGGCCTAGGAGGAACTCTACCTCATTAAGAGACACGCCACACTTGCAGAATAGAGGAAGCCGGGCAATCTTACTTGACAAGGCCTTAGAATTGTTGGACACACTCACTGCTTCATGTCTCCTGTCCTTCCTCCAAATGACAGTGGGTTACAGTCACTTTTATCCTTCCCTCACTATGCTATATGGCGCCTGGGGTATGAAGGGCAGAGAGTTAAGGAAGTTATGCCTGACAAGTTGTACTTAAGGCCCATCATCCACACCTGGACCAGTTCCGAATCACAGGATCCTGCTCTAGAGTCTATTGCTTTAGCATAAAGTAATGAGGGAAGTGTCCTGGAAGCAAGAGCTTTTGATGTCTTACTCACACTGTTGTGTCCCAAACACTAAGAGCAATGATAGACTTTCAATAGTCTTTGAATTGAGGATTAAATTCTTACATCGTTGTGTGTGGTTGTTGTTGTTGTTGTTGTAATATATTATCAGACACATGTGGTTTTCATTTTTATTTTTAATGAAAATAAAAAGCAATGTGCTTTAGGCAAGGAGAAGGACTTGGGAAGGGGGTCTGGGACCTTGGGAAGATGAAACTGAGTCTCCTAGACNTGGAGCAGAGCAGCTGGCTTGCTCCTGATGACATCAATTATCCCTTCTCCCAAGACATCCAACCCTTCCTGCTGCAGCCCTTGCCTTGCCACATCCCCCTAAGATGAAGAAATGCTCAGTGAGTGGTCCTGTCAGACAGAGCAAGAGGCCATATTGGAGTCAGCATCTTCCTGGAGCCAGTGATCAGGGGCCTGTCCCCTGTCCATGCCTGGGAACAAGCCACTGCATGAGCNTAAAAAGCAAATAGCCAGGATTCAGTGCTGGACCATGAAGAGCTGGACCCTGAATTGCTAGGATTCACTGAGTGGCCCAGGCTGACCTTGTACTGATAATCCTCCTGCTTCAACTTCCTGAGTGCTGGGATTACATCACCTCCTTCTTATAGTTCATCCATTGCTCTTGGTTCTTGCCAGCACATTATTATTGGGATTGAATGATACACAGCTGAATGGAGAACCTGATCATTCTGGGAACCCCTTTTCCAAAATGCTCCCAAATAAATTCTTGCCCATTAGAAAAAAGAGTGACCTAAGGACATCATCCTGTTAGAAGTAGTCATTGATGGCTTCAGAGATGTAAAACCTCAATGTGAATCCAGCCACTCACTCAGAGAAGCTGGAGGAAGGAAAGAATTCTTTAAAGCTCCCAGGAGGACCAGCTATGCCCTGAAGCATGAGACTCCATTACTATTGTCTTCGTACTCCTAACTATAGTCATAGACCGGTCATAAAATTATTTAGCACTTTCTACTTCCTCCATTGACTAAGTCTGTACTTTCCCATAGGAAGTCCCACAAGTTGGCCATACCTTGGACTGAAACTATTTTCCTTATGCTTTTTTCTGATTCTAAATTTATATCAGCCATTAATTTGCAGAATGCGTGACCCTTGACTTAATAGTTGGAAGACACAGAATTAAGTACATTGAGCCTGCAATAAGGATGGCATTTTAGTAATTTTGTAATGTTCATGTATCATGTGAATATGTGGCTGNGTTAGAATATGAATAGCTAGTTATTTTCCATTTCTACTTTTATATTAACAGGGTGATAAAGAAATTTCAGGATAAAGAAGAAGGGAAGAAAGTAAACTAACAAGAGATGTTCAGAGCATCTGAACTGTGCCTGGCTATTATGCAAGTTGGGATTTTTAAAATTGTTACAGTCTAAGATAATAAGAAAAAGGAAGTTGATTCAACAGGCTTTAAAACTGAAGTTTTCCTGGCTAACTCTAATATTTGGCTACTTCTGCCCTTCAGGATAGCAGCGAATGAATGCAGAAGGATTTACTCTTGACAGAATCTTATTCTTAAGAATAAGGCTGTCTTTAGAGCCATTAACAGAGTATTCTCTCATATAATTACTGTGTGGGATGTGTGTGTGTGTCTGTGTGTGTGTGTGTGTGTGCGCGCGTGCACGTGTGCACCATTTTTCAGCGTGTAGTCCATTTCATTAAAATGTGTAAGATCAGCTAGTGTGGGTTGTTCGGTGCCTGCTGGGTGATTAATCAGCTTGGGAGCCTCGGTAGGATTAAGCCTTGGAATAAACAAGGATTATTTATTTATTTGTTTAGCTTCAGAAGATCCTTCCTGGCTGCAGTAAAATGAGTTTGGTGTGTGAACAGACAAGCCTCCATTACATAAGGTTAGACTCCTCATCAATTCTTTCAAACACCAAGAGAGAAATGGCGGGTACCATGGAGTAAAGCAGTGCAGGAGCTGCTCCAGCTTAGTTCCTTTCCTGGTGCTGGACTAAGACACTCTGACAACAGCACCCAAGGAAGGAAGGGTTTGCTTTGGCTCCTGGGGGCAAAACCACAGCCCAGGAGCTTGAGGCTGCTGGTCACATTGCATCCACAGCCAAGAGGCACAGAGTCTGGAGAGACGGCTCAGCCGTTAGGAGCACGGACTGTTCTTCTAGGGGACCAGTTTGATCCCTGCCCCACTGTGGCACCTCACAACTGGCTGTAACTCCAGCCCCAGGGGCCCAACACCCTCTTTTGGTTTCCGTGGACACCTGCACACATGTGGCATACACTCACACAGATACACACAAAAGTAAAAAATAATGGATCTTTAAAAGTGCACAGTGAGGCGTGCTACTGCTCAGCTCACTTTCTCACTTCTTAAAACCCCATATGTGTGCATATGTGTGTGNGTGTATTTGTGTGTGTCCTCATGTGTGTGCTTGTGTTTGTGTGTGTACCTTGTGGGAGAGGGAGAGAGACAGCACCCTCGAGACAGAGTGAGAAAGAGAAGAGAGAGAGAGGAGAGAGAGAGAGAGAAAGAGGGAGAGAGGGAGAGAAAGTTCCATCTAGTTGGGTCTTTCTTGCTGTTTCCTTCTACATTACATATTCCAGGCCACCTGGCCTCTGAGTGTCTGGGTAATCCTTTTGTCTCTGCTTCCCAGCTTTTGGAGAAGCCCGAGGGTTACAGATGCCCACCACTGCATCCAGCTTTTCACATGAGCTCCAAGAACTCAGGTTGTCAGGCTTCTCCCTGCTTAGTCATTATGTTCTGGGCCCACTTCCCCCATTTTAAACAGCCCCAGAATCCCCACCCTGGGAATGATCCCACCCACAGCTAAGATGAATCTTTCCACGTCTGTTAACCTAGACAAGACAGTCCCTCACAGTGCATCTGCAGGCTGCTCTCCTAGGTGACTCCAGAACTATCAAGTTAACAATCATCACTAACTACCATACCCCCTAATTTTTTTTAGGGAAAGAAAACCATGCTTACTAATAAAACAACTAATATTATAAATTATAATATGCTATATATACCTAAATATGTTGGCATACACACACACACTAGGAAAAAATATCATCATAATTGGAAAGGAATTTGCACTGCATAGTACAACTATAGTACAACTTAAATATTTTTCAATAGAGGAAATAAAAATAAAAATTAGAGAAGTTAAACAATATGTTCATAACAGAGCTACCTAGAAGTGAGAGAAAGATGGACAGTGGTTCTGACTTTCACCTGCAATCAATGTTTGGCCTAGGTCATAACATATTGAAAGAGAAGAGCCCTCTGGCATGTGAAGGCTGGCCACTCTGAGATCTCTGAGGCATTGTTTCATCAAGCCCCAGGAACCTGCAACACTAGAAAGACAGCTTGGGCACCACCAGTGCAAAAGGCAACTTTCACATACACAAGGAAAGATTTGCAGTGTGTTTCTGCCCCCATGAACTTCCTGCTGAAAGATGAGTATAGTAACTTCAGTCTTTCAATGAGGCTGGCAAGATGCTTCAGCCAGTAAGGATGCTTCCCAACAAGCCTGATGACCTGAGTGTGACCTCCAGGACCTACATGGTGGAAGAAGGGCATCAACTCCTGAAAGTTGTTCTCTAGCCTCCACACATGTGCCATGGCCCACATGGGCCCACATGTGCAGGGGCACACATGCACATAAAATAAGTAAGTGTAATAATTTTTTAAAAGGATAATTTAAAAATACTTTCAGTAGCACAGCCTTAGACGTGTATGACGTTGCTCATAACTATGCTGATCTATATACACTGAGATTTCATTTTCTTAAACACATTGTATCAGTTATCTTTGTATTGTGGCATGCGATTGTAATTTTTGGCCACATATTATGGGTCTGGCCAGCAACAAAGAATGTCACTGTTGCTTCAACTACTACTAATCCCCTATTGCTTGGAAATATGTTTATGCTTTGTGGGTGATTCTGTCACATGCAGTATGTTGTAATGAGTATATTTATGAGTCTAGCCATTGCAAGTGGGAACTGATGTAGTCTTGTACCTCATGTGCTGCTGAATTATTACACAAATCTGAACAGCCAAGATGTCTGTGATCAGAGGAGGAAAAAGAATTTTAAAACATAAAACATGTTCTTGGCATTAGCCTGCAATAGTGGACATTCATAACCCACAAATGCCCAGGCTATAAATTTGCAAGGTTGCATTAATATGGCAGTAAAAGTCATTCTTCTGAAAGCTGCACTTGTAAAATATTTATAAATTCACATGGTTGTTCCTGGCAAATAACTACATCTGTCAACTCTGTCTTTCTACTCCCAAAACAGTGGACTTGGTGTCTCATGTGGTTCACAATGTGTTCATAAAAAGCATTTTGGAAACATTGAGATGGAAGATACTGTGTTCTGGGGGNTCTGCTCCTCCTGTGGCTCGGTGTTAGTGTGTAGTCTCCTGAGACCCTTCCTCATCGAGGCTTCTTCTCTGCATAAATTTTCATTTTATTGGACTTATCTAGTTCCCAAATTAGCAAAGCAAGTCCTGTGGGGTTGTCTTTAAAACCCCACATTAATATGTACACCAAAGTGGAGCTCTTCAACCCCAAGGTCAGTATGTATCAATGTCATGTGGTCCAGGAATTGTCTATGTCTGTCTTCTCCCTACAGTATTCAGAGGGGACACCATATCAGGTACTCTCAGACAGACTGACCAAAATAGTTCCTTCTTAAGAGAAAAATAAAAAGAGAAAGGACACCAGAAAATGACACCAGTGCCATCTGCTTTCATTGCTATCAGTCCCTTAGTTCTAGGGCAGTGGTTCTCAACCTTCCTAGTGCTTCGACCCTTTAATACATACAGTTCCTCATGTTGTGGTGACCCCCCAACCATAAAGTTATTTTATTGCTACTTCATAACTATAATTTTGCTACTGTTATGAATTGTAATGTAAATATCTGATATGCAGGATATCTGATATGTGACCCCTGTGAAAGGGCCATTCGATTCCCAATGGGGTCATAACCCACAGGTTGAGAATCAATGTTCAGTAGGGGGTATCTCTATATAATCACTTTAAAATTGTATTAGGTTATTTATTTATTTAGGGTGCATGTTGTGTGGATATGGAGTTCAGAGGATAACTTACAGGAGTAGACCGTCTCCTTCCANTATGCAGGTCCCAGGAACCAAGCTCCAGCTGTCANTCTTGGACACCAGTGCCTTTACTTGATGAGCCCTCTCATCAGTTCCAAAGTCAGTTCTAATAATAGACTGGGTACTTAACAACAAATGTGTCAATGTGTTTAGCTTTGTGATACTTTTTCTCCAGGGCATAGGTCCAGCCCACAGCTTCACACATACATGCTAGGCACCTATACTACATCGAAGCTATCCTTAGACTAAACAGAAAAATCTTGTTGTTTTGGTTTGGTCTGGATTGGGTTTTTGTTGTCATATAGTTTTTTCTTGCTATTCAATGTTGTTGTAGTTAGGTTTCTGTTGTGATCAAACATTAGCCAAAAGCAGTTTGTGGAGGGAAGGGTTTGTTTCGTCTTACACTTCCAGAAGGAAGAGTGTATTTGGGCTCACTCCTTCCCTAGAAAATGTGCACTCAGTGTACATGCACACACTGAGTTTTGCATCCAAACTCAGAAATTCATATATCACCAACCATTCCACAGACCACCACAGAAAGACGGGGTAGGAATACAGATCAGGAAACTGGGGGCAGGGGGTTGACAGAATCNCAAAGCAGGAAACCTAGTTATTTCCTTTATAGCCAAACCAGGAGCAAGAATTCCACAAATGATTAAATCTCAGCATTTAACAGAGAAACACATTGGGTTGTCAGGAGACACCTTTCAAAAGGCTGTTGGACGGATGCATTTCTGATCAATTATTTAATATTCAGTGAACAATGTCTTTAACAGTAGTTTTGCAAAGGTCAAAGCTATCTTTCNTATGACTTTTCACACTGTTCCCTTAATAAATATTGGAGATATTCTTATTAAGTAGCAATTTTTATGAGTAGTCATACCAACTGAGCCTAGACAGGCTGGTTTTGTGCATTACCTGACATAATAGGAAATGGTCTCCCTTCAGAGAGACTATCACAATTCCTAAGGCACATTGTGTCTGCAGAGGCCCGCCTTGTGCTGCAACCAAGAAGCTGCAACATCAGACAAACCTCCACTGTGCAGACTAGCCACCTCACACACCAGATGGACCTCATATGTCAAGAAGATGATTAGCAAGTCCC
>LZPO01117012.1:319152-331361 GCA_001675575.1 Neotoma lepida | reverse complement strand
CTAGAGAATTATTTTTAATTTTTCAATTCATGTATACATGGGTCTCTTTGATAAGCACTGCTGACCATGGAGACCAGAAGAGGGTGTTGGATTTCTTGGAGCTGGTGTTTCAGGAAGTCGTGAGCCACCTGAATTGGGTGCTGGGAACCAAGTTCCCACCCTCTNAAAGAGCAGAGCAGTCTGCTCTCTTTTTTGTGTGGCATGGGAGGTTCTAACAGAGTTTCTCTGTGTAGCCCTGCCTGTCCTGAAATTTTCTCTGTACACCAGGCTGGCCTCGAACTCACAGAGATCCACCTGCCTCTGCTGGAATTAAAGGCGTGCACCACCACCACCCTGCAAGCAGTCTGCCCTATTAACCACTGAGCCATCTCTCCAGCCCCTCAACAGAAAAGCTTAATGCATTATCTACCTCCTCTCCTTTCTGAAACTTATTNCCAAAATTTACATTTATGACCAAAGAGAGCTTTACATCCAGAAAAGCATTGTTTGAAAAACAATGCCAAAATATTTTGTTAACTTATTCAGTTGTACATAATTTTTGCCTTAAGTATTNCCCACATATCTGACACTGTGCTCAGTGGCAGAGGCACCATTATAAACAAAGCACAGCCGGGCGGTGGTGGTGCACGCCTTTAATCCCAGCACTCAGGAGGCAGAGGCAGGCGGATCTCTGTGAGTTTGAGGCCAGCCTGGGCTACCAAGTGAGTTCTAGGAAAGGCGCTGCCAAAGCTACACAGAGAAACCCTGTCTCGGAAAACCAAAAAAAATAAAATAAAATAAAAAAATAAATAAATAAAATAAAATAATAAAATAAAATAAACAAAGCACAATCCTTGGGCACCAGAAGTGCATGGTCCCCTGGGGAAAAGAGAACGGGCCAGTAAATAGAGCCATGGTGCACAGTGTAACTTGTTAGAGTGTATTCAACAGCACCACACAGCCATACCACTGCACACCACAGGAGCCTCAGAGGATTGGTCCAAACCCAGCCTCACAAATAGAAAAAAGGCTTTCTTGAGGAAGTGGCAAGTGATAGCAGGTAGACAGATGTCAGCCAGGTGGGATCAGTGTGTAGCTCAACCACAGAGTATTTGCTTAGTACGTTGCTGGGGAAGTTCCCAGCACCATGTCAGGAGGCTCACAACTGCCTGTTACTTCAGCTGCAGGGGATCCAACACCATCTTCTGGGCTCCTCAGGCACTGCACACACGTGTACATACACACATACACACACACACACACACACACAAAATGAGTAGAAAGAAAGGAAGAAAGAAAACCACAGTGCTCCTAACACAACTGGTCCACACTCAGGAAAACTGACCTCAGAGAATTACAGTGCTGAACGGGTGTCTAAGTCATCTGCTTGGAGAAAACACAGTCTCTTCATCGTGGATAACACAATCTGTTCATCGTGGATAACACAATCTGTTCATCGTGGGTAACACAATCTGTTCATCATGGATAACACTATCTGTTCATCATGGATTTGCAAGCTCTTCTGGCTCACAAATAAGCAAGCTATTAGTCCATAATTCTGAAACTGACCCTTCAAACCTTCCAAAAATTACTTTCAAAAGCATAAAATTGGGGCAGACAAGATGGCTTAGTGCACAGCTAAGAAGGCCCAGCAGGTAAAAGCCCTTGTCCCCAAGCCTGGAGACCTGAGTTTATAGTCCCTGAGCTTCATATGGTGTAAGGAAAGAAGTGAGTCCTGCAAGTTATCCTCTGGTCTAAATTTTTTAAAGAAAAAGGGGGAAAAGGGAAAGAAAATAAGACCTTTCCCGAGGTTTTTATCTGGCNTATGTCCATAGGACAAAGATAAAACACCCTTGCTTTAGCTGTTTTTATACTTCATCAGTCTTCCTAGAGGAAAAAACAAGTTCAGATTTGACTATCTTCCAGAGTCACTTGGATTTCAATAAACTGAAGAGTATTTTTNTCACACTAGACATGGCATATGCCAGTAATCCCACCATGTACGAGGATGGATCATGGGTTAGTTCTACACCAGTCTAGGCTACACAGTGAGACACCGCTTCACAACAGAAACAAAGAACAAAAATTTCTCAAGGAACCTCGGAGAAGTTTCCTGAAGTAACAAAAGATACAAAGTATGCCCTGACTCATTCCAAATGCCAAGAAGCTCGCTGTTTTTAATAAATATATTCATAAGGTGCGTTGTNTGAAAATCAAGGCTTGAGAAATCCCACCTGTCAATCACACGGTAGCATTGCTCCTTCATCTGCCCTGTTTTCCCCATTCAGCATTAATGTCAGTAATAAAGCATAACCAATAGTTTCAGNATATTTTTCTCTCCTTTCATTTGATNTTTCCTTTGCTCATTTGCTTTTATTTTTGANATAGGGTCTGATGCAGCCCAGGCAGGCTAGATTTGNCACGTTCCAAGAATGACCTTGAATTCCTGATCCTTCTTCCCATCACCCAAGTGTTGGATTACANCTGTATGTCACCACACNTGACTTTCATCTGCTTCTTTTAAAACAAAAGAGAAAGGGGTGGGGGCAAGCATGGCAAAGAAAATCTTTAAGTTTATGTCTAAACATCAGAAGTAATAGGATGTCAGCAGGGCATGGTGTCAAACACCTTTAATCCCAGCACTCAAGAGGCAGAGGCAGGTGGATCTCTGTGAGTTTGAGGCTATCCTAGTCTACATAGAGAGTTCCAGGACAACCAGGGCTAACCCTGAGCCCCTGTCTCAGAGATGGGGGGGGGTGGCTAAAGTCTTCACTGACCATGAAAATCAGGAATCAGGAAACACCTTGCAACATAAATAACATAAATTCAAAATAGTTGACATTTCACNCAATCCACAAAGGAGCATTGGCATAACACTGAAAATTTCCTGTATGTGAACACTTCCTTCCTGCCTGCCAGTTCCCAAATAACCAACACAGAGACTTAATATGAAATATAAATGCTTGGCCAATAGCCCAGGCTTGTTATTAGCTAACTCTTATATTTTAAATTAATCCATATTTCTTATCAGTACTTTGCCATGTGGCTTGGTACCTTTTCTCAGACTGGCATGCCCATCTTGCTTCTCTCTGTGTCCAATTGCAACTCCTCTGACTCCGCCCTTCTTCTTCCTGTCATTCTCAGTTTGGCTCTCCTGCCCCACTTTATCCTGTTCAGTTATTAGCCAGTCAGCTTCTTTATTGAACCAATCACAGTGANATATATTCAGACAGTGTAAAGGAATATTCCACAATTTCACGTTCTAATTTCTNGGTATATCCCTCAAATTTTTCAGGCATATCCATTTCTAAGTGTAGTGGTGACCTGTGATGTCAGCAGACAAGTTTATTCCTCATCTATCTACAGTGGNAAACCAAAGTTTCATTCACACCAAAATGACAACATAAAATCCCACACGTGTGATTTCTAAACTCNAAAAACCTAAAATGAAACTTCCCGCTAATCCTATCATCAAAATAAGCAATTGCTATATTACCAAATATTACACATCTAACATATATCNTTTCTGTTTTAAATGCTTTGCACTTTACTGGGGTATTTTATTTGACATGTGTCTGTGGTACAATGACAAATCCCTGGCTGCTAGGTAAGGTGTCAGAGCTTACTCANAAGTTTAAGAATGAGCTGTTGGACTGTTTTCTTGAACTGCAAGTTACATNATCGAGTTGGCAGCAGCCTGTTGAAAGAACTTTACCTGTGGATAATAGCCCTTATCTCACCGCTATCTATCAGGCTATCAATTTCTTTATTACAGGAGTTTACCTTTGGGCAGCTCATACACCAGCTGTCAATCTGTCCTCTCCCTGAGACAGCAAACCAAGCTCAGATGTGTTGCGGTTTCACCAGAAANGATTGTTTTCCTTCTTCCCCCAAGTGAACAGCTGTAGCCAAAATGCAGCCTCTGGCACTCCAGATGTGCTCCGTCACAAGGCAGAGCCAGAAGGTTTTTACTTCTTGCCTCCCAGATCACGACTTTACAGCTAAAGATAGTCTCAATTTTGCTNTTTATCCTATTTTAACCTTTGCTGTCTCCCAGCCCTTCACTAAAGCATTTAAAACAGCAACTGTAAAAAGCTTCAACACTTCAAATGTCCATCAACAGAGATATGCTTTAAAGTAATGACCTTCCATAAAAGGAATTNCTAGGTACTGAGGTACTGAGAAAGGAAAGTGAAAGGGGGTTGGGGGACAGGATGGAGAGGGAAGGAAATGGAAATGCTTTTAAGTAACAATAGAGAAGGATTTTCAAGATACATTGGAGAAAATGGGAGATGCGCAAAAATGGAAGAGTATTATCTTTCGTGTTTTAACAATTGTTTCCGTACTCATGTAGAAACTCTGAAGATACATTAGCAACCACTAACACTAGAACCTGGCTCCAACTGTGGGTGAAACAGGCATGATGTAAGCCAGGCATGGGAAAGAGAATTTTCACAATTGCCTTTCTTATACATTCACTATTGAGCTGTGTAAATCTATTACCTATTCAAANGAAAAATAGTGATTCCGTGAAGGATGCTAGGAGAACAGAGAAACAGATGAGAAAGTCTGGCCAGGGGCAACGTAGTTTGACCAAAAGAATAAATTATCAGGAACTCAAAAAGCAAAATTTTATTTTTTTNAATTTTTTTTAGAGTTCTTTATTTTATTTTATGTAAATGAATGCCTGCCTACATGTATGTATATGTATCGTGTGCATGCCTGCTGCCCAAGGAGGTCAGAAGAGGGTGGACCCTAGAACTGGAGTCACAGATGGTAGTGAACCACCATATGAGTACTGGGGATCCAACCCAGGTCCTCGGCATGAGCAAGCGCTCTTAACCACTGAGCCATCTCTCCGGAGTCCAGGCAAGCAAAAGTTTGAAAAGCACCAGAGAAAGAAGTTCAGAGTAGCTGTGGTTGTGGGACAAGCTAAATGACTCTACAATATCAGCCACCAGCTCTGTGGCTTTGTGACTAGCTTCTGTGTTTTAAAAGTAAACAACAGAAAAGTTTTGAAGGCGATCGGGATTAAATGTTCTCTTTTTAATCATTTTCTTCAGTTTTCTAAAGGCTNTTCCTCAGGCTGCCCGTCTCACACCTTGATGGCCAAGGTTGGGGGATGCCTGAGCCCTGGAGCAAAGCTGGGGACAGTTTCNNGAACTNTCAACCAGTCAGGGGCTGCCAGGCCTGTGCACATTATCAACCACTTGATGCCTGCTTTGTCATCTGTCCATCAGNGCAATAACATCTGANGAGCTGCTAGCCATCGACCGGCTGCTGAGGATGGAAGGGTCACTCTCTTTGGGAGACATAGTCACTGCTATATTACCATACTTCAGTGGATGGTCCCGCATCCATGAGCTTATGGGCAACACTAATTGGAGTCAAGAGGTTATTAGTAACCAAAAAAGGGGAGGTACATGAAATTAGGAGGGAAACTGTGGGGGCAGGAGGGGGAATTGGAGGGAGATAGTAGTGGATAGCTATGATTAAAATACATTCTAAAATAAACATACATTTCAAATACATTTGTTTTTAATTTTTAGGGACAGTACCTGCCTCAGAAAGTGGCTGTGAGGACTAAATAAGACACAAATGATCTCAAATAGCTTTTGGCTCATCGTAAGCTGTCTTCTACTTAATTTTCTCCTGACTCTTGCTTTTTATTTGTTTATTTGGTTGGTTGGTTTTGTTTTTGTTAAGTGCTGCCTCCCCAGCCTAACACTACCTTACCTTTACCTTTAGAGTTTTAGGGTATTTTTTCCCCTTTCCTTTCTCCCTACGATCCTTTTCAAACTAAGGATGTAACTTAAAGTGTCCCCACACAGTTTATGAGACAAGATCACCATAAAGAAAGACACTCATCCGGGAAATGGAACCTTTGATGTTTGCCAGAAAAATTCAGAATTAAAAACATCAGCATGAAGGTGATTCCTTGTGTTTCCGGCTCACTCTGTGAAGCTATAGGTTAGCACATTGGGTCCTCACAGCAGCCCTCTGAGACCCTTGGGATAAGTGATACGGGACAAGTAAGGTTCAAAAGGCAGCCTGAAGATGCATGACATGACAATAGCTCAATATGCTTGATTGGACAGCTGTTAGCGTGGCTACTGTGCTCCCCAGGTTCCAGGATGTTCTGTGCCGTGAAGAGTGTAAGCAGGAAATACCGCTTAGTCTCATGCAACTTGGTGATCGAGCCACTTAAAGCTATTGTGTGATAGAAGGCATTCCTAAGCAGGGATGGCAAGACCTTGGGCAGACCACTTTAACCATCCCCGAGCTAATATTCTTATTCTGAAATTTGTGAATAATTCTTTAGCACTATACAGTTGTAAGGGTTAAATGAGAGAATGGCTATAAAAGGACTTTGTAAACTGTAAAGCACTATCCCAGGTATGGGGGTAGAAGAGATGTTATCTGATTTAGCAGTGGAATGCAAGATCAAACGTAGGTTAGAGGTTGGGGGTGAGGGGCTGATTTTAAAAAAACTTAAAAGACCTCCCAGGGAGAGTAGCAACATTACAACCATCCACCCTGCTTCCCCTGCAGGGAGCACCCACTGAGGCACAAAGGCAGACCCCACGGTCAATCCCACCTTGAGCAAATGTACTCCGTTCCATTTGCTACAGCTGGTTGGTGGTAAGAGGTGAAGGGAGCAGGCCAGACAGCTGGCAAGAAATGAAACAGAGAGGTCTATGTTTCACCTCTGAAAAAAAAAAATTTTTTTTAAGCTGTGGGAAATAGTGAGAGACCGAAAAAAAAGAGGGCAGCAAGTGCTTGGGGCATTTCAGCTGGGACGTGAGACAGAGGCAGGCCCAAGACAGATGCAACCCGCACCCTCCATCTGCAATCAGAGCGGCTCACATGTCAGAGTCGTCCTCCCTCTGGGCAATCTTGAAGGCTGTCAATGTTCTAGCCATGAGAAAACAAAAGAATCTATATGAACATTCCAACATGTGGAGGCCTGATAGAGTGGAGATGTTCTTTGGGAGCCTGACTATTGCAGCATTCTCACTTGGTGGACCGGGAATGTCGACAGGAGGCATGCTTCACTGGGGAGGGAAAGCGGTGTCTGAACCTGCCTGGGGACAAGCCACTGCTTCTGATCTAAGAAGCCAGCAGAGAAGGGCAAACAGCCTGGGTTCAAACCCAATCCCACCGCTTACCTCATCTATGTAGCCTTGCTTCGTTTTTTTGTTTGTTTGTTTGTTTGTTGTTGTTTTTTTGCTAAATTGCTTAACTTTAGTGGCAGAGGTGATAAACCTGATAGGCTTTAATTTCCTGCTCTGTAAAACAGGGGCAAATGACAGTGCCTTCCTCTGGGCCGTTGCACTGACTAAATAATAGTTGATAAGGCAATTAGAAAGTGCCCAGCATAAAAGCAGCCATCAGTAAGCATTGGCTATTACAGAATAGTTTCCAAAGGGAAGCTTATTAGCTGACCTGGTTCCTAAGGCCTAGAGATGGGAGCTGGGTGGAAACAGAAGCTGCCCTGCACCATCAAGTATACCAACAGACCTTACACACTCACAAGCCTCTAAGAGACATTTCAAATGCTTCTGTGATTTTTTTTTTCACATGGGAGTGTTGCATCGCAGCAGGCATGTAAAGGTCAAAGGACAACTCGAAAGAATCAGCTCTTTCTTTCCCCTATGTAGGTCCCAGGAGGATCGAACTCAGGTACTCGGGTTCAGCAGTAAGTGCCCATACCCACTGAGCCATCTGGTCAGCCCTTACATGCCTCTGTTTTATGAGCTATTTTAGATAAGTCAAACATCCACACAGAAGGACAAGAAGCCTAGTGACTAGATATTCATGTCAGAGCCGCATTTAGCTCCAGCACCGTCTCTCACGTGCTATAATACCTTGAAAAGGTCACAGCTTTGTGCCTCTGTTCCACGTTTACAAAATGAGAAAAATACAAACAATACCTAGCGGTATGGCTGAGAATAAAGTAAGACAATGTACGTGCTGGTACAGGTCTCCACGCAGTCCTTGGCAAAGGAGCAGTGCTGAGTACCTGGTTGCTGTTATTGTGCCTTCACTTCAAAAAATAATAATCAGAAGAGTATTATCAAACTCAAAAGTTTTTTTTATTAAATTAACCACATTTAGCATGTGGAGGGGTTGTATGTAGACATGTGTGTAGCCTGTGCACACTCAGAGGCCAGAGTTGTCCTGCTCTGTCCCTTTCTACCATATTCCTTTGAGTTAGGGTCTCTCACTGAACCTGGACTAGGCTGGCAACCAGCAAGCCTCAGTGACCCGCGTGTCCCTGCCTCCCTGACTGCGGGGGTCACAGGTGTGTGCAGCCACATCCAGATATTTAATTGGAGTNNAAACTCAGGGCCTTCTGCTCATACAGCACTCCTCCCCGTGACCCACCAAAGCTTCTTTTATTTCGAACAAAAGTGTTGGGGAGAGACCTCTGGGAGACAAGTGTACACAATTCAGCTACGTCCCCAGCCCTTATTCATTTAGAAAAGAAAGAAAAATGTTTAAGAACGTGTACTGCTCTTACAGAGGATCAGAGTTCGGTTCACAGCACCCGCTTAGAGTAGCTTACAAGTACCTTCGCCTCCAAGGGGACCAGTGATTCTGACCTTCACACTCACTTGCACACACACACACACACACACACACACAGAGAGAGAGAGAGAGAGAGAGAGAGAGAGAGAGATACCATAATTAAAGATAAATTTGTTTTTTAAAGTTCCCAAATGCCTACTACTTGCCAGACACTTGAAAACTACCCTCTGTTGTATAGACCACTCATCTTTTTCAACCATTGCTATTGAANTCAGGAGTTCATGCTGCCAAAACTCTACATTTCATTATTACCCACATTCATTAAAATACCTGCATGATCTGGCTGCAATCAGATGAAATCACTTAACAACAGCAACAAAAAAGCTGTCACTTTAAGAATTTGTAATGTTTTTCCCATTAACATTCCTCTCTGGTCTTATGCACTCGGTCTGTGCTGTGGGATGTAGCATAAATTATCTGCCTTCAGCAAAACGAACAGCTGAAATGCTCGACTGCCTGACAGCGCTTGTTAGCCCATTAGCTGCTGTGAGTGCTCGCCAGTGACTGCCTGCCTCTCAGTTGTCCCAAGAAGTCTTTAAGTGATGCAAAACCGAGAAGTCTGGTAAGCTAGTACCCAAACTAGCACAGAGCTCAGCATGATGTTCGGGGGTTAATTAATAAACAATCCTCCAATGTTTATTTTTAACGTAAAATATCACCACAAATCAATGTCTTTTGCACTAGTAAAATCCAGCCACAGGAAAAAAAATGAAACAATATTTTAGTAAAAGCCTAACAGAAACTCTCTCTCTCTCTCTCTCTCTCTCTCTCTCTCTCTCTCTCTCTCTCTCTCTCTCTCTCTCGGTTCTGGGGATTGAACTCAAGTCCCCATGCCTGTTGAGCAAGCACTTTACAGACTGAGCTACATCCCCAGTCCTGAAAGTTTATTTTTTTAACTATTGCATATTTTGTCTGAGTCTATTTGGGCTTTTATTTAAAAAAAAATAATACTTTTCTAAGTAATTTATACCCAGTTTTTTTTTGTTTGTTTGTTTGTTTTTTTGTTTTTTGGATTTTTCGAGGCAGGGTTTCTCTGTGTAGCTTTGCACCTTTCTTGGAACTCACTCTGTAGCCCAGGTTGGCCTTGAACTCACAGAGATCCACCTGCCTCTGCCTCCCGAGTGCTGGGATTAAAGGCATGCGCCACCACCGCCTGGCCACAAAATTTTTAATATGATNTTTTTACCAATTTTTTTAGAAGTTCTTACATGAATACAGTGTATTTTGCTCATATCCATCCCCTGCTCCTCCAAGATCTACTCCCTACCTCCTCCTANCTTCATGTGTCCTTTTATTATAGCTCACTGGTTCTAATTTGTGCTGCCCATATGCTCAGGAGTGTGGGGCCCCTCACTGAAGCAGAGCCCACCTACCAGAAGCCACACCCTTAAGCAGAACTGATTCTCCCTCCCTCAGAAGCCATTATCAGTGGCTCTTCAGCTAGGGGTGGGCGCTCATAGCTCCTCCCCCTCTACGTTGGAAGCTCGACTGGCTTGAGCTTGCACAGGTCTTGTGCAGGCAACAGAGCTGCTGTGAAATGCCAACCAGTGCATGTGTGCAGCTGTCCTGCCATGCACAGAAGACACTGTTTCGCTCTGGTCCTCTGGCTCTTACAGTCTTTCTACCCTCTCTTTCGTGATGTTCCCTGAGCTATGGGTTAAGGACATGAGATACAGACAGCCCATTACAGCTGAGCACTCCGTGGACACTTGTTCTCTGCACTCTGCCGACTTGTGAGTTTCTGCATTAACCACTGTCCACAACACAGAGAAGCTTCTTTATGAGATCTGAGAGCTGCACTAATCTGTGGGTGGAGAGANAAATTTAGAGATCAGTCTGGCACTATTATAAGCAGAAATTCATTCTTTGGCATTTTAGAGGCTGGTAAGTCCAAAATTAAGACCTGGGAGATTTAGCGTCTGCTGGGGGGTCTGCTTCAGATGGTGTGTCTTGCTGCATTCCCACACACCAGGACAGGCAGGCTTCGTCGTGCTTCTGTGACAAAGAATTAGCTTTATTTGTGANAGCAAAACCAGCCTGACCTAGTCATCTCTCCACAGCTGCCACATCTTGAATTATAAATTAGGGTTCAACATATGAGTTGAGAGAGGGGACACAATCATACCATAGTACATCCTATGGCAAAATAGTTTATCAAGAGCCTTAAATTATTTTTTTTATTTCTAATTATCTACCCATTATCAACCCTAAGGAAAAATTATAGACATGGAGTATGTTATACAACAATGTGGAGTTGGAGGGATGGCTCAGCAGTGAAAAGAAATTCCTGCTCAGCCAGAGGATTTGGTTCTCAGAAGCCATGTTGAGTTTCTGATAATTGTCTGTAACTCCAGCTCCAAGGGATCTGACACCCTCCTCTACCACCAACACACACATGGCATATATTCACAAACACAGCATATGATCACATAGACACACATATATACATGGCATATGTACATACACACACATACACATGGCATACACAGACACACACATACACATGGCATATACTTACACAGACTCACACACACACATACACATGGCATATGCTCACACACACACATACACATGGCATATGCTCACACACACACATACACATGGCATATGCTCACACACACAGCATATACTCACACCAATACACACACACAAATACGTGCACACACATGTACATATATATACATAGACATGCAGGCACACACTAATAATAATAAACAACATTTTGATAATGAGGGTTTGAGAATTTGCCACTACCTTCCTCCATCCTGCATCCCCTTCCTCCATCCTGCATCCCCTTCCTCCATCCTGCATCCCCTTCCTCCATCCTGCATCCCCTTCATCCATCCTGCATCCCCTTCCTCCATCCTGCATCCCCTCTGTCTTAGACAAAGTTGTTCTGTTTGGAGGACTTCTATTTGCCCATGTGTTTGGTAAGCCTAAGTGCTTTCTAGGTCATTGTAAAATGTCAAAGTTAGTAAGTTTTTCTAAGCTAGTTCGTGTACTAAATGTTTCACTCTGGAAGAAATGTTTTAATGAAGAGAAAGAAAAGCAAGTATCTAATACTTGTCAAAATTCTCATTCTATGGGGGCTGGAGAGACGGCTCAGTGGTTAAGAGTACGTGTTGCTCTTACAGAGGATGGTTTGGTTCCGAGCACCCGCATGGTGGCTCACATCATCAGTAACGCCAGTTACAGGGGATCCGATGCCCTCTGAGGTCCTCCTCCAGCACCAGGCAAGCACATGATGCTAACATGTGTGCTGACAAATACTTAACACACATAAAGTAAATACATTCTAAAACATTTCGCTCTGCAAAGACTTGTTTGAATGAATTTTGCCTTAAATATAAAATTCAAAATGTTTGCCTTCATTTTCAAGTACTTTGTGTACATTTGGGAGTGATGATAAAAAAAATTTTATTTTTTATACAGGGTCTTATTGTGTAGCCTAGGATGGCTTTGAACTCAGGATCCTCCTGCCTCAGCCTCTCAAATTCTAGGATTACAGCACGTATCACCAAATCCAGCTTTTCACATGCTTTTAAAGCTCATCTCTTACCGGTGGCTGTAACTCTCAATCCCTTTCTAATAATGCCCATAATATTAAACTTCATAGAGAAAATCTTAGCGGAGGGTTA
>LZPO01117012.1:281165-296528 GCA_001675575.1 Neotoma lepida | reverse complement strand
AAAGTGTTCATAGGAGGTGTTTAGCAAAAAGAATGGGAAGGAGAATAGGAAACTTTCTAGAAACGAAAGTAAGACTCATGAGAAAGTTCTGTGCTGAAGTCCTAGCTCACTCAGTGGAGCATTCCCTCAGCACACAGGAAGCCCTCAGAAATGGGGCACGGTGGCACACACCTGTAATCCCAGCACTGGGAGCTATGAAGAATGGAGGATCAGAAATTCAAGGTCCTCTGCTGAGTTCCAGGCCAGCCTGACATACTGGAGAGAGAGAGAGAGAGAGAGAGAGAGAGAGAGAGAGAGAGAGAGAGAGAGAGAGAGAGAGAGAGAGAGAGAGATTCTAACTTTCTACCCATCACTCCTCGTCCCTGCCCTTACAATGTGAGACTGACCTACAAGAGTGAAGTTACAAAATGAAGCTCGTTCTCAAGTTTCTTGGGGTTGGGGCTGAGAGACAAGCCGCCTTGCTTCAAAGCCCTAGAAAGATGGGCCGATGAAGTAGCTAGCTCTCTAGGCCTTGGACCTGGGTTTCTCCTGAGGACTCAAACTGCTAGGTCTTTCTTCCTCCTGTGTCTTGGTTCGGAACCCCTCAGATCCCACAGAGGTCAAGAAAGAGCCACCCTCCAGCAGCACCTGGAAGCAGGACTGTGCTGACCAAAAAAGAACACAGAGGTTTTCTTGTTCCTGGAGACAGAGTTGGGCCTTTTCGCAGCCATGGAAGGTGTGTTCCCAACTCCCTTTCCATTGTCTCCCAAGCGAGCTAGCAAAGGCATGGACCGAGGGCGCGACGCTCTCCTCTCAGAGAGTGAGGCGGAGTTCTGAAGCTAGTGAGCAAAACTGCTCTCAGGACCTGCAGCCGGCCGCGGGTACCCTCAGCTGCAGGACGTCTGCGGTCCTGCAGCTGGGAAGCCATAGCCAAGTGCCCGCACAGGCTGATACAGCTGTCCCTGAAGGAGGGACCCCATTTGTTCATCAGAATGCAAAGTCCCCTTTCAAACTTGACTAGAACAGCATCCTCGCTACTCTGTGAGATTGCAGGAGAGGGCAGAGTAGTGGAGTCTCCCCCCTCCCCCAAACCGTTCTTCTTGTGGTGAGTGATGATTCTTTACCGTGAAGCAGGCCACAGTTTGTAAAAGGTCCAACGCAGCTAAAAATACCCCAGTTCGAAAAGAAAAATGTCATTTTTTTTATCTTCTGTTGCAAGCAGCTGCATAATTTTTTTCCCTAAGCCATGAACCACACACGCCTAAGTGAAAACCCGAGAGAGTCTGATGCCTATAAATTAGCTTTGTGATTGAACCTTTGTGTAGCACGTTTTTAACTGGAATAATTCAAAATTTTGAAAAATGGAAATAAGCGTTTTAGTTGTGCCTGGAAACGTTGAAAAAGAAACATTGGTCTTTTCATCTATTTCCCATAAACTCTAAACACAGTATCTGAAGGGAATTCTGTAAGAGCTTTGGGTTGTCCTGTCCGGCCACTCCCACTCTCCAAACCCCGCCCCCCAAAAGCCAAAGCAGTTAAGGGCTAGCCCCTACACAACGGAGTTGCCTGACTGGTACTTGGTTTGCAGTCCTGTAATCCAAAGCCAGCTGTACTTAATGACGTTATTAAAAATAGGGCACTAACTCTCTGAGGGTTCCAGTTCAACTCTTCAAACACTGNCAGCCTTGCTGTCCTTCGGGCAACAGGTTCTGCTGAGATTAGTGGGAGCCCATGGGAATGAGTTGAAGGAGAAGGCGGAAAGTGCTCTCACAGCGAATCTGTATGTTAATGTTTCACGTTTGGAGTTTGCGCATCTTAGGAACATGAGTGAGTCATGGCTAAATTAAGAAATATGGGTCGGAACAAGTCAGGAGGTAAATCCAACAAGAAAAAAAAAAAGCAAAACAAAACAGGAAAACAACTGGAGACTCGGGGCTCCTGAAATGTTACTTGCGTTTTGAAGCTCCTTATATTTTGAAGACCTTGTCAATTTAATGGAGACCAAATTTACGTGAAGAAAACTATTTCACTTATCCTTCTCAAGCCTGGGTTTCAAAAACAAATCGTGTGTGTGTGTGTGTGTGTGTGTGTGTGTGTGCACATGCTCTTTCTATGTATTTTTAAGACTGTATGCCCTTAAGAGTAAGAAGTCAAAACTGTAGTACTTAAACAAGATGATAAAAACATTTAATTTAAAGGTTGTTTCAAAGATTCAGTACTTCCAGTGTAAACAAGAACTAGAATGAGAGAAAGCACATAGGATAAAGAGTGGAGAAAATGAGCAAAATTAGAAATCTGGAACTTAGAAGTGGGCTGGACTTGGGNTCTAAGTTATCCTGGTTTTTATTTGAGAATTGGATACTGATCGCTGGTTCTCCTTCAAATCAATTACCACTGAGTTCTTTTTCTGATTCTTAAAATGAGTCGTTAGCTAGATGGGCCTTCCTAAGTTCTGGTCTTGTAGGCACAAGGAGTTCTGAGGCAGAGCTTCTGTGAGGCACCAAGCAGGCTTACTATGCAAGGAGAGTCACCAGGGTTAGCCATCTATTGAGTAGCTTATCTGGCACAGATGTGCTAAGTTGTGTTCTTGTGTGTATTGAAACAGCCTGAGCTTTTCTAGGAATGAGAGGCATTTTGCAGTCCCATCCAGTGTAGAGAAAGATACTGCCCATTCACTGACNTCAAATTTTTACCACAGAAAGGTNGCCCGTCTCTCAAAATGGTAAATTAGACTGGAACACCTAGAGTTCCCACTTCAAGAAAGATTATTCTTAAGGAAGGAAAACAAACAACAGTGGCCATTTTTCACAGGCGTGCTCAGCCATCAAGAAAGCTTAATAAACACCTATTTAGTATGCATTTATGCAGTGATTACATGAACTTTGACCTCTGAAGAGCTGTAGCAATTAGGTTCAGTGTCCGGGATCTCCTACACACCATTCCCCACAGGCTTTCCTTCCTTCTCTCTGTAGTTTATGCTCTAGGAGAGTGTTAATTATTAAAGCTGGCTTTCCAGCCCAAGATTTTCTCCCACACAAGTCAGATTTGCCCACCACGCCTGTCTGAATATCCCTCTCAGATTATCTACATTGCTCAAAAGCAATGCATTTCAGTTCAGTCTTGTGCCATACTTCCACAAAGATTAGCGCTAATGACCCAACGAGTTTCATTTCTTCGTTCATGACATCTGAAATAAGTCAGAACTCTTCTGGCAGGATAATTTAACATTTTAAAAAGTATTCAGTGTCACTTGTTTTAACTGAAACCTGAGTGGGTTGGCAGAAAAACTAGAGGACTCGCAGTGGGAGGGCAGCTAGAAGCGCCTTTCTTTCCCCCCAAAAGAAGAACTAAAAGGAAGAGGAAAGTGTTTTAAGTTTCTAGTTAACATTGTTTAGCAAAAGAATAATAGGAAGGTTGCCCCTTTCCCAAGGAGGGATGGAACTGTAATTGTTGCCTTTAGCTGAGAGCTCAGATAAACTGCTGGGACTCATTCTGAAGTGACCCATCACTGCCTTCATCTCTTCTTGAACTTTCGGTGAACCTGAGATTAAACAGGGTGAGCAGCTAAGCAGTTTGTTGTTAGCAGCCTTTTCAACAACCCTTTCAGACTGAGTAAATATTGATCGGTTTGAATCTGATTGCCCCAGAGGAAAACACCGCTGCATCTGAATAGCCTCCAAAAGTAAACTCTCTAAGGTGAAGCCAAAGCAGACCTCACAGTCACAGAGCCCTAACTCAGGCCAGTTTGAGGACACCCCGGGTTTAGACAGTACTTCGGATGAAGGCAGAGGAAATGGGGGGAGAGGAGTATCTGAAAACAAATTTTGTATTGCAATTACCCGGGATCCCTGATTAGGATCTTTGTTTCATTTTTAAATGTATGAACAAAATGTTATTTTCTATTGTCCTTATTTAGGTTCTTTCCGTTACAATTGCTGTCATTTTTCAAGGTGTTAGCTGTGCCCCTCAGAGACCAGAACAGAAAAAGAGAGACCTTGAAATAGGATGCGTTAAATGCCTTTGATTTAATCGATCTGGGCAGCTAAAAAGATACAAATGTTTTCAAGGTGTATTAGTGTCTTCTAAACGCATTGCTTGTTAGCTGATTTATTCTACAACCTAGGGAAGGCTAGGGATATTTAGCCGTAATTTATCGTTCTCTTCCCTCTCAGCTACATTAAAACAGCACCTTGGAGATAGGAATCTAGGATTCCAGTAGGTCGGACCCTGCTTTCAGATATTGAAATCAGGACAGTGGTATGCAAATGACACTTTAACACATTAAAGTATTTGAAAAGCAGCCATCTGTTTTGCTTTGTGGCCTTACACTAATAAACAAAAGATACAGTATAGCCAGGCAGGAAATGAAAGAAAAGGGTGGTGTCTTTGAAGTTCTCTCCATCCACTTGAATCTTTTCAGGCAACCTCAGAACCCAGCAGCTAAGAGGGGGGTGCCCAGAGCCCTTGATATGCATGCAGCAACTGCTCCCACAAAGTCCATCCCATTTAACAGGGATGTGCAGGAAATCTCACAAGTGCTCTAGAAGGCCTGCAAATTCCAAAGTTTTGTAGGTTTCTTTTCTCAGCCCATCTTTTCAAAGCACCCTCTGAAAAGGAAGGAAGCATATGTCTGTATTTGTGATGCTGTAGATTTTCTACTCTGCTCTTAGGGCTCAAAACCTCCAAATATGTGTGAAAACTGACAATGGAGACGTGTCTTATTGGTCCAACAGTTGCCTAGAATGTACAAGGTTCTAAGTCCTATCCCCAGCACCATCAGGAAAAGAGTTAGAAAATGTTGCTTAAACCCTGAAATATGTTAAAAAATAAAAAGGAATTGACAAGTGGTCTAGAAGAGCCATGACGAACACCATCATCTGTTGACTTCTTCTGAGATCTGACACGTGCCTGGATCAGAAACAACTCGGGTATACAGAGACATGAGTTGATTTCCACAAGGTCACCTGGAAGAATCTGACTCTAAAGAGGGGAGTATAAACTTCTTTCCCTCTGGTGTGGCATGGAATTAGAAATGTAGACCTTTACAGCCATGGTGACAATGACTTGAAAGGTGAATCTGAAGGGTTAGATGAGCAATGCAGAGCTATGAGGAAGTGGCTGAAAGGGTGGACATTGACAGAAAGGATGGGGGATGGAGGCAAGACTCTTGAAAACAGACCATACTCAACTTAAGAGACAGAATATATTGAAACACTGCCTGGCCATCCAAAAAAGAAAGGAGGATCCTTAACACAGCTTTATAATGGAGCTGATTAAATGTGAATCTCTTTGCCCTTGGTTTCCTAATGTGAGGAAAGACTGACTGAAGACAGTTCTCAGCTTTTGAAGGGGCTCTGTTTATATATATGTCAACATTNAGTTGGAGGTGAAAAGGTTAGCACTTGACCCAGGAAGTATCCATGTTTGTTTCAAAAATAGATCTCCTTCATAAATTTCTTCACTAGTTTTTTTTTCCATTTTGAACTTTGATTATAATAAAGGAGCTGTTGTAATTGTAAAAAGATCAATGCATTAACTGGACATTGGTTGGATGGAAATATACTTATAGGGAAAGCTGCAGACTCCCTGACAATGGAAGGTCCACTTCTTTGAAAATAAATACCACCCTTCTGTCCTTCCCCATATGTCCTTCCCTTTACTTTGCAGTAAGTCACAAACTGTAGTCCAGCCAAATACATAGATGCTTAAGCAGACCTGAAACTTGAATATTTTTATTACAGACATCTTAAGACCCGTAAACTCTGCTCTGGATCACATCCCTCCAGGATCTCAGAGCTGTTCATGATTGTACAGGAAATGGGGACGATCATAGGCTCACAAAGGATAACTGATAGAACTCAGTGTGGTACTTCAGGGACATCAAAACATTGTGCGACATGCAGAAGACTATTCACGAATCACACAAAATATACATTCATTGTGCCATTCATCACATTAACGATTAGCTGAAAATACATTGTATCCAGCCAAGATAACTGTGGAAAGAAAGGGTGATTTGCAATACCTTTAGGTTCAAATAATCCAGCACATTTTTTTAAAATGGAGGATAGCCAGAGAAGCAAGAAGAAATCGGTAGTTTGGGAAGACTTGGCACAGCAAAGGTTTTGAATTTTGGGCTTCTCAGGCCTTCTTGACTCTGAAAGAACAAATTGAGGCTACCTTCTGAGGCATCTAGTTCTGTTTGAATGAGAGAGGGTTTTTTTTTTCATTTTTCACCCATAATCACGCATAAACTATCAGTTTTGAGAGTTTGCTCACTGTTTGATATAGTTACCTGCGTGTTTCTAGAAAATCTGTATAAAGATAAATCTCTCGAGAGAAAGCATTTAGAACCAGCAAACTCACACACATGAAACCAACTAAGTAAGGAGTGAATTAACTGTGTAAACACACCCAGTGCATCTCTTCCTCACGAGCCTTCGGATACTCTTTTCTGTGTGTGGGGCCAGGTGGAGAAGAACAATACACAGATTAAAGGTGAGATGCCTCCCTCCTGCAAATGTCTGCTGGCAAAGGGAACTGTCCTCCAAAGGACATCTGAAAGGAACTATAGGTTGTGTGAAAATTCTCACAACAGTGAGGAAGGAATGTTGGGGACCACGGGAAATTGATGTGGGCACCCGATGTCGATTAAGAAGTTAACTTCCAACCAAGTCTCCAGAATTCTCTGGAACTACATTATCTTGGCCAGGAGCTCCCTGGATAGGACCAGAAAGGAAGAGAGAGACTGTAAAGAAAGGAAGATAAGCTAAGAATGTGCTTTGGTTAAGAAATCCCAGCCCAGGAAGAAGCCTGGACTGCCTCAGTGGGAGGTAGTGAGGGTGTCTGAGGTAGATGATGCCGGAGAAGGGACGCAGGGCGAGGAGCTGGATTTCTCAGAAGATTCTTCAGCTTTCTCATCGCTTCCAGGAGGAGTGGCCGGAGAGATGGGCAGGAGCCCCTCCTTCTCACGCTTCTTCTGCTTCATGCGGCGATTCTGGAACCAGATCTTCACCTGGGTCTCGTTGAGCTGCAGGGACGCGGCTATCTCCACCCTGCGCGCACGTGTCAGGTACTTGTTGAAGTGGAACTCCTTCTCCAACTCCGTGAGCTGCTTGGTGGTGAAGTTGGTGCGCACTGCGTTGGGTTGACCCACGTAGCCGTACTCTCCAACTTTCCCTAGGGTAACGGAAGAAAAGAGGAAAAGATAAAAATTCTTAAACCCTTACCTGATTGCCTTATGTTTGGGGCAATATTCGCTTAACTGCTCAGCACAAACCCGGCTGGGAAGCGCCAGTGACAAACGATGTGTATGTAAAGTGTTAACCTAAAGTCCACCCATTAGCGTGGTCTGGCTCGTGATTAATGGAGTTTGTAGATATTAACAGAACTCCACCACCACTGACACCTCCCATCCCCAACATACACACTTCCTACCTCTAGACCACTTAAACCTCAGCCCGTTTTAAAAAGCCGGGCCCAGAAACTCCTTTGCCCCAACACACCTGGGCACCCTACATCACACACTACAACGCCAGACGACACTAGACAGAAGCAAGAACTCATCATTTAAAATCAGTAACTTTCCTAGGAAACCAAGCGCACCGGGCCCTTTCAAAATCAAGCAGCATTTGTTTGTTAGCCGGCAGGACTCACCTGTTTTGGGAGGGTTTCTTTTAACTTTCATCCAGTCAAAGGTCTGGGCTGGAGAAGGCGTCTCTGAAGCTGGGGAGCGACAGGCTTCTTGGTGGCTGGCGTGGAGAGGGGATAAGGAGTTATTATACGTGGCCAGGGCCAGGCTCTGGTGCTCTTGTCCATAAGAGTGGTGAATGTACTGGGGCGAGCCCACCGTGCCCCCAGCATAACCCTGGTGGTGGTGGTGGTGCTGGACCATGGGAGATGAGAGGTTTCCAGAGTAAACAGCAGGCGCGCACGAGGGGTACCCACCACTTACGTCTGCTTCCTGATTTATTCCATAGGGGCCA
This sequence comes from Neotoma lepida, assembly GCA_001675575.1. Classification (NCBI taxonomy): domain Eukaryota; kingdom Metazoa; phylum Chordata; class Mammalia; order Rodentia; family Cricetidae; genus Neotoma; species Neotoma lepida. Next base: position 288,564 of record LZPO01117012.1, on the reverse strand, counting down.
TAAGGCGCACTGAAGTTCTGCGCACCATAGCTTGGACCACAACTCGAGTGGGAGTAGGAAACCCCCAGGTTGCCAGAAGTCTGGTAAGTAGCCGGCTGGGGGTGGTGATGGTGGTGGTGGTGGTGGTGGTGGTGGTGGGGCGAGCTGATCTGCACCCCCCTGCCCACTAGGAAGCGGTCGTCGCCGCCGCAGCTGTTGGCACTGACCGCGCAGGATTGGAAAGTTGTAATCCCATGGTCAGAGGGGTAGGCTCGCGCAGAGCAGGTCCCGGAGTCGCCACTGCCAAGGATGGGGTATTCCAGGAAGGAGCTCATTCTTGCATTGTCCATCTGTCACTGAGTGACTGGGTCCTGCGAAGCCCTGGGTGACCGTGCCAACTTTCTCACTTCCTCCATGGGACCAGAGAAGAAAAATGATATGAATGTACAGTGCGCAAGAGGCGGGGCGGGAAGGCGGAGGGCTCAAGGGGAAGGACACGTGACTTTGTCAGCCAATGGCTGAGCCGCCTGCGAAAGTTTACCGGCTGCAGCGGTGATGGATCACCGTTTCAGTGGCATTTAAATCCCTGGCGCTCCTCAGTCTAGGTGACGCGCGGTCGCCCCCCCAGGCAACCCGGGCCGCGGCGGTTGCTGCGGCCGCTGCTAGAGCTGACTTGGAGCATTGGGGCCGAAGGGAGTAGAGATTGCCTTCTGCGCGCACCCGACTCTGCTCGCCTCCGCCTCCAGGATGTGGGGGATGGGAGGCGACCCTCCGCGGCCCTTTCTCCACCTAGCCCAGAAAGCTGAACTGGCAAGAGGTGAGAGGGGACGAGGCCTCCCGGCTCTCTTGAGGCGGGCATCGGTAGGCCAGAGCTCTCTGCATGGTCGCAAGGACCTTGGCGGAGCTGGGAGCGAGCTGGGTGGGAAGGGTAGGAATTCAGTAGACATCATGCCTTCCGCTCGGGACCGCCGCCACCACCCAGCCCCTGCAGAGACTTGAGCCCGGAACCGCGGCGCCTAGGGCAAGGCTGCGTCACTGGCTCGCCAGCCTCGGAATGTAGGGGGACGTGCCCAGAGGATTGTTTGGGAGGAACCAGGGTGGGTGTGCAGGGGACCAGAGAAAGAAAAGAAACTACTGTCCTCATCTGAGGGTCTCCGAGCCCTCTTCCCTGACTCGTACAGGCCAATAGCGTGGTCACGGGAGCTTCTGTAATTCGACCCCAGGGGGCGGGGGAGCCTTAGGAACCTAGCTCTCTGGGAAAGGCCGAGTGTCCGCTCTATTCTCTGCCTTCCCTCTTCCCTAGATCTCTTTCCCTTTCTCCTCTCCAGCCAGCTTTGCTCTTGGTAGCCCTGCAGAATCTGGAGCAACTCTGCTACTCGAGTTTGAGGCTAGAAGGCAGAGGAGAGAGATGACGCTAGCAGACGTGGCCGGCCTGAGGGCCGAGCCTGAGCTGCAGGCCATCTGTCCCATCTTAGAGACCCAGGAGCTTGCGCACTCCAGCGTAGGCCTCAGAGGGCTGGATCACAGCTCCTACAAAGTATGCTGACCTCCCCTGTCACATTTCTCTCTTTCAGGAGGGGCATGTTAGGAGTGGGAGAGCCTCCTCTTCCCACCGCCCCCTATTGCGTGTCTGGAGGGGGGGCGTGAGGGCTGGCAGGTGGGAGTGGCAGTGGACAGATGGCTGAGTGGATGGGGCACTTTCCAACGGACTGTGTAGTTGCTTGTGTGAACCTTCAGGTCACTCCCCGGAGAGACACGTGCAGATGTGAGCATCATCCCAGGACAGGGGTCCTGTTTTCCATCAACCTCGTCTTACAATGATGCTGATGGTGTCGGTAATTGCTGTTTACTATTAGGCTTAATGTCAGCCCTGGGCTTGGAGAGAGACAAGGCCAAACAGAGAATGGACACATTCTTAAGGAGAAGAGAAATTCAGTGGTCACCTAAGAAGCCTTGCAGACAATTCTGTACAAGTTTTACTCTGGCCATGCTTCTAGCCTTGGATTCAGACATGAAATTAACAGTGTAATTTATGTGTGAGTTTGGGGGTCCCCTTCGCTATAGAAAAAGGAAGTTTTGCTCAGGGCAGGCACTTTTCAAAGGTGAAGTCACTCTTCAGATTTCTGTGTTTTGTTCTCCACATATAGAAGTAGTTACCCCCCCACCTTACCTCACCCCCCCAAAACCTGACCATCCTCAGGGAACCTAAGCAGACCTTTGTCCCTGGTCTCCCTCAGTAGCAATTGAACATTTCTCCCAACCACTTATTTCTCTGTGACCTTTGACTCACCCCCAAAGCGTGGTTAAGGGGGCGCAAGGACTGGAAAGTTTCCCCTGCCTTAGCTTCAGCTCCTGAGGAATCATACCAGAGGAAAGCAAGGCGGACCTCCTGGAGGAGGTTCTTTTGGGAGGGCAGTCCTCCAGCTATGAGGAAAGGAACTCCTGTGGGTCAGGAACAGGAAGTGAAAGGCTCAATGCTGTGAGTGCCAGTGAGCTGCTCTCTTAAGCAGAAGGCCGTCCATTCCTTCTCCTGCTTGTCTCCTTCCCGGCCGTCTGTGGCCTTCCACTCCAGCTCCAAGACGCCTGCCTCAAAGCTGCCCTAGGCCTCCGCTGGCCTCCTGGTGCTAGTACTCGCTCCCTGCAGCCCTCTCCCTCCACCTCTGTTTTCCTGGGCAGCCTAGGTAGGGTGTTTTCCTCAAGATCACAAACACGCACTGGAACCCGGCCCACAGACACCGGGGCGTCCACAGACCTTGCCCTATTAACTGCAGGCTCGGCCTCTGCGGGCTTCGGGCCTATGCTTTTCCGGGGAGGCTCTCCAAGACAACCTTCCCCAGCCTGGAGCGGGTAGGCTTCTGCAGCCCAGATTCTTTCCCAACCCCCACCCGAAGGAATCGGGAAGGCCACTGAGCAGGGTAAGAGACCTTTGGTCTTTTGAGCAAGGAGGCCAGCGACCCACGCAGAAATCGAGCTAAAGTCTCTTTAAATAGCCCCCAGGAGAGTGGGTGAAAGGCGAGCTTGGGCCATGAGAGAAATAAGCTTCTGCAAACGCCTTGCTTGGCTCCAAGTGCCTCTTTCAGGGCTCTTCCACTGGAAAGAGAATGAGCAAGCAGGAGACAAACCGAGGCCCGGAGCTGTTCTTGGCATCCGCGGCTCAGCCAAGCTGTTGTTTTAAAAGAGCAATAAAAATGAATTATGACTAAACGCCTTCTAACTTAATGCTTTCGGACGGGGATCCCCGGCAAATACGTAAGAGGATTTTTATTTGTGCATGTGTTCCTGCAATTGATCTCTTTGATGACATTCTCATTCATAGAAAGCGTTTGATTTATGAGCTTAGGACGAATCGCATCCAGGAGCTGCGCAGCCCTGCCACAGCCGGGATGCCTTGCTCGGCTCTTTCGGAGCCTGGGGCTTGAACCTACACAGACCCCACACACCAAGACTGCTGAGGGACTGGGGGAGTGGAGGTTAGAGAGAAGGTAGGGAGCATACCCCTGAAGAAAGAACGAGGTTTCTTTGTAACTCCCAAGCCTTTGCAGTTAGGAGCTGGGTTCTTAAATATCAATCAGCTCGCCCCACGCACATGTTGCTGCAGTTTCTCACGGTAAGTGAGTCATCAGAACAGAGCCCAGAAAGGAAAAAATAAATNAATGTAGGNGCAGATAAAAGAAGAGGGGGAAAAAAAACAGAACACCCCAATAGCACACCCTAGATCACATTTTATTGATATTTCATTTAAAGTGCTTCTTCTCTGTCTAAGAAAGTGGGTTAATTAATAATCTAAGGTGCAGAAACTCTCGGTTTTAAAATCTCAACTTGCTAACCTGACTTCAAACCTTTAATGATTTATTATTAGTAATGTAAACAGATCTAAGAATTAAATATTGGTGTGTGTGTGTGTGTGTGTGTGTGTGTGTGTGTGTGTGTGTGTTGTGGAGGCAAGAATCGTGGGATGACTGGAAAGAATCCTTCCTGGCACAGATTTTCCAGCTAGTAACCATTGTTTTGTTTTATTTTCTTTTCCTCTATCTTTTTTTAGGTCTGTTTTGCCTGAACCCATCAACAACTGGGAGATTAATCCACCACACTGAAAATGGGGAGAGGAAGGGGAAAAGTTGGAATGTAGATATTTGAAACAAATGTGTATAAATAAATGAATTTTTGATAACTTGGTTATTGACCTAGAGACTGGTAGCTTGTTAAGGGAACTCCACTTATCCTAGATCTGGGGAGTTTCTGTAGGCACTTTATTTTTCCACTTTCAAAAGCTTGGGCTGGGGCCAACTCAGGCAGCCCACTCCTGTTTCTATTTCTAATTTAACTCTATGGCTTGAGTCTCAGCGCTGAAAACCAAATCCATTCCCTTAGGGGGAAAAGAGCCAAAAAACAAAAACAAAAAATCGCTTGCCAGAAGCCCTAGCCACTTTCTGGCTTTCTTCTTTGTTGCTGCCTATTGCAGACTTTGAACATGCCACCCTAATAAAATATATTAAAATTGAAAAAGATAAACTGTGACCAGACTTTTATTTACCACATTAGACTAAAAGAAGTAAAAAGAAATCAGTATGAGCCTTGAGAAAGAGGGGAAGAAAAAAATAAGAAAGCTACTTATAGCAAAGGAGAATTTATTCTACCAAAAATACGCATGACAATGCATCCTAATGTGATACAAAAATAAAAAGAAAGTGACAAGACAATTTATGGTCACTTTCTTGCAGGCCTCGTGTTTTGCTTTTAGGAAAAATCACATAGAAGATTTTTGGGTTCGGTGTAAAACGACTAACACTCCAACACAATTTGTAAGAGATGGCTTTAAAACTGAGTCAGGGGAGAATATTAAACAGAAAACCCTCAACATTTAAGAGAGTAGGGGTAGATCAAGAAGAGACTAAAACAAAAATAAACTCCCAGAATAAAAGAAGGCAAAACCACCTGGTCAAAGGGGTTTTGTGTTGGGATGCTTTCTTTTGCTTTAATGTTCTTAGTAATTCAGATGCTGTAGGTCGATTGTGGTGAGTGTGTCTGTAAAAAAGTCAAAGCTGTCAGCTGAAATATCTACAGGACTGTCCAGGGAGCCTGGCAAGCTGGGCGACAGTGCATCTGAAAGCTGCAGGCAGGAATCTGTAGAGAAAACATTAAAGTCCTGCAAAGAGGGGACCTCGAGGGCCTCGGGACTGTCATTGTTTAGGCCAGCTCCACAGTTCTGGCCCATTGTTGACAAGCAGTTAGGAACAGTGGGTGACTGGTGCTGAAAATGTTTCAAATTTTTCTCATTGCTGGTTAAAGGCGAAACTGGGAAAGTTTGGGAGTCGCCATTGTGTCCGTTGGGAGCCTGCTGTTGAGAGAGCGCGTTTTGCTGAAAAGTGTAACCTTCCCTCTCCAGAAGGGCCCCGGAGACGCTGAGGGCTTGCTCAAAGAGTGACTTCTCTTCGTCGTCCTCCTCCACTTTCTCCGAGTCCTCCAGGCTTTTAAATTTCCCTTCGCTGTTTTGGTTCTCCTTGCACTGGGTCTGCCTCTTGTGCTTCATCCTCCGGTTCTGAAACCACACTTTCACTTGTCTCTCAGTCAAATCCAGCAGCGCGGCGATTTCCACCCTCCGGGGTCTGCAAAGGTACTTGTTGAAATGAAATTCTTTTTCCAGCTCCAAAAGCTGAGTGTTGGTGTAAGCAGTTCTCAGGCGCCTGGATCCCCCGCCGCTGCCATCAGCTATTTCCAGNGATTCTGCGGAAAGGGAAACCAACAAGAGACACACGTACAGTTGAAGGTGGAGGGGTCTGAGCAGGGTTATTCCACTGGAGAATAAATACAGCAGAAAACATCAACACTGCAACAAAATGGCCGCCCCTGGATGCAGTGCAGCTATTGTGCTGCCTGCCTTTCCTGGGAGCCTAGCCCGGGGAAGCCCAATCTCCTCCACCTCCATCAAATCCTGACTGTGGCTCCCCCCAACCTCTTCATCCGGGAGCAAACTTTATATTAGCTACAACACAATTTATAATTAATGCATCAGCTGCTTAGCTGAGCAAGAGCGGTCTATCACTCTTCATTACTGTCAAAAAGCCAAACTCTAGGACAACTAGACAAGAGGAGGTCAGTTCCAACTCAAATAAATCATCCTACATTACACAAGTTAGGGAAAGTCCCCCCCTCCTCAAAATATATATGTCTCATTGTGGAGCTCAGGATCTATTTTCTCCTCCATCAAACCCACTCCTGAGCCCACAGGGGCAGGGGACCCGCTACCAGGCACCTCTCTGTCTCCCCCTTCCCTCGAAGCCCATGGTCCCCTCCCCCATAACCGCTCTCAGGGAAGCCCGCAGGGGGACCAGGATCCCCGGGACCTTGGGCCAAGTCTCGGGACTGACCTTTGTGGCCGAGGCAGGCAGGGCCCGTGGAGGTGGCGGCGGGCGGCAGCGCGGTTTTCTTGGCCGCCTTCTTCTCCTTCATCCAGGGGTACTCGGGCGGCTGCAGGGCGCCGGCCGGCACCGGACTGCCGCGACTGCCCGCGGGGCTCGACTTGGGGCGGCCGCCAGCGCCGTGGCGAGGGTGACTGCCCGGGTTCAGGCTGGGAATGGTCTGCTCAAAAGGAGGAGGAATCAGTGTCGGGTGTGAAAGCGTCGAGGTCTTGATTGATGAACTTTGAAACGTATCAGCGACAGGGGGAAAAGATGTCAGGCACTCAGCGAGCGACGGCTGGCTATTGATAAAACCAATCTCTCGCTCAAATTCGTAATTCATGGCCTTCTCCTTGGAGCCCCCTCGGAGAAAAAGTTCCCTCTTTTGGAGGGGCTTTGGGGGGGCAAGGCCCAAGAAAAAGGCGAGCGCGGAGGAAAAAAAAAATCTATCATAGAAGATCGCTGCTGGGGTGTTTTTTTTCTAATTCACTGATTACAGCCGTATGGGGACCGCGCTACTATTAAACTATTGAATTCATGGAGACAAGGTTGAAATTGGACCGAATTGGCTGTCACATGATTGCTTCTGCCCAATGACAATTTGGGCTTTAATCAAAAGAAGCCACTGTCTGTTTGATTGATCCAAAAAAGTCAGAAAGGAACGCCTCATTGGGGGCCATCGAGGCTTTATTTACACTTTTTTCAGGGCAAAAATACATATATGTGGGTGTGGATGGGAATGCCCCGGAGTGCGTGGGGGCGAGAGTGCCTGTTTGCCTCCTGATCTGNAAGATCTGGTGTGCTCCCTGGAGTGTGTGAGTGTGTGAGTGTGTGCGTGTGAGCCCTGCTGCCGGTCCCGCCAGCGGGTGCCCTCTGCCTCCCCCGCACACTCCGCGCATTGTTTGGGACTGTCGGGAAGACGCCTCGCACCTCACAAATCATTTAAGCACCTCAGCCTGACGCCTGCAGTCATTAACAAAGTAATCCATTAATCTTCAAAGTTTTGACACCCGAGGGCCCTG
>LZPO01117012.1:258993-270469 GCA_001675575.1 Neotoma lepida | reverse complement strand
CAGCTAGGGAAGCGCCGGCGTGGGGGATGGGGCTGAGGCGAGGGGAGGAACAGGAGCAGAGCGAGCTCGGCGGCAGCGGGAGGAGGGCGGCCTCCCCCACCCCACGCCCTCCCTCTCCTTCCTAGGCGTCACTAAAGTCCAGGAAAATTATGCTAATGAGGACAAACGGCTCTCACAAAGGGGATCTCTTGCGGGGCTCTATTTCTTAAGAATCTGTCTGAGAAACCACGCAATTCCCTGCCCTGGACATTTTTATTGGGGTGGGGGAGAAAGAGAAATGAGTTACCCTGACTTTGGGTAGTTTACTTCACCTGCCGCTCCCAATACAGACACCCCAAAGCCAGTCCCTGTGGTGCGGGGATAAGGCCTATTTCCAGACACCTCCCCAAACACAACTCAACTGCCTTTGGTTATATTTCTAGGCCGAAAGGAGGGAAGTGTCCTGGGGAGAGAGACAACTGTCCCCACAGCGAAATGAACCTCTCTGGGCTCAGGCATACACAAAGATACCTAGAAACTTGAGTCTCCACCTCTTGCGTGCCCATTTCATAGTACTGCACGCAAGGAGGTCGCCTCCAAGGAAGATAGATAGGGCTCTGACACCAACACAAATGGACATCCATGATATTTCACCCCCTAATCAGTTGAGTAGCCTTCCTTTTGCTGGGTTGAGCCAAGGCCTACATTTGCTTGGTTATATGCCACAACTTTAAAGAGGATGGGATCATTCCTCAGCTTCTTAGCTTCAGAAGCAAACTCCTCCTGGGTAGGAGTGTGGCAAAGAGAAAACGAGAGGAATGGAGCTTTCGTGCAATTCTGAGGCGTCAACAAGGGTTCTTTCTCAAAGGAAGGTGTTAAAAATATAAGTAGTATGTTTAAACTGTCAGGGAGCCAAAGTGTCACCTTAGAGCAAAAACAAAGCCAGGGGGAAGGGGAGAAATCAAAAAGCACTCCGGGCCAGGGTGGCCTCATGCATACCAATGGTTTTTGTCATTTATGGCTGGGCAAGATTTATGACTCGGCTCCCCAAAGCTGTAAACAGAGCACAAAACAGCAAACACTTGCTCCTTATGGCATATTGCAGCGGCGCAACTTGAAAGGGAAGAGCCGGGACGTGTAGGAGGTGAGACCCGGCCGCAAAAATCCGCTCGGCGGCATTTTCTCTTCAAACCCTCAGGGTCGGATGTGGCATTTGAAGAAAGAAGGCGTGGGTCAATAATCAACCCGCACTTTCTCCTCCAAACTGCTGACGCGACTCTCACCGCCTTCTCAGCTAAGCCAGCTGCAGGGAAGGCCGTGAGAACCAGACCTGGGAATGGACTGTCTNGTCCAAGGGGCTGAGAGCGCTGGAGCAAGGGNCTGGGGCTTCTGCAACTCGTGTACCTTTCCGGCTCACCAGACCAAGCCNAGCCACCCAAGCGCTGGGACCAGGCCCGACCTGAGGAGTTACGGGAGCCACAGGAAAGCTTGGGTGAGAGCTCTACTCAGACCAGGGCCTCCACCGACTCGCGACTAGGTGGCTTCTGGGCGGTGGGCCCCAGCGGGCAAAACAGAGCTCTGATTTCAAGACACGGGGTCTGTACCCCGGCCTTATGCCTCTCATCTGAAATCCAAAAGGCTGGCTTTGGAGGAAGCATAGGCGAGATGATTAAAATTAATGATTTATAATAGCAGGTTTTTGTTGGTTTGTTATTGTGTTGTGACTGAAAATATGCTATTTGATTTCCACCTCTGGAAATTGCTCACTGCCGCGGTAAGCTTTCTAGGTAAACCCCACCGTTCACCCGGCTTCTCCAAACCCGCCAAGTTTTTCTTTGCCCAGCACCTGAGCTTCCCTAAATCCCATGATTTCCAGAGGGACTAGAAGAAAGCATTTTCTCCGGCACAGACGAGTACTTGGAGCAATGAAGGTGCCTGTCTGCCGGCACCTTTCTGCCATTCAAAGGGGTGTCCTCCCCATCTCTGAGAAGTCTCACCGCTCCAAGGCTGTCTGTGCAAGCCAGGGAGGAAGGGCGAGGAGTAACTTTTAGCAAGAAGCTTTAAAATCCAAGAATGGGGAGGGAAGGGATTGAGGAATACCCTGGCCTGCGAGGTTGAGTTTGGTACTTTGAGTGCCTAGGGGGACCAGTTTTTTTAATAGCTAATCGTTTGGCCATAACAGAGTGGCTTTAGCTCTTTCCTGGGAGGAAAAAAACCACTGTGCTCCATGAAAGCAGTTATTGGCTTCTCACTGTGCATGCTTTTATACAGAACCAGTTTGGAGAGTCTGTCGTTAGATGTTTATTCGGCTTGCCGGCACTGAAGCCACAATAAAGAGACTCCTCTAACAAACCTTTACTCCATTTCTCCTTCTTTCTGGTGAAACTGTATTATTTATGAGTCTTTAACTGGGTCAAAAATGCACCAGAACTGGGTCATAAATCATATGAAATGCTGACAAGTAATTGAACAGCAATTAAAGCTTACATTTTATTTCCAAGGGGTGTTTTAGAGCACTCAGAATGGCCTCAGTTAAGCACAGTTACCTCCGAGGTCGGCATGGGGGAAGGCAGAAGCGGCCCTTTCTGGGAAAGTAAATCTCACTCAAGTAGAAGAAGCCTGATTTGTTTTTGGTTTTGTTTTTTTAATAAAGAAATATAATTTTTTGTTTTATTAAAGAGAAAATTTGATTCCAACTTCTCACCAGACATCCCTTTCTCTGCTCCAAGGAGCAAAGTAAAACCCAATTTCTTCCACCTTTCCAAAAACTTCCACTCTTCCCAGGAGCAGAAGGTCCCCAAAGTCCAATTAGCTCCAGCCTGGCCAGTACCTTGGAAGCAAGCAGTTTAGCTCATCTGCCTCCACGCTGGCAACAGCTCCGTTTCAGAGACTATAAAGCCAGAGAAATGCCTGTCTTTGCTTGCTGGGGACTATACCTGCAAAATTCCCTCTGATTTGGGGCACATAAGCCAGTTCTTTAACTCAGGCTGGCTTAGGGGTACAGAAAGCACCCAAACGAAAAACACTGATGGAGCCCCAGTCCCTTTCTGAAAATCAAGACAACCCAACCTCCAGGCAACTGGCATGCTCACCAGCACCCCAAGCTCCCCCTAGGTCTAGCTGTCTTTCTCCATCCCTCCCAGGCAGATATTGCTCTGGAAACAATGGCATGCCCTCCAGGTTGGACTCATAGGGTCCGGCATGGGGAACTCTGCCCCTGCAACCCAACACTGAACAAAGTGGCTGGAAGCATCATCAATAAAATGGCAGCGCATCTGCACATTTTCCTCATTGATTTTCCTCTTCCATCTGCTCAGGCTGCCCAGGTCAGCCCCAACCCTCCATCCTGCTCAGTAAACACTGAGCAAATGGAGGGAGGCTCCCTTCTCAGCCACCGGCCCCCACTCTTTTCATGATGTCTGGCCCTTCTAGCCTCTGACCGGCCACCTCTGCCTGACCACAGCTCCCGGCTACCTCAGACATCAGAACCCTCCCTCTGCCTGGGGCTTAGCTCCTGGAACTTCAGCCCTGCAGGTTGCAGTGGGACAAAGCAACCCTAGTACTGGAGAGTACTTGGTCCATCTAGTAGCCCCCAAGTGCTCTCTCCATTATACCTCACAATATTTTCCAGGGAATTAAACTCGGAGTCTGAGGAGCTACTGGGAATCTTTCAAATGCTTTCGGTTCTAAAACAGAAACAAAGGAAGACAGAGGCTGAGGGTCCTGACCGTGATCCAGTGTCTCCTCGCCTGACCCTTGTCTCTCATAGCCATAACTCACTCTAGATATGAACAATCAAAGGAAATACCTTAAAATAAATTCCATCCTCCTGGTATGGCCTGGAGTCCCATCGGCTAGCTTGCCCAGAACTGCTCCATGAGAACTGAAAACTGCAACCCGCTGGAAGAGCGCCTGCCTGCTCCGGAGAAAGGGATGGAGAAGGAGAAGGAGGAGGTGGGTGCGTGGGGGTGGGGGAAAAGCTCTTGCTCTAAAGAGAATCTAGAAAACGTAATCACAGATGAAGGCTGCCTGGGTCTCCGCTCCAAATACCACAATAATGTGCAGTATTATGTGCTCACGTGGTCATACGTCAACTTAAATCCTTTTATTTGAAATAGGAAATCACTGAAGGAACCAGGTTAGATTTGGGGGAGGAAAAATAGAGGATCTCGACCAGGGTCGAAGGGTTCTGTCTTAGCAGCAGGACCATGAGGGGGGTACCCCATACACATACATATCACACAAAGGTGCTTATCTCCACTTACATATCTTTACACACACTCCAAACACCAGTGAACAGCAATGCTGTCTGTCTTCTTAATGTCCACTTAACTTTCCCTATGGCCTCTCTTCTACAGACAAATTGAATTCAACATGCCCAGCCACTACCCCCTCCAGGCTTCTCTGACCCACAGACCAGGATATCAGAAGGCAAGAGCCAAGCCCAGAGATGACTGGCTAGTCAGTGGATCAGTCAGCAGATTTCTTTATGGCATGCAGTTGTATGGAGTTTGCTAACACCCACGCCATACACCACAGTCACTGGAGAAACCAAAAAGGCCTATAATTACCTGACAAATGTTAAAGTCTCTCCTCCAAGTCCAGTTGGTTTTGTTCAATGACAGCCCACTAGGAAAGCCATGCTCTGCTCTAAAGTTGTGGGTCAAGATTTTGCTAAATCTGGAGAGACCTAATGCCCTAGCCAAACCCATACTTATGCATTTCCTCAGTGCATAGCTGAGTGATACATGAAATTATATGCTTCTAAAGATGAAAAATGTAAGAGGAAATGATCNAATTGCCTCTGAAATAGGGGGAAGCGCTGAANTCCACTGGAGTCTCACGTGCTAACCCACCAGACAGCCTGAGACCCTCCCTGCACACTATTCTGTACACTCGCCCCCTAAGACAACTCCACATCTGCCAGCTGAAACTNAACAGGTTCTGCTTAGTAGAACCTGGCTAAAACAAACAAACTGTCCTCCCAGTCTCCACCCCTACCCTTGCCCTCTGTTTGGTAACATCCCCCACACATTTCAACCTTTTCACAGGCTGTCCTAAAAATTCCTAGTCCTGATTTCTGAACTTTGAGTGTTCTGAGAATGCCATAGTCTTATTCCTAGAGAGTTAGTCTTCAGCTGGCCCTAAGTGAGGGGACTTACTTGTAGCAACTGCAGAAGACTGTATGAGTCAGGGACCCAGAAGGAGTCTGTTGAGAATGTAAGGCCCTAAGAGACTTTCTCATGAGGAACGGGGGTGCCCAAATCACAACCTTGGAAGTGAGTACTAGCCTAAGCTGGTGGCAATACACTTCAAAGTTTCTGGCTGTGATATACCTGGAAGACTTCCATAGAAACTTTCCTAGCCTAACTCAGATGCTGGAAAGCAAGAATCCAAACCTGCCTGGCCCAGGTTTGAGAGATAAAGAACAGACCAAATGCTGGCTTTCAAGGGTGTCTTCTGCCCAAAGTAATACCCATTCACCACTGAATCACCACCATCCACCAGTGCCAGCCATTCACACTGAGCTTTCTAGATAGAGAGGGACCTAGAAATACNGCCCAGTCACTGACAACGCCCTTCCCTAAGTTTCTGCAGAGGCATTGATTCAAAGATAAGAAGATCCCCCTTCCAAACTCTCAACAGTTTCAAGCAAACTGAAACTCCTGAGGCCATAAGTCAGTAATAGCAATCCCTAGAGCTGCTTCAGAGAAATGCCTTAACCTCAGTGAGGCCCACTGGCATGTCAGGCCCATGTTGGAGCCACCATGCCACTAACATCCCCATTAGTGCTCCAACTGCTGTTTAACAATTAACATTAAGGATTAGTGTGGGTGATTTGGTGGAATGAGAAGGGAAGAGAAATCTGAGGAAGCCAAAAGAAATTTAATTTGTGAGAAAAACAAAACAAAATTCTCCTAAGAGTGAAGTTAGGCTGTGCAACCCACACAGGCACCCAACAGCTGAGTGTCTTCCTTCATCACTCTGAATTCCACTTTCCTGAAGCAAAACTGGGGGCGGGGTCACCAGACCCTTTCCACTTTCCACTCACTCCACTCTGGCCAGGACTGAGAACCCNTGCTGTGAGCCAGGCCACCAGAGCCAAATTGGAGGAAAGTTGGCTTGGGAGGAGCAGGTGACCAAGCACACAGACTATTAGTCAATATTTGCCAGGCTGTTGGCAGATTAGATATATCTGTACTCAAACACTGCAATCTGATTTCTCTATCAAAACTGTACTTAAATGATAAATCTTTATTTAACACGAGATGTTTCCTGTGGGTACAACTGCAGTACAAATGGGCTCCAAGCTCTCTCGACACCAGTGGATGTGTATAGCATGTTATACTCCTGCAGCTTTCAATATTGACAATCGTTCTGTTACTTGCAAATATGCAAATCATGTATACATACTGAGTTGTAAATACCTAAACTGTTCCATCTATACTTATAAACAGATACCCGTAGCTGAGACAGTAACTCCATTACTAGGACTGTTTACTTCCTACTGATTAAAATAATGGTATTCCAAACTGCATTCCAGCCTCAAAGCATCACAAAGTAGCATGTTGGAATTAATTAGCAATCTGATATCTGTCTAGGGAGCAAATTTTAGGAAAGATTTGGACCTAGGGAACAGAATACAAAATATGAAAAGTTTGGCTTTTTTTTTTTTTTAAAGAAGTAATCCCCGGGTTGGAGGTGCTTCATAGGTCAATGGTAGAGTGCTTGCCTGGTATGTGCAGAGGCCCTGGGTTCCATTCCCAGCACCAGAAAAAAAGTTTAACCCTTGAAAAGACAAAGTAAACTCATTCGTTCACACTAAACTTTTGAAAACTATTCCAGCAGCCCCTCCCCCAAACAGGCCCGTAATTTATGGCTCTTTTACAAGGTAATAAACCACAGTAATTACCTCCCTGCATCTCAAACTAAAAGAACAAATTAAGCCAGAACTTGAAAAGAATTTTAAAGAGTTTTTCCCTTGTTCCAAATAGAAAAAGAAAACATTCAGACACAGAAGATCTGAGCTTTCCTGTGGGAAGCACTATGGATCTGCCCCCATAAAAGACTGAAGCAGACTCTGCCTGAGCAGGGCCTACACACTGGGAAAACGACAGTCTCTCAAGGCAGAAAGACCAGAGACAATGCAGNTGGTGTAGACTAGTTTTCTCAACCCAGAGCTGGAACTGGCTGGCAATTTCAGAACCTGCAGCTTCCAGCCTCCCCAGCCACAGCCCACATTGCAGCCCCTTCGCTGCCTTGGCTCCTATTTGGTTCCGCTTTGCAGTTGGGTGTCTGTTTGGGGCTTGTAGGAAGACACCAGCACACCCCCTCTGACTCTCCCTACCTCTTCTTTTGCTCCTGCACTCTCTGCTCCTGCCTCCTACAGGCTTTGGAGCCTGCCCTTTGTCTGCCTCATACCCACATGGTCCTCCCGGAGCCCAGCTCCAAAGTCTGCCAAAGTTAAATATTGACCAAAACCTTTTTCAACCAGCTCTAGTTGCCAGGAGTGGGGGTGGTACACTTCTCCCTGCCTCCTGGTGCAAAGTCCCAAGCCTGAGGAAGAGTTTGGTGCAACACTTACCTCCAAAGATGTTTAAATCTGAACCAGGAATGGTCTTCAATCCCAGGTGCTCAGGGAATCGCTTTTTCCAGTGTCCAGGCACTCTGCAGACAAATAAACACCAGAGGGTGAATGGTGGCTGTGAAGGGAAGGGATGAAGACTGGAGTTAGAAATGTGTCCTGTGTGGGCGCCAGGGTGGCCCCAGGGTGACGCGGACACGGAGTTGTCGCCAGGGCACTGGTCCATGAGACGCACTCATAGCTCGAAATATTCCAGTCTACAAATGGCCCGAAGATGGTGATTTATTTTTGTAAAACAAATACATACTCCATCTCTGCACCCACAATCTCCTTTTCCTTTTGAATGGCTTTTGGGGGGGATGGAGAATGAATTAAAGGAAAGGAAAAATAAGATGGCTTTGCTGGTGATGCGGGATCCGCTGGCAGAGTTCCGCTTGTACCCCAACTTGGGGAATGTGAACGCAAGCTTTATTTTCTTTTGCAAACAATGGGAAGCCTTGTCTGGAAGCATTCAATCACAGGCTCTGCTGAAACCTCACTAATAGCGTTCATTTCTGTTGGCGGGAAATCAGACCCCTGCTCAGTCCACAGATCAGGGGCAGTCTTGGGAGGTTTTGTCTTCTGGTTCATTCAAGGGCTGGGCAAGCTATTTCTTGGTCCTGGTGGGATGGCAGGACTAAAGCAGTGCCAAGTCCCTAAAAACAGACCAACTACTGCAGCTAGAAACCAAGCAAGACCAAAGTGCTGGACGGTAAATACCAGCCCTACCTGTGCAAGCCTCCCCANCCCCCCAGCCTCCACCCCAGATGTTACTACAGCCTCCCTATTTCAACATTCCCTTGCCTTCTAACCAGAAAATGGTCAAAGTGCCCCCAGATGGCTTTCTGGGGTCAGGAAAGTGCAGAGAATGGTCCCAGCTTGTTGGTCCTCTGCTGAGACTGTGCGGGGATTTTTGCTTCTCCAGCCCTGACCCTAACCCAATCACTACCCACCTGCCAGCCTGCTCCAAACCAGCCCTGTGTAGGTCTGCCCTACACCTATGAAATCCAGCTGATAGCCAGAAAAGAACTACCAAGTAGCTGAGAAATTGCCTGAGTCTTGGCTTGGGAGCCTCCTAGAATGCTGAGGATTTGGCAGAAAACTGGCAGCTGCCTTCTGCCACAAATCCACCCACAGTCTTTACTCTCCATAAGGGTGCTTAGGACCAGAATCCACTCTGGACCCCTTTGTCTTGTTCAAACTGCCACTCTGTGTCTTCAAGGACAGAGACCCCTGGCCTTGGGACTCCTGATGTGATTCTGAGCAGAGTGGGGGCCTAGATGTTGTGTACTTTGCTACTCAACTTCACCCCAGAAAGATCTGCTGTGCCCCAATCCTCCACCACCACCACCACCACCACCACCACCCACAAGGCCTAGGAGTATTGTAATTATTATGGTTATTATTGTTGTTGCTATCTCTTTATCCTTAAGTCTAATATTCATGGTTCCTGTTCCCTATAAATCCTTCAGACTAATGAGTCACGGAGAGATGCTGTTCAGGTCTCTGGCTCTGCAGTGGCTGCAGCCGTTGTGGCCTCTCCCGTGTTTTTGGTGTCTACTTGCTCCCTCACTTGCCTAGCGCCAGTGATTTATGAACGCCGGGAAAAATTGAACAAAGCCGCGTGCTCCTCCTGTGGTATCTCTGCAGCCTTCCCCAGCGTGAATCAGAACATTACCAACTGTCTGCGCTTCTGTCCGACTTCATCACCAAAACCAGGGTATGACCATAAGAAAAGAAAGAAAGAAAGAAAGGAAGGAAGGAAGAAAGAAAGAAAGAAAGAAAGAAAGAAAGAAAGAAAGAAAGAAAGAAAGAAAGAAAGAAAGAAAGAAAGAAAGAAAGAAAGAAAGAAAGAAAAAAGCCTGAGTCCAAACTCACATTTCCCTCGACACAGAGCCTCCCTGGACTCGCAGCAATCTTACAAGAAAGCCTTGGACCTGGTAAGCGCCGGACAGTTCCGTTCTCCACGCTGAAGGACTCTTGTCTGCCTTCCTGAAGGAGTTAAAAGCCTTTGGAGATAGCTCTGAAGGTGTGTGTACTTAAAAATCAAATAGGAAGTTGGAGTCTCACTACTGAGAGATTTATTCCTAGTGAGGCCCTGACGACTTGGATCCATTCCTGATGATCTCCATTAATTATTTAATGAGTCACGTGACCACAGAGATCACAATTTCAATATCTCCCTCCTACTCTAACAGGCGCTACACCTTGATCAGTGGCAACCAAGGTCCATGCTTGGCTTTTTTGTTCCCTGGGCCTCCAAAATGCAACCATCCTTGTCCTAAAAGGCAATGTCATGGAAGTGCTAGGTTGNGCACGGCAGGATTAATAATTCTGGGGCTACCAGAGGCGTCAGAAGGCATCATCAGGGGCTACTTCTGAGGCATCAGAAGTCCCTCACCTGAACTCAGTGGTCAGCCCACCTGTTGGAATGCCCAGGATAGGGCAGTTTAGATACACAATCCCCTGGGACAGCTTTAATAATACATCCATTCTTTTTCCAAGCTCTACACACACCTGTGACTCTACCCATCAGCACAAGCCTAGATATCTATCTCCAGTTCTCCATTTCTGTTTATCCTGCAGCAGAAAGGTGCCCATGTACTTATACCCATCCAGAGTGATGCCAAAGGTTCTACAACCCACATTCTCATTAGCATAAGGAAATTGAAGAGAGTCATTCAACTGCCTCAGTTTCCTCTTCTGTAAACGGAGACAATTGAACCAAAATGGCCCCCAGTTCTCTTTCATCTTGAACACTTGACATCTTCAGATCAGCAATAGGAACATCTGAGTTCCAAGGCAGAAATTACAGCTTAGAAGGTTTCATGACACCCTCCTGGAATTATCCCATTTCTTCACCTCCTCTGCTTTGCATACCATCCTTTTTTTTTTTCCAAGACAGGGTTTCTCTGTGTAGCCCTGGCTGTCCTAGAACTCACTTTGTAGACCAGGCTGGCCTCAAACTCAGAGATCTGTCTGCCTCTGCTTCCCCAGGGCTGGGATTAAAAGCATGCACCACCACTGCCAGGCAGACACCATCCTCTTTGAGATACAAAGCATTTTTTTCCCTTGATGAAGTGTATAATGTAGAAAAGGGATGCCAGGAACAGCAGTTGGGAAAGGTTAGGCCTGAGTTCTTCCTTGCAGGACTATACCTATTAATGCAGACATCAAGGGGATGATGGTGAAGGCCTATTGCTTGTACAGAATCCAGTCATGAGGATGGGAAGCCCGAGGTTGTCATTTGCTACATTTATTCTTAATCTCTCTAGAGAGTTGCTGATCCGTTTCTATGTTGGAACTGCTAGTGGGAGAGCAGCAGGGGACAATGGCACAGTTTGAAAGCTTGGGGAACACTGGTGTCCAGGAGATGCAGAGAGAAGGGGAAGAAGTAGAGGGACTAGGGCACTCTGGGATTGCTGACATAAAGACAGAGAGAGCACGGGTGGGCCCACCCCATATATCTGGGTAATCTTCCCATGAGCTGCATCCTGGGTATTAAGTACTCCACTATGCCTGTCACAGATGAATTCCTGCTGTAATAAAACACCGGGTATATCGTAGATTTCAGCAAAACTAGCAAAGAAAGCCTGCAAACTGCCATTTTTCTTCAAGGGGGAGAGTGTTAAGTACTTAATTCAAACTGTGACCATTAAAGTGTCTCCTACCCGATTTAGGTTGATTTCAGATGTTGATAAAACTTTTCTCTCCAGAGTCATGCACAGCTTGGCTNTGTGACTAAAGCGGATGAGTGTGGATTGAAGGAAGAGAGGGCAAAGTGGGGGGAGCATGTGCCAGGCTCGCTTTGGTGAGAGAACTACAGAGCTTACACAAAATACTGTCTTTAAAGGTCAAGGGTTTGAAGGACTA
>LZPO01117012.1:224329-238577 GCA_001675575.1 Neotoma lepida | reverse complement strand
TCCTTGTCTGCCTGCCAGCTTTTCCTTCTCCCTACACTCTCTGGGGTGGGGGAGCAGGGAAATGCCTTACCCGCACAGGAATTCATCCGCTGCATCCAGGGGTAAACAGGGCTCGTGTACTTCCGGTCGGTGCCTTCCTCATGGAGGGCTTTGCCCTGCACGCTGCTGCTGTCAGGTTTGTACTGCTGCTCGGGAGAAAAGTGCAGGTAGTCCCCGGGGCCCCTCTGCTTGCTATTGCCCGAGGGTGAGGCGCCACTGAGGTCCTTATCAGAATAGAAACATGAGGCCCCGTACTCGTAGGATGCCCGGTTGCAGGCCAGGACCGAGTTGGACTGTTGGTAGAAACAAGGTGAGGTGTACGTCTTGTCCGGAAGACTCGACGCCCCGTAAGAGGCCGGGAAGGGCCTCAGCGCGTCATAGCCGGCCGGGTAGAGGGGCAGCTGGCCCAAGAAGGAGTCCTGGCCGCTGGGCAGGCTCCCAGGGAAAGTGGGATTCACAAAATAGGAACTCATTTGCGCGCCCCTCTGCAGGACTGTGATTTGTTGTGTATTAGTACATCTGGCTATAACTATTAGTAGTCATCGAACTGGTTTGTTTCTGGATGGCCGAACGCCAAAAGCGACAGCAGCAAATCGCACCAGCTGACGCAGCGGCGGCCAATGGGAGCGAGCGCCGAGCCCGCTCCCCGGGGACCGCGGCGACCGAGGCAGCAAAGTTACAAACAGCCCCCAGCCCGCCCGGCAGATTAATGGGCGCACACAGCCAGCCGGCCCCCGCTCTCCCCCACACACCCCCCGAACGCCAGCGGCGGGCACGGCCCGGGCAGGGAGGTGCAGATCAGAGCCGAGTAGAGGCACTGGTGCCCAGGTCAATGAGAAGGCCCCACTAGGCCTGATCTTTCCTCTTTCCTTTTTTGCCTTGTTGGTTTTTGCTGGTTTTCCCCTCCAAACAGGAAACCTGACAAGCCTGAGCCAGAAGGGGCGGNGACTAGAATAGCTTTGCTCTTGGGAGCCCTCTGTCCCAGGCAGGTCCTAGGCTGCCCCGCCCCTTGTGTTCCCTTAATCGTGGGTAGGGGTTCTTGAGCTGGAGAAGAGGCTCTGAGAAGCCAGGCCTTCACTCTGTTTTTCAGCCCTGTGCTTTAGGGAATCCGTGAACGCCTTATCCCCTCCCATTCTTACTACAGGTTGGGCCTTACTGCCGAAAGCTGAAAGACCACCCCTCTCTGACCAGACCCAGGCCAAAGGCAGGGCCTTCCTGCAGCCCCTTCTCCCCACTACTGCACTCGGTGTTTGACTCGCCTGCAATGGCTCGTGCCTGCGTGGGCTTAAAGCAAGCAGCTACATCAGCTGTGCACCACATCCTATCTTTGAACCCGGCGAAAGAAAAGGCTAAAACCCATGGTTTCATCAAGAAATGCTCTATAGAAGAGTGTTTGTGAAACCGGGACTAGGAAGCCATCGAGGGAATTTAACTCCCCTCACCCAGCGTCCCAGGACTCCCCTAAGCTACTGGGACTGCTCAGAGCAGTGACAGATAAAATTCCAGATGCAGTCTCTCCTTAGTCTCATTCCAGAAGCAAGAGAGATGCAGGGCCCCCAGTTGAGCAGGGCACGAAGTGCAGCTCCTGGGGCCCAAAGCTTCCCACACGATAATTAATGGGCTTGGTTTCCTGGTAGTACGTAGATTGCACGCACTGTCGAGGGGCATACCCACTTGCCCACTACCTCCCCACCCCTCAAATACCCCTACTGCTGCAGTAGCTCCAAAACTAGAATAGTTCTGCCATCCTGTCACCAGCTCCAGAATCCTGAATTGTCCTGACCACCTGCCCAGGCCTGGTGACTCCAGACTGGACATGGAAAGCCTGTCTTGGGCTTGCTGGCACAAGGATCAGTCTCATTTTCTAAAACGTGATATCGGTTCGATGGCATTTATGTTTGTAGGGCTTGTAAAAGCTCTTGAATCAGCTTTCAAGTCCCCAGTTCTGTGGGCAGCCGAGAGACTATTCACAACATTTGGTTGGAATTCAGGAGGTTGCTCNTAAGCTCTGTAAAATCCTGGCCCATGCGGACTGATGAGGTTAGGCTTTGGGCCGAGGAAACAATTGGTAATGGTCCTGTAGGACTCGGGTAACGACTTCCTTAATCTCTTCTTTGCTTTTCTGTTTTTCCCTGACCTTCCCCCCCTCCAAAAGGGAAAAATTGGAAAAGGTCTTGCCTGAGGTCGGTCTCCAGAGAGCCTATGAAGGCACATCGAAGGAAGGCTGTGCCAGAAACCGTGTGCCTAAGTCTTTATCTCTCCAACCCAAGAAAGTTTTTTCTTTCCATAAAACCAAGAGTTATCCAGGAGAGAATAAAATTTAGCGTTTCTCATGGAGAAGATGCAATACATGAAAAATGAAGACTTGGGAGAAAAAAGGGGGGATTTTTTTTCTTAAAAAGCTGTTCGAAGAAAATAGTTTGAGTTTGGTTCTCAAACAAAAAAATCAGATAACAATTATTTCAACCAATATTATTTGAGGTGAAAACAGCCAGTCTGTAGGTGTTAATTGTTTACATTCATCGTTTCTCTTCCATTCTTCCATGTCCTGCACAGGGCTGGAGCTGGTAACAGTTTACCACTGTTATTGTTATGTTTTGATTTGGATTCTAGATTTAATTGTCTCAACCAATAAGAGAATTTGATTTCTCAGCTAGGAGCCAGAAAATGCATTTCCAGCTTTTGTAAACATTACAATGGAAAAAATATTAAATTGAAATCTTTACGTATAAGACGTGCATATTTAAGCTGACAGTCTATTTATTCTTCCATATATATGGAGAGAGAGAGAGAGAGAGAGAGAGAGAGAGAGAGAGAGTCCTGACTGATCCTCTGAGTGGGGAACACCCTCAGTAGAGCCTCTCCTAAGGCGATGAGAGTGACCACCCCAGGACTCTCTCTCTGCTAAGTCAAAGCCACACAGAAAACTTACCTCTCATCTTCTCTTCAAAGGGGGTAGGATGGCAGTAGGGTGGCAGTTTGCCCTTGCCCTGGGCCGCCCATTGAACCCCTCCACTTCGTCCAGCCTGGAGCCGGGCCTGCAGGTGTGTGGGAGGACCCCGATGGTCCATCTCCATCCAGCCAAATCTCTAGCCCAGAACCCAAAGCACACAGGTGTGGCTTCTGCCAGTCACAGGCCCTCTCCAAGAGCCGCCTTCCATGCCAATTCTCAGGGCCAGCCAGGCCAGCAGGCCTTAGAACTACAATTGGTCTCTCCGATGTCAAAATCTCAAAGCCAACACGGTCCCCAACTGGCAACTGGCGTGCGCCCCCAGGGCGCCTTTGGGACGCGTAGTTTGGACAGAAGCAGCCATGACCGGCCAGGCGGCCTGTACAACCAGTCTCCATGGTGCTGGTTAGGGGCGAGGGAAGGACCCGAGTCTATTCCAGCGGCTGAGGTTTCTGTCATGGGTAGCCGAAGCAGGGAGGTTTCACAGCCAAACAGACCCTGAGAGACTGCCCCTTATGTCCCCCTTTGTCCCCCCCTTCCCCTGTTTCTGGGGAATCTCTGAGGGGCCGGTACAGCAGTCGCGCCAGGCTCGAAGAGGCGGGCCGCTGCTGGCGCCGGTCCCGGTGACGGCCACAGCGTGGCAGCAGCGAGCTCCCAGCACGGTCGCAATAAATAATCTGCCCGAGGCAGCCACAGTCAGGCAGCCAGCGGCCCTAGGAGGCAAAAGCGGCGCTTTATCTGCCCCTGCCCGGGGCGCACCCACAGCGTTGTCCGGCGAACATCCCAAATATCAACGTGTCCTTCTTAATAGTCTGGTCTATGCCGACATACTCTCTTGAGATAGGAAAACAACAACAAGCAAAAACCAAATAAACAAAAAAGAACTATAGCCCAGAACCTCGCGACTAATTCTCGAGTGGCTCTGTCTCTTGGGGGCAAATCTGACCTGGTCAGATGCGCTTTCAGGCCCAGCCACCATGGCTGGTACCACCGCCCAATGCCAAGCTACAGCCAGGCCAGCAGCACTCAGTGCCGCCTCGCGGCTAACTGTAGTCCTCTCCCTGGTGGCTCGGGAGGTAAGGAACCGTGGGCACCAGCCTATCACTNTCCTTAGGTGGGTTGGGGCTGCCATCCTGTTATTTCTCAGACTCCGTTTTGCAACCTTCCTTCAGAAATCTTAGATGCGGTCCTTCCACACGCGCCAACACAACAGTCCTCTGCACCGAAACATCCCCCAGTAGCACCCAATTAATTCGATTCTCTCCTCCAACACAGAATTCCACCCATGCACCTCGCCCCTTTCCCAGGGCTCCAGACATCACTCTGGTCGGAAAACCGGGCAAATGAAGCAGGCAATCATCGGAGAATTCTGAATTAGTAAGTTTTGCTTTTGTGTTTGCTTGTTCACCCATCCTCCCTTCTCTCTGAGACTAGCCCCACATGAGAGAAGAGTGTGTGCTGAAGCTGACAAAACGCCCGTGGGTTACCTCCCTTTGCTCTCCTCTCTGCCCACATTCCCAAGTCGGGAACTATATCTGGTTACTGGAGGAGTCAGTTGAATCAACTGGGTCATGAATGAAATAATGCCAAACCCCAGAGGCTAATAGGGAACAGTAGAATGCCAGATGACTTCCCTTTGGGCTTCCCGGGGTCACTGGGGAAGGGGGAATGAAGACCCAAGCGCTGCTGCCCAGTGTCAGGGCACTGTGCCACAGAGGGAAGGCTGATCTGCCTTGAGGGAGGAGAGTGATGTAGGTGGTGGCGGTAGCGGGTGAGAATAAGTGACGTGTTTGGGCTGTGGTGTGTATTGGGGCTGGTGTGAAGGGACAGTACGGATGATGGTGAGAAATGCCCCTTTTCAAAGTCGTTCTGGGTGCCCTCTCCCACCACTGTGGCACCTCACCCACCTTTGCCCTGTCTCCTTCCCACATGTCTCACCTTCAGACCGCGGCTCCCAGAAGCTCCTGCCTCTCTGACAGCTGTCGCTTAGGCTGCCCAGGAGACGAACTGTCCTCCTTCCTGGTGCCAGAGGACGCAGGAAATTAGCCAGGTTGTGAGTTGCAAAGCGGCGGCTGCTGCTCCAGGAACTGGACGCGCCCCACCTCCAGCGACAGCGGCCGGCCTGGGCCTGGCACTGGCTTCCCTTCGCTCGCCATCGCCGGACAAAGCGCAGCCCAAGCAGGCTGGGAAGGCAGAGCTCCGAAGCACGCAGGACGGAGCGGAGCAAAAGAATGCGGCTCTATTCTCGCAAGGGAAATTATAAAAAAGTTCATGTTCACGGTTCCTATCCACATGACCGACAGCGGCCAATGGAAGGGCCGAACAACTCATAAAGTTGTATTGCAAAGTTGTAAATTTTCATAAACAACAACGGATTTATGACCCTTTCCCCATCACTAAGAG
The DNA here is from genome assembly GCA_001675575.1 of Neotoma lepida. Classification (NCBI taxonomy): domain Eukaryota; kingdom Metazoa; phylum Chordata; class Mammalia; order Rodentia; family Cricetidae; genus Neotoma; species Neotoma lepida. The sequence goes on along the minus strand of LZPO01117012.1, from coordinate 233,185 downwards.
GAGGCAGCTCTTACACCGGCGCCATCTTACCACCGAGGCTGTCCCGACTTGGGGCTGCAGGTTTTACAGACCCTTTTAGGTCCGATTTTATTAAAAGAATCCTAAGAAGCTGGCTCAACCCAGCCAGGAGATAAGAATGGAGATCTTCGCGGACCAAACTCAGGATGCTCTAAGCTACTTCCACCGCCCCTCGTCCCTAGTCCCTCGCTGCTCGCCCCTTCCCCAACCACAGTTCCTCTTCTGCAACAGGACTTGCCTAGGTTGCGCAGCCGAGTCTGAGGACCATGACAGTCCCAGAACCCCTCCGCTGCAGTGTTGGGCCCTGGGGCACCCTCGCCTCTACAGAAGGCTAAGTGGGGGTGCTGCGGCAAGGACCCTGAATCCCATTTCCTACTCTGGGGCTGAACTCAGGGCGCATGCGGAATCCGGAATCAGTTGGAGGGTAGGTAATACCCTTTTAGAGCTCAGTCTACACCTTTAGAGGAAAGGTTGAATTTGGAATTCGTTCTTGGAATTTGTGGAAGTTTAACTGTATTAACTAATAGCTGTTTTCAATGGATCTAGATATTGGTGCATACACAATAGCCAGACAAAAACACCTACAAAGAGGAAGGCACATATACAATTATAGACGCAGAAAAATGCACGCATAGACGTGGAAAAACATACAGTTGGACACAGAAACCCACACATCCAATTATAGACGTGGAAAATGTTGACACACAACACAGATATACATACATTATGGATGTGGAAATGTACACAATTATGAAAGCTATAAGCAACCACGCACAAAAAATAGAAGTACACTTATACAAATCTACACACAAACATGGAAAAAGAGACATGACACATTTATACATGAATATTTAAAATTTAGACTTAAGGACAGTCTTTGCATGTTGGCTTCCCCTTGGTCCTTTGACCTACGGACAGGGCTTGCCCTTCAGCTATGGCCACCTCCCTTTGCCCCAGAGCCTCTGGATAAAGCAGTCCATGTTTCTTTGTCACCAAGCATCTTTATTGTTACATAAAACGTAGGTAACTGGGCTGGTAAGCATGCCTTCCCTGAGCCCCAGGCTGGGTCTAAGGGGGACATGGGACAACACGGGAGATAATGGGCACTGGGGTGGGTATTGGACCTCTCCCACCCACAACAGAATTAGTTCAACACAACACACCATGCTACAAAGTCACCCCATTAAAACATCCTTCCCAAGTCAAGACATTCCTTTACAAATGAGCTCCAAGATTATAGAAATGACAAAAAAAAAAAATCTGGTTCAAATATACAGTATTTGTCCTTGTTAGGAAAAGTCAGAGTATACATATTCAACATGGCTGAACAGTAGGACACAGAAGCAAGGGAGGGGACAGTGAGGTTGGGAACATCTCCTTAGTCCCACAAAGCCGAAGCTATTCCAGAGGTGTGCAGCCAGCTCAGGAATGCTCCCCTCCAGAAGTAGGGGTAATGGCCCTGAACTTGAGGTGCCAAAGCCAGAGAAAGAGGGATTCTAGGCTGCAGCATTTGGTATGTTTTGGAATAAATATATTATTTTTCAATTTAAATAGAAGCCAATGCCCTGGTCCCTGAACCTCATTGCCTTGTCAGTGAAGCCTGGGAGACCCCAACGACTGTCAGCTTGAAGCATCAAGGCCTGGCCGGGAAGGAGTGGGCACGGAAAAGCATGAAAGCCAGCCAGCACAAAATAGGTAGTTTAGGCCTAGTAGGTAGTACTGATCATGTTTTTGCAGGGATGGGGGTGGGGGGGCAGGTGCTGGGTGTCTGCCACTGTTAGGACACGGAGAGGGCTTCTTAGGAGTAGTGGCCCACTGGGGCTGGGCCCATAGGTAGTTTGGGGGTGCCTCTCAAGGAGGCCTGTGCTAGGTAGTATTTTGGCTGTGCCAGCGCACAACACTGGCTCAGGGTTGGGGGTATCTACTGGGGTCCTCAGAGGCAGAGAGGGTCCCCAAGGTGACCTAATCTCCCTGGGAGCTAGAGTGAGTGATGGAGTGGGTGGGATGAGGGTGGGGACTGATTCCTTCTTTTTCTTTCTCTCTCTCTCTCTCTTTTTTTTTTTACACTTTATTCCCTCCATTTTTGTAACTAAAATCAGTGAGTCTCTTAAAGACGCTTTTCCGACTGTCCTGTGCAGCCAGGGCCCTGTGCCCGGCCCTTTATTCTTCTTCTTCCTCTTCCTCCTCCTCTTCCTCCTCTTCCTCCTCATCGGCCTTGTCAGCAACTGCCGTGGAGACGGAAGGCACCGCGTCTTCGGGGGCCGCAGTGGGAGCCTGGCTCTCATCTTTATGTTCTTTCTTCCACTTCATGCGCCGATTCTGGAACCAGATCTTGATCTGGCGCTCGGTGAGGCAGAGCGCGTGAGCAATCTCGATGCGGCGGCGCCGCGTCAGGTAGCGGTTAAAGTGGAATTCCTTCTCCAGCTCCAATGTCTGGTAGCGCGTGTAGGTCTGGCGTCCCCGCTTCCTATCGGGTCCTGAGAGCAGAAATTTGGACATATAGACAAACAGACAAGCAGNCTGGGATGTGGACAGAAGAGGGTTTTAGTTAGGCCCGCTGTCCAAGAGCCTGTACCTTCCACCCTGCCCAAACCCAGGCGCAATCCCCATCACCCCCAATTGAGCTGGGGGAGGAGAAGTGTGAGCGGAAGACCCCGGAGCCAGACAAGAAAGCCTGTCTGTGAAGAGCTTTAGAGCAGAAATCCAACTTTACAACCGGCCTTTCCAGCCGGCTACGTTTCTACAATGTCCTGCTTCCCCTTGACAAAGGGAAATTGTAAATATAGAGTGTGGCAAGTGGGACACTCTGCGCTTTTGCCATTCAAAGGCAAGCCTAGTCGCTCCCCAGCCTTGCTAGAAAGTGGGCAACCCTCCTCAGCAGCCCCATGCACAAGACCTTCCTGTGGCAATTCCACCCTCTCCCATTCGATCCAGCTAGGGTCTGGAAATGGCCTCTGGGTACAGGGGTGGGTGTGGGATCCCGGAGGTCCTAGCTCTCCTTGCCTTTGAGAAAGAAGGCCAGGCCGAAAGAAAAGGAGGGGAGGAGGGAGCTGGAGTCAAGAAAGGAATGACGAACAGGAAAGAAGGGAGAGAGGGGAGAGGCTGAGGGAGAGAAAAAGAGAGGGAGAGGAAGAAGGGGGAGAGGGGGGAGAGAAAGAATATGAGAATGAGAATAGCGGAGAAACTTACTGTAAAAATTCCAAGGCAAATGGAGTTAAATAAATTTACGAGGATCGAACCCATTAATTGGGCCATAAAAAGTTTTATGAGCCTCATTTACATACAATGCTATGGGTCTCTCCATGCAATGGCGCCTCAGCTCTAATTAAAACCAGAAAGGCAGCGCCACCGGGACTTGCGGGGCAGCCGGCTGGAAGCCGCCAGACTGGGCTCTCTCGGCCCCCCGCGCCCCGAGCCCGCACCCCCCCGCTCCTCCCGCACGCAGACCCGGCGGGTCGGTGCGCCTACCTGAACTGCGCATCCAGGGGTAGATGCGGAAACTGGCCTCGGCTGGGCCGTGCAGCACGCCCTCGTCCGCCTTGTCGCAGGCGCCTTTGGCGAGGTCACTGCAGAGCCCGGGGATGTTTTGGTCGTAGGAGGCGCAGGGCAGGTTGTAGGCGTCGGCGCCCAGGCCATAGCCCGACGCGAAGGGGCTCTGATAGAGGGGGCTGTTGACATTGTATAAGCCCGGCACGGTGGAGGCGAAGGCGCCGGCGCCCGGCCCGTAGCCGCTTCTCTGCGAGTTCGGTGCAAAGGAGCAAGAAGTCGGCTCGGCATTTTGGAAGAGAGAAGCCCCCGCCGTATATTTGCTAAAAAGCGCGTTCACATAATACGAAGAACTCATAATTTTGACCTGTGATTTGTTGTCCGGCAGCTTTCAGTGTCGGTTTTACGAGGTAGCGTGATATATGATAACATTACACCCCCAGATTTACACCAAACCCCATTTTCTTTTGGACGGAGCTCGCCGCGGCACGTGACCGCCCACATGACCGCCTCCGCCAATCTCAGCAGCCCTCACAGGTGGTCTCGCGCCACGGGCCGGCGGCCGCCTAGAATGGAACGGGAAGAGGCTCAAATACGCGGCCCACGCAGCGGCCTGCACTCCGCCGGCCCCCGGACGCCCGATGCAGTCAGAGCCCCATCCTGGTGCCTGAGCCTGCGGACGTCTGGCGGGGTTCGCCCCCCACAACCTCATACCTATTCCTCAACCCCAGATCCAGTGTGTAGAATCCCCCTGTCCTTGTCCTCTCTGGAGACTCAAGCCCTGCAGGGTTTCCTGCAACCTGTCGGCCCATAGATGGTCTTGAGAGAAAGAGCTACTCTTTGCTCACCTCTCTCTCTAAGCAGGAGAAGGTTTAAGGCCAGATTTGATGCTCCAGTGCAAACTCCGCAGGCGCGGCGTCTGCTCTAGCTGAGCAGCGCGAATGCTGCCACAAACTGGAACCATGTGGTTCGAATAAAGTCAATGTCTCCCAGCTTCCTTTCTTTAATCGGCGGAGCACTGTTTATCCGCCCTAAAGGAAGCAGTGAAATATTTATCTATTAATGAGCCTCATTTGCCAACAGATTTATTAACATGGGATTCCCTTTCCTCCTCCCGGACACCGCTGCCCTGTAGTCTCTCTCCACTCGCTCCTGGGCACCTGGCTGGCCCGCAGGAAGCCAATAAGTGGCTCAACACCCCCTTTGTCCTTCCCACAACCCCCGGTGTTACCCCTGGATCACGGGGAAACTGAGTCATCCTCCCGCAGCTTGGAAGCTCGGGTCCACAATTTTCTAAATGCATCCTTCATACTGGGAAGTTTCTGGCAGCTCCCAGCCAAGCTACTCCTGAACCTCCACCTTGTGGGCCGGGGAACAGGAGACTTTGAGAGCTGATTTAGAGTGGAAAGAGGGGGATGTCAGGGACTAGGGCTGTAGCCCACCGTGGAACCCCAGCTTTTTAGGAGACTATAAAAGCAAATAAGGGAACCCCCTCAAGGGCTACCCGGATCTCTCAGCTTCACTTTCTGAACACTGGTTCACAAAGGTAAACAGTCTCATTCTCTCTCTCCCAAACAGTCACTTACCCTGCAGGCCTACCTTTCGAGACTTCAGACCCCCGTGCAGTGATAGGACAGATGAAGGCCCTGCTGCCCAACGCTCTCTGGAGGGTATTTGGGTGAATCCTTTCCCTAAATGCCTCATAAACTGCCCAGGCCGTGCTGGAAGACTGGCCACCTTTTACTGCTCAACTCGATTGCACATCATAAACCCGACTTCACAATGGAATTGCCCCGGAAATTCTCCTCCAAATTATAGAGTTTGGTTCCTGGTGTACAAAGCACTTTCTTATCACTTTCAGTGGGTCCAGGCTGTCCCCCCCCCACCACCCCGTTCACTGCATCCTCTCAGGGGGTCTTGGTAGCACAAAAGAGAAAGGATGGTTCAAATCCCGCTGCAACGGAGCCCCAGCGCCTACCTAGCAAAGAGCCCAGGCTTTGGTGGGGAGGGGGGCAGGTGGGAGCTAAGCTATCTCCCCCACCGGAGCGTAGGGACCCTGGGGCGGCAATATCCGGGATCCCCTTTATGGTGGATCAGGATGGGAAACAGAGGGGTTTGTAAAACAGGAAGGAAAAAAATCCAAATAGCAGCGTCTTCTAACAGAGAAATAAAATTCTTAAAAAGCTAAAGGAAGACGAAACAAACAAAAAGAAGGCTGGGAGATCAAAGAGGAAAATTAGGCGGCTTTAGACCAATAAATTGTTCCTGGGGTGACACAGAGCAAGGCGCAAAGTGAAAGACTAGGCAGGCCGCGGCGGTCTGTCTAGACTCAGGCGACTGGAGCAGTCCAAAGCGACGATGTTTAAAGTGGAACTTTCCTTTTAAAGAAGATCTGACAGTCAGAGTGCGGAGCGATTTGAGGTGGCACAGGAAAAATCACACTCACACGCCTAGGAAAGTCGTCTGGATTTGGCCCGGGCACGACCAAGGAGTCCCGGCAAGAGGCTCTTTCCCCGTTTGCCACGGACAAATATGGTCCAAATTCTGCTGCTTTCAAGGCCTTGGCGCTTCTGGGCCCAAGTCTTCCATCTGAGCAGGGTCCGGGGATCACCGAAAACCTTCCCTTCGTTTCTGGGTCTCTTCCCTGGCTAGACTTCACAACAACAACAACAACAACAAAAAGTCTGGACAAAATTAGACTCTCAATAAGGCCTATTTAATTCTATCTTCTTTGGCCATTGGTTCCCTACTTATTTGACAGAAATGTATCTATTATGCATGATAGTATTCACATATTATTTAACCCAGGCCTTGGAGAAGACGCCTTATAAGCCAGTTTTAAATCTGCGGAATCTGTTAAATATTTCTCAACGCTTTCCCAGAGTTAGCTTTCAAACCTACTGTCAGAATGTTTTTCCTGTAGCCAAATAGTCCTCAATGTTTAAATCTAGATTTAGAATGTAAACCCAGCCCTTGGCAGCGAATGGCGCCTTCTAGAGTCGAATGGTTCTGAGTTTGGGGTCTTTAAATGTTTCTGTCCTCCTCCCCAGCAGGGGCTGCGGGCTTCAGCTTCTGTCCCCCACCTGGTGAGAGGCTTCTAGCTTGGACACGGATACCAATTCCTCCCCGAAGCGAAGAAATAAACTCGGTTTCTTGCCGGGTCTTGCCTTGGAAGAAGCCTCCCTCTCAAAGCAGCAAAAACCAGAGAGCAGCCTGCCAGCCAGCCGCCAATCGGCCAAGGGCAAGGGAGCTGCCGGCCTAGGCAGTTCACCAGGCCTCTGAGNCCCTAGAGAGGCCCGCACCTACCTGGGGCCTCTGTGACCTGCGGNGAGAAGAGGTGCCGCCAACCTGTGACTTCCATTGTTAGAAAAATGGAGCCTATTGTGTCCACTGGTCAGCGATTTCGCTGCTTATTTGCAGTTACATAAAGAAAGATTTCTGAGGATTAGCATGGGCAAGCGCGGGTGACTCTCCAGGAAGCTATAAAACCCTTCCTACAAGTAGAGGCTGTGAAGTAGCGTGTGTTACATACGGAAATATAATGATGATATAAATACGTGTCTGTAATGCCCACGTGTATATAGGAAGATTTTTAAAAGGGAGTAGGAGGGAGAGAGACGGAGACCCAGGAGAGATGTCAGCCAAAATCGAGTCCCTAGTTTTACAGCGTGTTCAGCACGGAGATGCGAGTCATAAACATTTTGTGGGCTTGGCCGAGACTATTACGACCCAAATAAATGCACAGCAGCACAGCATTTATTCGCGGCGCGTCGAAGGGTTGGTTCTGTTTGCTCTTGTGTTTTCTTTCTGAAACCATCCTACACCAGAGGCTGACCCTCGCACCCTGGCTGCGTTTGCTCCCGAGCATGTCCCCCATCTAGCATTAAAAGTAGGCTGGGAGTGGACTGGGGTTTTTTTTGCTTTTCTAGCCTCCACACCCGGCAACGCCAGAATAGCCTTGGCATTTTAGTGCCAAAGAAATGGATCTGTCTCTTATACACATCTAGATGTGTATAAGAGACAGGTCCTACACCAGACAGCCACCAAGTATGTACGGTTTTATAACTAACCAATTTTCAGCCGCCTAATTTTAAAGTCAGGTATTCAAACCGGCCGAGTCCTGACGTCTGGGCTCTCTCTCTTTCTCGTGCTGGCTCGCTAGGCCTGGTACCCGGCCCTGAACCAGGGCGCAGGTTTCGGGGCCTCGAGGATCGGCGGAATCGGTGGCCACCGGGTGCGTTCTTTCTGGGGTCATCTGGTCCTGGGACTGTAGGTGTTCGTCCCCTTGTCCGTCCATCGTGAATGACCTTCCCCGCGCGCCTCGCTGCCCCTAGATCACTGCTGGGATGAGGACTGTGACCTCGGAATGGAACAGGCTCTTTGAGCCGCAGCCCCGCAACCGTCCGCACCGCTGCTGCCACGCAACGCAGCGGTCTCGGAATGGGGCCTGGGAGGAGCGAGCGCCGACCGTCAGGCAAGCCCCGGCTCATGCTTGTGTCCCCCGGAGGCTTTCAGGTTGGCATGAACAGCAGGGAAAATATACGACTGCTGTTCACGCAGATCCCGTTCCAGAAAGGCGCGCTTCAAGTCGACATTTTAGGAGCTTCCTAGGTCTCGGCGGCCGGAGATGGCGGCGGGAGTGCCTCTTGCGTGGAGCCACACTGCCATCTCCTGGACTTCTCTTGGTACTGCAGCCGCAGCTGCTCTGGCCCGCGTGAACTTCGGCAGCGCCGGTGACCCAACCAGCGGCCCACTCCCGTGGGCGGAGCGAGGGCCCTGTCCCCGGGGATCCTCGGGGAGCCGGGAATCTACCCTGCAGAAGGGGCAATGTCCATAAAAGAGGACTGTTTCCGCAGTCTCTTTATCGTCGGCAGACAGAGCAAACAAATGAAAGGGTTTTGGTGGGATACCCTAATTGGAGCTGGACAGTTGTAAACTCATTAAGAGCCGAATTCCAGACAGTTCGCAGACCTTCCTTTATGGCGCACCCTTACTGCCCAGGCTTTGAAGTTCTTTCTGTCTGCAACAACAGAGGGCGTGCCAACCTGGCGGCGCATTGGGGGTGGGGGCGCCCCCATCCACTCGCGCCCTGGTCCCCCTTTCCCGCATTAGAAGACGATCAACATTGCAGGGGGATGGGGAGCGAGGAAAAGGAGTTGGGGGGAGAAGCAAAGCAGAATTCTCTGGCTACATCTGGAAGGCGCTTGAGCCTCCGAAGTTGTAGCCGCCATTCCCCCCACACAACCCTTTACACCCCATAAAGGGTAACAGCCCTCATTTTCTTTTATGGCGCTTCGGGGCTTGTCGGTTGCTAAGGCCTGCTTCTGTGGGGACTTAAGCTCCGGAGGTGGC
>LZPO01117012.1:190030-224309 GCA_001675575.1 Neotoma lepida | reverse complement strand
CGGCTCGATTGGCAGGACCCAGTGGGGCACGAGGGTGCAACTTTCCCATCTCCTGAAAACCCCTAAAATTTGAAGGGGCCACCTTATTGTGCACATTTGAATCCTGTTTGTCTCTTCAGAGCCTCCTTGGCAGGCCACAGGCCCCCAGCTTCTGGTCCTGCACCCTCAACTCGACCACCCTACTTTCAAGGGCCTAAGCCCCTTTTGTGGGNCTGGGTTGGGGAAATTTTTTGAGGCACCAAAATCAAAAAACGGCCTTTCCGCCGCTGCTGGCCACCGGTGCCCAGTGCTTCTGTCCAGGACCTCAGATGCTTCTCTTGTCTGGCAAATAAGACACAAGGCCCAAGTGACTGGCTATGCGAGGAACCTCCCCAGTTTTCAGCCCCTGCTTCTATCACCGGCAGCCGGCTGAGTTGGGAGTGCTTAGGCCTGGCCCGACTGGTTACCACAGATGCCGGCTCCAGTACCTTGCTGAAGACAGAAGCAGGGCTCTTTCTCCTTCACCCCAGCCCGGCCTCCACCCAGAAAATATACCTAGAAAAAGAAGGTGCAAAGAGCAGACCCGCACAAAGTAGAAGAATCAATATATTTTATTTGGCAAAAGTTAAATATCTCACTCAACATAACAATTTGGTCAGTAGGCCTTGAGGTAACTATTGCAAAATATACAGTGTATGTTCAGTCAGATGGAAACCCCAAATTCATCAAAGGATACAAATCTACAGTAGCCCAATGGCGGTTTCATGGTGTATAATTTATTATCAATAAAATTAACTCCATTACAATAAGCACTCATTTTCCCCCAATTAAAATTAAGCNTAAACCATAGGTAGTAACCCTCTGCACATTTGTATAGCTCCGAATTTCCTCATCTCTCCTCTGGTGCAAAAACAATATTCAAGCTTGTCTGATTATGAATATTCCTTTAATATGGAGATTCTATGTACACTGGACAAAACTGGAGTCTAGAACATGTAAAGATGAAGATGCCCACACTTCAAAAGTAGAGAAATCATGAATCTATGCNTCCTGGAGAACTACCTCCCTTTTTCTTTCCAAATTTGATTTCGCTGGGAAATCCTTACAGCTAGTTTACAATCGTAGGTTGACAGTCTAGTTACACAGTATTCCACTACAGAGCTATACTCTATGCGACTGCTTCTCCTCCCCATAAACAACCTGAGTTCAAATTGAATTCTAGCTTCCACAATCACAATGGGTGCCTCACCCAGCACAGAAGTTTGAGTCACAAAACATAATCACCACAATAAAACACAGTGTTCAAGTATTTTGGCAGAGTGATCTGCCACACGAAGAGCAAATTAAATTAACTACAGAGACTAAAAACTATACAGCCCGTCAACAATTGTGCATTATATAAAAAGGTAGTTTTTTTCCTTTTGCTTTAAGTCAGAAGCAGGTAGATTTTTTTTTTAAATATATATACAAGCTAGCACATACAGCCATCAGCGCTAATGCCCTTCCTTGTGTGTGTGTGTGTGTGTGTTACAGAAAATAGAAAGCGCACAATACCTCCTCGATAAAGATAAAGCCGCAGGCCTAGGAGCCAGCCTGAGCAAGGACTGCCAGGGGGAGATGAGGCCTGGGGTTTAGAGCGGCTTTGGGCGGGTGGTGGAGGCTGGGGTGGGGGAAGAGGAGAGAGAAGGAGACAGACAGTCTTTCTTTCTCTTTCTAGCTTGCCCTTTTCAGAAGGAGCCCGGAACAGCTCATTCGTCTTTTGCTCGGTCCTTGTTGATCTTTTTCATTTTCATCCTGCGGTTCTGGAACCAGATTTTGACCTGCCTCTCGGTGAGGTTGAGCAGCCGGGCCACCTCGTACCTGCGGTCCCGTGTGAGGTACATGTTGAACAGAAATTCTTTCTCCAATTCCAGCGTCTGGTGTTTTGTATATGGGCACCGCTTCTTCCGTGTGGAGCGAGCATGAAGCCAGTTGGCGGCCGGATTATCTGCGGAGGAGAAAGACATTGGGTTTAGAAGGAGAAGCATCCTGGATGGGTGCGAAGGAGCCTCTTGCGGGGCGGGGGGGGATCTCTGGCTGAAGTGCAGGATGGCGTTGAATTGGTTAGAGAAAACACAATAAAGCCGTGGCAGACAGACCCAAGGAGGGTCACTTAAAACAGCACCCCTCCCCTCTGTACCCTCCTCTCTCCGGTCCCCTGCTCTCCTTCCTCCCACGCTGCACATTGTGAAAGAGTGAAATTTGGAAACCATATTTTTTTTTGCCAGCAGGGCAAAGAGCAGGCTGTTCTGTGTTTGTATAGCAAGATTAACAAGATTTCTCTCTCTCTCTCTCTCTCTCATCACTGTCTCCCCTTTCCCGGCTTCCCTGCAACTGTCTCCTTCCCTGCCACTCTATTTGACCTTCCCGGAAGGCCGTGGGAGCTAGAGGGGGAGGCAGGATGCCCCAAGGCCTTTGATCATGTCTCCACTTTATTTGAATAAATCTGGCAAAGGGGCCCTCGTGATTCCATAGCCCGCAGCCTCATCTTGGGGAGGATTTACGAAGCCGCCGGCCGAAAGCAAGAAGTGGAGGGAATCGGAGGTCTCCCCAAGCGTCCTGGGTCAGGTTGCCCGCTGACTTTGAGGCTGCAGTTCGTGAACAATCTAGCCNCACAAAAGACTTCTCTGCGCTGCTTTCGAAGAACCGCCCAAAGTCTGTCTGTCCTGGGCCTGGGCAGTTTGGGAGAGGGGCGGCGGGTCTCGGCTCGATTCGCTGCGCCCGCCCCGCCCCCTCTAGCTGCAGCATCCTCCTCCCCTTCCCCCAGCCGGCCCGGCCTGCTCCACACAGTTCTCTGGACTTGGGGTCCCTATCTGAGGTGTTCCAAACACCAACTTCTGGTTCTCGACCCCAGATCCAGAGGCTCCCATGGAGGACGAAGGCAGGCTCGAGAGAAAGCTGACGTGCTGGTAGATCCTGGTGGCCGGCGTGGAGGCAGCGGCCGGCTTGCAGGGANGAGACACTTACTGGGATCGATGGGGGGCTTGTCTCCACCGCTCTCATTCTCGGCATTGTTTTCGGAGAAGGCGCCTTCGCTGGGTTGTTTTTCTCTATCAACTGGAGGAGAACCACAAGCATAGTCAGTCAGGGACAAAGTGTGAGTGTCAAGCGTGGGACAGTCACCCCTTCTGGCCGACAGCGGTTCAGGTTTAATGCCATAAGGCCGGCTGGAGGGCAAGCCCGCGAAGGAGAGCGCACCGGGCGTGGGCTCCAGCCAGGAGCGCATGTACCTGCCGTCCGGCGCCGCTGCGGCCACGGGCGCCTGGGGGTGCACGTAGGGGTGGTGGTGGTGGTGGTACACCGCAGCAGGCACCGCATTGGCGCCCGCCGCGTGCACCGGGTTCCANGAGGCACCAAACACCGTCGCCTTGGACTGGAAGCTGCAAGGGCTAAAGTCGGGGTGTTCGGCCAGCGCTGCAGCCTGCCTTGGGGGTTGGCTCAGGGCCCCTGGCGCGTAGCGTCCAGCGCCCAGCTCGTCAGTAGCGTCGGCGCCCAGCAGGAAGGAGTCCACATAGTAGTTGCCCAGGGCCCCGGTGGTGGCCATCGCAGTAGCCCGCGCCTGGCCGGCCCAACCCGACCCGCCGAAATTATGAAACTGCAGATTTCATGTAACAACTTGGTGGCACCAGGGGGGGGGTGAAGTACAGTCACCTAATAAGTTGCCGGCGCCCGCGCCCCCATTGGCCACGCGTGTCACGTGTCCGCCCGGCAGAACAATAACGCGTAAATCACTCCGCACGCTATTAATGGCCCGGTGTTTTGCAGTCATAATTTTTATAGCAAAAGCCATATGTTTTTATGCAAAGGGATCGCGCTGCTCCACGATCTGGTTTGTTTTAATTGTGGCCAACGAAGATTAAAAGATCAAATCTGGCCTTGCCTCTATACTCTATACTCCCTTGCCACCCCCCTCTACACACACTTCTTAAGCGGACTATTTTATATCACAATTAATCACGCCATCAGGAAGGCGCGGGTCCCGCGTGCGAGTGCGGCCAGCAGAGCCCCTCACATAAAATTAGACAATAATTGAAGCCATAAAAAAGCAGCCAAATCGCATTCTCACTCTACTGTATTTAAATCTATATTTATGATATTTCATAAGGAGTTATTGTTTCGGAAGCCACACAGGCTGGTGGGAAGTCGGGAACAACCAACAGATTCTTTTGCCTCGCTGNGGCTCCCTGTAAAAATTTACGAGGATTTGGAAAGGTTAAATTAGACTGTTGTGTTTGGTTGGTGAACACCCTGTAAATAATCCTTTNGGTCCTCAGAGATGCGAGTTTCCCCCCAAGGCCTGCCTCGAAAAGTCAAATACAAGGCTCTCTCCACCTCTAACAGAGTGGCCACCTCCCCTGCCGCGANGCACCATCCCATCTAGGTACAACCACCTAGAGTGAGCTACCGAGCCTTGCTAGATTGTAAAGCCAGCTGGGCGCTCGCACAGCACCCAAATCCCTCTTGCTCCACAAGGGAAGGCCCCACAGAGGAACTGCTAAGGAGGGAACGGCCAGCTGCCCTCAAGGGTTTGAGGACCTGATTGTGTCACAAGCACCGCCTCGCCCCTGGCCCACGACTCTGAGCACAAGCGGTTCAGCGAATTTGATTTCTTAGCCAGCGACCGGGTTCTCAGCTGTATCATCTGTAAGCCCTCTTCCCGGACCCGAGTTGGGGGAAAAACATCAGTACTAGGAGAGTTTGTATTGCTGAAGGGCAACCTAGCCTAAAAGAGGAGCACTAGTGCTTGAGGAGGCCCTTCTGGGATCCTACCCTCCTTTCTTTCTTCCCTCACCCCACACCCCCCTTCCATCCCTTATCCTTCCTCTCTTCCCTTCTCTTTCCTTCCGTCCTCCCCTCCCTCCTTCCTTTTTCCTTCCTTCCAATCTGCAGCACCCCTGCCTTGGTTATCCGTGAGACTGAGCAACGGAGATCCCCAAAACTAGGCGACTACCGCTCAAGTCCAGTGCTACAGATTAACCCCTGGAGAAGCACTGGACATTGACTTTAATCTCATCCGCTGGCCAAATGGAGGATGTTATATCTCACCCCTTAGAATCTTTGGGGATGAGAGAAAGTGAAAAGGCCACAGCCACTGTTGTTAATGGGGGGGGGGTGACCCCATCCCAATCTGGAGCACAAAGCAACAACTCCTAGAAACTGTGTAATTAAATTCACGTGTGAATTCTGCGCCTTCCAAGAGTATGTTTCTCATTATTCCACTTCACTAGCAGCAAAGCTGCTGGGCCCAGATACTTCCATCTTTCTTTTTGCTTTCTTTCTCACAAATAGTTCAAGTAAACACCTTCCAACACTCTAACACATTCTTATCCCAAGAGAAAGGAATTCCCAAAATGCTAGGCTCTACCTAGGAGGAAGGCTGTGATAGAAATCCCTTCTTTGCTTGTCTGCAGGAAGAAGAAAGTGGCCAACACCAGGAACTGGACTGGGCTTGTCCGGCTGGCTCAGTCCCCTCCCCCTAATATTTTCCTTTCCCTACAAATTCCTCCAAGTCATTCCCACTCCCCATCCCCAGCACAGTCCAAGGTGTTCTAAATATCCGGCAGTCCTCTGAGGTTCAGATAGTCATTTAAGCAATAACCCTGGAGTATAACTCTGCTCTTAATTGTAATTGTCTGTAAGTGACAGAGCATGCCTTTTTCACTTTTTTATTGACCCAGGGAAGACATAGATTATTATTATCATTATTTATTAAAAATATTTTAAAAACATTAGTCTCCAAATAGGAGAATTATAAAATAAGTAGCAGGCATTGAGTATCAAGCAGCCGTTTACTGGTGGGCAGAAAGGGGAAAAATTCCCAAAAGCAGATTTTGTTCTTGTGAGCCCAGAGATTGGTTGCTAGAGTATCCAGCTTTTTATCCCTGCTTTCTTCTGGATGTGAATAGGTTGTATGCACATCTAGAAACAATGTATGGGTGTAATTACAAATCACCGCATTCTCAACTGAGAATCTTCCTAAAACCTTGGCCTCTGAAATAAATCCAATACCCTGATCCAGAAAAGGGCAGAGAAGAGTTGGAGGGAACCGGGTGTACTGGTTTTTCAGATAACAGGTTGTTGGGCTGAGTAATGAAAACAGTTCTCAGCCTGAGCTGGGAAGGGTAACAGAGTTCTGTGGCCTCAAGACAGTGCGTGTGTTGCAGGAGAGGGATGGTTTGTTTTCAGTTTTCTGTATTGAGAGTGGTTAGGGTGGCTTTCATAGATTACAATTGAAAACAATTACTCAAGTTTGTGCCCTCTTAGTTCTTGAATTTGGCATTGTTTCCACTCATTTAAAATATATTGGAGGTGGGAAAGTCGCCCTTCTCAAACATCCAGCTGCACACGGGGCGGGGGACGGAGGACGACGAGGCTAACATTTTCTGGATCTGCTATGGCTGGCAAGCCAGCAAGCAGTCAAGCCTTGGGCCCAGCGAGGCTCCTTCATCACGGTCAAAGCCCGCGTTAGGACCGGTAAAGCTGGCCGAACTGGCCTGAAGCTTCCTGCTGGAGCTCTCTCAGAAGCCAGGTTCCCCAGAACCTAAGCTGGACTTCAGCTCTGATTCCAGCTTCCGAACCAGGGGAGCTGGCGAAGGCTTCCCTGCCCTCGGTGTGGGCACACAAAGACGCCGCGGGTGCCCCCTCAGCGGATTTCTCAGGCAGCCGCTAACGCAAGGCCGCCGCCATCCGGTCGTGATCGTAACCGAGGCCTTGTCTGCGCAGAGGCCCACCAGGGCAAAAAACCACGGACCTGAAGAGCCTCCCTTACGCACCCCTTCCTCGGCACACTCAAACCTGTGCACAGAGAAAAAAAAAAAATGCAAGCTCCAAGCTTTCTCCAAGCCAGCCCTTTCCCCTCCAGAAGGACGATTTGGAAAGGAAACAGATATGGAATTGGACAGAAAGATGGAAGATGCAAGAAAAAGAAAAGGAAATAAGGGAGAGAGCAAAGAAAAGGAAAAAGAAAGAGATAAGAAAGAAGGAAAGAGGACGGAAAATACATAAAATACACAGCGGCGACTCAGGGGAGCAGAGGGCTCGCTTGCAGAGGAAAGAGTAAGTAACAAGGCCAGAGGATCCCAGCCCCGGACGGTCCCGGCTCTCCTATCTCAGCCTGGGGCTCTACTGGCGAACGAATTTTTCCCCAGCTCAAGGCGGGATTACTCTGGTGTGTAGGAGTTCTAGCCCAGCCTTGCAGGAGAATAGCAGAGCCCCAGACAGGCGCAGGTCTACAGAAGGAAAAGCTCAGGCTGCAAGCGAGCGCCCCTGACCTTGAATGGCCCGGGGCCCAGAATTCTTACCACGCCCCCGGCGTTCCAGAATCAGCCGCTAACCTGACCATACCTGCCCCGGGCCAGGTGAAGGGAGGAAAGCATGAGGCGGGCTGGATGGCACAGCGCTGAGGACCCGAAGCTCCTCCAGCACTGGGAATCCGAGGTTGTCACAGAAGGCCTGGCACGATTAGGGACTTGATGGCCCGCCTGGCCACCCCGGCTGGTACCTGGAGACGCTTTCAACTGAAGTAATGAAGGCAGTGTCGTGCTGTCGAGAGAAAGGTGGATCCCAACAACAGGAAACTACCTAAATCACCGACCAGTTCTGTTGCTGCTGGCGCCGGGCTGCCTCGCCCGCCGCCGCCTTCCGCTGCCGCCACCGTCGCCGCCAAGGAAAGAGCCCTGCGCTGCGATCGTGCCCAGACCAGCCCTCCGCAAACCTGCGCCAGCCACTGTCCTAAACCCGTGGTGGAGGAAGAAGCCACTGGTCCCCGGGAAGGTACGCCTAGGAGAATGAGAGAGTAACTAGGAGAATGAGAGAGTAAAAGGGAGGAGGGGGAACGAGAAAGGGGGAGGAAGAAGGAAAGGAAAGAGGGGGGGGCGAGAAGAGAGGGAAGCCCGAGCTGCTTGCCGAGGGTTCCCCAGATCCTGCAGCTTCGCGAGGCAGAGCAGTGGGGCAGCCGCCTTGGACGACCGGAAAGCGCAGGGGACAGCACCGAGCCCAGTCCTGTGTCTGGCCGCGGCCTCTTCGACTTGCTCCCCGCAGCCGCTCGCTCTCCCCCCTCGTCTCCCTCCTAGCTGCCCGCCCGCTGAGGCGCGCGCTCCCGCGACCCTCCCCCCCCAGTGTCGCTCCCCCCCCACCTCCGGCGAGCAGGAAACGCGTGGCCTAGCAGAGGGCCGCCAGGTGGGGGAGGCCCGGCAGGGGGAGGGGGGTGACCCTGGACAGCTCGGCCCTGGTCCACTTAACCGCTGCCGCAGCCACTAGTGGTGCTCTGTGAGTGGGCCCTCCTTCGCGGATTTAGAGCGTGGGGTCTTCTGGGGCCTGGACACTCGCAAAATAACTGGCCTCTGCGAGTCTCTCTGGGGTTCCCGAAAGAAATCCTGTTTACCTTCCTCTGTCTATGCAGCTCTCCTCTCAACTGAAACCACTGGTCCAAGACAGCCACAATCCAGATATACTAGCAAGTCATAAAACTGAACAAAAGCCGACAAACCTTAAGGCACCAGGGCTATAGGGCCCAGACAAATTACGACCGTCTAGGTAATATTTAAATAGATGCCTAAAGTAATTGCAGGGGGCTCGGGCTAGCCCTCCTGTTGTAAAAGTGGGGGACAGGATAAAGTGGAAGGTGAAGATAAGAAGTCAAAAAAGAGGTAAAATTAAAAGCTTCATTCCACAGCTTTTATTCTATAAGAACATAAACATCATCTTTTTCCACGCACAGCAGCAATACAATATTAATTTATTCTGATTTAAGATTTGAAGTAAATAAAGCTAGAACTAACATTTATAATAACGATAGAATGCATTTGCTTAAACAAGATTGGCAATTTTTCATAATAATAGACATTTATACAGATTTGTACTTATAGTTTTTTTCTTTTTCTGCACCTACAGGTTTGACCCTTTTATGCATGTAACTTCACAGTATAAAGGAAATCCAAACAATGTCTCCCTTCTCTCATCTGCTTGCCCCAGCCAGCCTAGGCTTCCATGAATTTCAGAAAGCCTACAAAATTTTTTTGAAAAGGGAATTAAAGCAAAATAAACAAATAAAAAAGACCAACTCCATAAGATAGGGAGAATCGTGGTGTGCTTTTCGCGTGTTACCAATTGGTAACAATTTTAATGGCAAAAATCCACTAATTCCACACGTATAAACAAACCTACATTATTTATCAACAGCCAGGATATGGAAATTCAAAGGTAAATGAAGGATTTTAGTCAGGCAAGCAAGACCTTAGCAAACCGGAAGAGAAGGTCCCTTCTCTTGGCCATTTTTATTTCCATTTAAAGCTGGGAAATCTTACAGAAGAAGGAAAAATTAATCTTTCTGATTATTTCTTTCCCAATTTTTCAATCAGCCAGGTCAAGCCCTTTAGCCAACCTGCATGTCCGTGTTTCGATACTCTGCTCTTGACCAAGGAAGAAAAGAAGGAAGAAAAGAGAAATCAGGCCTGTACTCCCTGATTAAACACAGCCCAGCACTCCAGGCTGGCGAACCCGGTGGCGGCTCCTTGCACCATTGACCTCAGGCCAGACACCTCAGCGCCGACAATGGGACCTAGGGCTTCCGGCTAAGTTTACCCAGGGCTGGGCAGGAAACCAGATCTATGTAGGAGTACTGGGGCCGTTTTAGCAGTAGGACCCCCGAGGCAGCAAACCCAGCCCAGTCAGGACTTGACAGTGAGGACAATCTCAATCTCTATAGAATTTTAGCGATATGGCTTTTTCCCCCAGAAAACAAGTAAACCAACACCAAGCAAACAGACAAAGAAACAAAAAGTCAGAACAAACCAGCCCTGCACAGACGAAACGGCCTGGGAGATGGCGAGTGTGGAAGAGAGTAATGGGGCTCCGGCACAGGTGCGAGTTCTGGGCCAGAGGCTGGAGGCAGAAGGAGGGGGTACAGGCGCTCTGGAAGCGAAAACACGGCGTTGCCTGGAAGTTTCATCAGGAAAAATTAAAGTTGGCTGTGAGCTCCCGGATTCGGTTTTCTCGGTTCATTTTCTTCAGTTTCATCCTGCGATTCTGAAACCAGATTTTCACTTGTCTGTCCGTGAGGTGGACGCTACGGCTAATCTCTAGGCGCCGCTCTCGAGTAAGGTACATGTTGAATAGAAACTCCTTCTCCAGTTCCAGCGTCTGGTGCTTCGTGTAGGGGCAGCGTTTCTTCCGGCCGCTCTTTGCCGTGAGCCAGTTGGCTGCATTTTCGCCTTTGGAATTGCCTGGAGTTTAAGAGAATACAGAAGGGAAGGTTAAGTCGAGGCCACTCGGGCTGTGCAAGGGGGGTGAATTCAGGGCCTTTCCCATTAGAGGGTTGCCCGAAGTCATATAGAGAGGGTTATGCCCTCCTTTGACTTTCGGAGAACAAGAAATCCCTCCAAAAGGCATGAGAAAATCGAGTGGGCCTCAAATCCACACCCGGTCCTCCCAATTTACATTTTCCTCGACTTTTTTTCCAGGCACCTGTTTTAGCACCACGCTGCGGGGCGCTTAGAGAATGAAAGGCTGGAGTAGGCAAGGCCGTACATCTTGAACTTAACGCCTTTCTCTGCCTCTCACCCAGTGGCAGGGAACCATTTCCTGCGGCCCCCAGGCTGGGGGTAAGGGATGCTTATTTGAACCAGAAGCCTGCCGCTTCGCTGGCTTACCCTAGCCCCATAGATTGCCCTAGGCCAGAGGAGAAGGACATAGCTGGGCCAATTGGGAAGTCCCGAAAAACCGATCCTGGGGTCAAGGGCTGTTCCGGCCCTGTCTCTCCAAGAAACTGGGGTGTGCAGCTATGCGACACCGAATTCCAAGAGAAGGGAAATGGCCACTCCTAGGTTTCAGTTCAGGGCCCAGGCGTTCGAGCTGGATTTGCCTTTTCTTCTTCTTGCAACAAGGATTCCCGCCCCTCCAGGAACTTTGAAAAAGGCATGGGGGATCGTAAACTCGAACTTCGCCGGTTAATGGGCTTATTTATTGGCGCTGGCGGCTGCTTATTTTGGATGCCTTACAAACATCCGTGCTATCTGCAGGCGAGCCACTTTCCCTCCCTGCCCCTCCCCCCGCGTGGGCCGCGTTGAGCAGGCTGGGCTGGGGACCAGGGCTTGGGGGGTACTCAGGGCCACAAGAAAGTGCATGCACAGCAGGAGGGCTGCTCACTGGTGTCCTCATCCCCCAAGTCTGGGTGAGCTGGGGCCAGCGCTATGGACGTCTTGATGTGGGGCACTAAGCCGGACATGGGTTTTTACAGCGTCCCCACGCCCAAATATTAAAAACAAGTTCAGAAGGTCAGCCTGCCTTCAGCTTGGGCCAAGGCCTACGGCTGCCGCGCGGGCTCCTGGTCCTCTGCTTCTTCCTTGTGGGTCTGTCTATCTGCCCGCCTGACTTGAGCCCTCGGTTGCACTCTGCTTACCCAGGGAGTCCTTCTCCGGCGAGGCTTTACTGTTTTCGGAAGGGGCCGGGGATAGCTCCTCAGCCGCCGAGGATGACGCGTGCGCCTCCTCGTCGCCCTGCGAGCCTCCGCCGCCGCCACTGGCGCAAACCAGCGTGGGCGGCGGCGTGGAGTCGAGGGTTCGCTCCTTCCCGGCTGCCTCGGCTGAGCTCGAGGCCAGTGCGGGCGGCGGGTCGAAGCCGCGCCCCGGGGGCTGAGCAGGAAAAGGACTGGCGAGCTGCTGCGTGCCGCCGCCGCCGCCGCCGCCGCCGCCGAAGCCCTTGGCCGTGCCGTAGGCCTGGGACAGGCGGAAGTAGCCCGGCACTGGCACTCCACTGGAGGCGCCCAGGGTGCAGCCGTCGGGCGGCGGGCCCCTCGGGAAAGGGGCCAGGTCGGCGGCGGCCGAGCCTTTGGGGCATTTGTCCGCAGAATCGTAGAGGCAGTAGGAGCTCTCTTCTTTGATGTTCTGCGCAAAAGAACACGAAGTGGCCTGTGGCGGGGGTTGGGGTGGCTGCGGCGGGGGCGGCTGCTGCTGCTGGGGTTGTGGCTGCGGTGGCGGCGGCCCGTCGGGTGGCTCCATCCGGCAGGAGCGGGGCGCGTCCAGCCACAGGTCTAGGGGCGCGGGCGCGTAGCCATGCGTCCCGGGACCCAGGCCCCCGCTGCCACCACCGCCACCGCCTCCAGGCGATGGCGCTTCATTGCGCTTGCTGCCCAGCGCGGGGAAAAGCCCGCAGCTTTGCAGCCCGTAGGGCAGGTCGCTGGCGGGTGGCAGGTAGACCCCGCTGTGGGCGTAGTAGCCGCCTCCGCCGCCCCCTGCGCTACCGCCACCGCCGCCCGCCTCGCCTCTGGCCGAGCTGATGAGCGAGTCGACCAAAAAAGAGTTCGCGGCAGGGCTCTCCGAGCATGACATTGTTGTGGGATAATTTGGCGAAGGGAGCAGATAGCCCTTTCTGGCTGACATTTCTTGTGCAAAACATGCTGAATACGATTAGCAATCCCCCCGCACCGCGGCGGGCGCCCGCAGCCAATCCCGAGCCAGAGTTTCCACGCGACCACTCCCAGTTTGGTTTCGTAGGCGCGGGGCCGCTCTCCGAGGGCGCCCTCGGAGCCCGCGATTGATATAAATATGTAATCTGTATTGATGGGCCAGAAGACGCACGCCTGACACCTATGGCCCGAAGGCCAGAACTGTGGGGGCTGCCTCAAAGTGGCGGTGTGGGGACCTGGCTCTTGAGCCTGCAACTCGCCCCCCCTCAAAGAATATATTTGGAAGNNCCCTTGGGCCCTGCGCTGTTAACAAGTGGGGTGTTTATGGTGTGCACCCCAGCCATCTTTGGGTGTCTGCTATGGAGTGGCCATGAGTCCCTGTCGCCCCTTGGTCATTTAAGCAGACCCTGTCGCAGTCTCTCCGTTCTATTCATTTCTGGACCTGGAGCTGGTCCTAGTTCTTAAATTTGGCTCCCCAAAGTGGCTGGCGTGGTCCTAAGGCTGTCAAGACCCTCGGAGTGTCCAGAACCCACAGTGAACTGGAAGCTGGCTAAACCACACCGCACAAAGAATACTGTCGAAAATGCATTGGCTGATCACTGCCTGGCTCCTCAGTCCTACTCCATCCTTTGGCCAGTCAAGATTTTTCTCCTTCACTGTGCTCAGTCGGCTCATACTCTCTCCTGTCATCCAACCTTGCACAGCTGGCTCAGTAAGGTGAAAATCAACGGTCTGGCAACCCCAGCAAAAGACTTCCCACCACCCTCGGTTCAGAGTCAAATGCATACTCCCCATCATCCTGAGGGCACCCAAACTCACTTCCTTTGGGGGGACTAGAATGTTGGCCTTGGGTCTCTGGTCTTTCTGCACTGGGAGAACTGGAGAGGAAACCTTGGAAGAATGTGTCCAGCAAATACCTCTACCACACTGCTTTCTGTCTTGCTTTCCTTTAAGCCTTAACATTCCTATGCTCCCCGATGTTACGACAAAAAACCTGTCACTACACTCTTGTCTTGCTGTCGGCCCCCATCCCAACCCCCCCAAAGANATGGATGGGGCAGCCCTTGTTCCAGCCATTTTGTGGTAGTGTGCACATTTTAACAAGGTGGTGATGAGGCNATCCATTCCCTGGAAGGCTAAGCTGGGGTTGGGCCCTATTGTAAGAGACTCCAGAGACCAGGAGCTTTGCTTAGCAGACACTGGGTCCTACTCACGGGTGCTTTCTTAAGCAATTACAAGTGGTCAGCCTGGGACACGCTAACTCCCAAGTGTGTGCCTCATATCAAGCTCAGGAAATGTGACCTTTTCCGGCAGGATCCAGTGGAGCTTATGCTGTTGATGCCTTGCCCCTGACCTGTAACCTACAAGGTTACAAGGTCTCCAGGATGCCCCAGGCCTGCCAGCTCCAGTTGGAACAGGAGCGTTGCTGACTGCCCAGATCCCAGGAACTACATTGTTCAGGCCTCTGCAAATAGCAGAGAAAGACTCTCGCATTTAAATGATCATGTTCTGGTTCCTCCCAGAATGAATCCAGCCACTGGACAAAGACAACCCTGAGAGGACCCTGAATGTGAAAACACATAGAAGACCGAGCTAGGTAGAGGCCAGCCTCTGGCTTCTGAGTTTCAAACAACCGAGGTTGTTTGCAGCTGCTTGGCCAGCCGCGCCCAGGAATCCGTGCCTCTGCTAACACTATCGAGGCATCCCTGCCACTTCTACCTCTGTCTCCACAAGGTGACTATCTGGTAGGGCTGGGTATCTAAGCATCTGAAGGCAAAAGAAAGGAATGGAGAGAGAAAAAGGGGCAGAAGGAGATGAAGATGGAGATGAGGAGAGAGAAAAAGGAGAGAGAGTAGGAGCACAGATGAGCATCAGCTCCCTACTGCCGGAATTTTCAGTCTACAGCAGCCACTCCAGAAAATAAAAGCTGGGTCTGTGGGAGACATCATTAACTATCTGTTTTGCTTCTGTATCCAAGGCTGAGGCACATTTTCACTTGGGTAGGCCTAAAGAGCCAGACAGCCAGAAGGCTGCGACGCCTCAGAGCATTGAAGCTTATGGTCCCACCTTAAGTTTCCAGGATGTGCTTGGTCCCTACTCTGTTCACCGGATAGGTGGAACTCTTTTGTCCAACATATCACCTGGAAATGCCCTGAAGCTGGGGCTGCGTGAAAAAAAGGCCCTTTGCTCTTCAGCGATTCAGATACCTCTCTGGAGAGCTGTTATGTGGGGAAGTAGGTTCCAAGAGCGCTGAATGTTCCTTGAGGAAAAGGAGCAGCATCAGGCCAGGAGGCTTGTGGGCCAGGGTTAGAGCCCTCAGCTGTCCCTGTCTGGCTCTCATGCAAAAAGGAGCTTCCCTGGCTGTGGTTTTTAAAGGACCAGTGGCCATTGAAGAGAGTGTTTGAGAATGCAGAGGCTACAAGAATAAAGAGGAAGATGGTGATACAACATATAGCATCTTCCTTAACCTTCTAGGGTTTCAAGGAACCCTCTGAGTAATCCAAGGGTAGTTCTGACTTTTATCGTATGAAAAACCCAAATCTAATGCCCATCATTTGACCCATCATTTTCAAGGAGTTCGTAGACCCCCAAAGCCTTTTCCTCAAATTCTCTAGAGTATCTAGGACTCTCTTGGGACTTAGCAGCCCCTGCCCATTTGTCTGGTAAAATAAGCCTGGTTCCCCCCTACAAGCCGCTCAGGCTGGTCCTAGTTAAGGCCTTGTAGGATGGCCAAATAGGCTTCTAGGCTGGATGGAATCCAGAAGCCAGCAACTGCTGACCACGGTTAAAAAGTCAGCTCCGGTACTGCATATAAAGGCCATCTCTGCTAAAGGTTGGGGGAATTGGATTGCCTGCTAGCTACCAACCTCACAGACCATGGCATTGGCACTTGGGTCTTCATCAGCCTTTGTGGAAAGCAGATGTACTGTTCTCAACAGTAACTCTTTCCNCTTGCAAGAAACCAAACGGGGTGTTTAGTTTGAGCTCTTTCTTTTCTTTCCTTGTTTAAGTGTGTAAGCCTTCCTGGAAACCCCACTCGGACCTGGGAGCTCTGTCCTACTCCCACTGAGACTAGCTGAGCCAGGGAACAACAGGAGAGCCTGCCTACCCTGGAATACTGTGGGGTATCTGGCCGACTGGCCTGATGTGGCTATTTCAAAGTAAATACAATGACTCAGAAACTCAAAGTAAATGTGGTCGGTGGGTTGAGTGCCTGCTCGACTTTCTTGGTCCGGAGCCCCAGGCATCCCTTAGCCACCCTGAAGGCTCCAGTGTCTCCCTGNACCACAACAATGAGGTGTCAGCCTCCTCNATAAAAATATTCTGTTCATTGAGCTTCTGGCTTTCCAGAGATTCACCATCCCCAGGAGATTAAGTATAGTCATTGCCTTTTCTTTCTTTCTTTTCTCCTTTGCCNTTCCTTTCAGCGGCTGATTTCCCTTTTTCCTTCTCTAGATGCCTTTGACCTAAAACCCTTGGTGCCTGCTGGCCTTAACCAGGCATGTGTAGCAATCACATTGCTGCCGCTGCNGCCGCCAGAGTCTGTGTTTGTTCGGGAGTAAATATTGCCAGTTTCTACCTGGTGATAACACCCATTCTCTCCATGGAGCCACAGGAAATGCCAGGCACATGAATCAAGAAAGTTTGAGGATCACTCTGCATTTTACTTAATAGCAGATCCCTCTTCTTGAGTAGGTCCTTGTGAAGCCCCCAAATACATTCTTATTATGAAAATAAGTTGTGTTTTTCACTAGGACAAAACAAAACAAACAACAACCCCCCCCCCAAATCCTAGGTCCTGAGAATGAAATACAAATTAGTTTGTATGTGGAGAGCATTCTCAACGTTTTTTTGGGTGTTCCAAATTATGCAGAAGGCTGTAGAGCTGGGTTACAGCTTCAAGGAGGAAAATTAATACAGCTTCAGCACACCCAGCATTAACAAAATTTCAGAAATTCTCCCATTTATACATTTATGAATAACTAGATTTTTTTAATAAGCAATATTCTTTTCCTGTTCTTTAAGAATGCTGACATTTCCAGGGATGTTTAATGTGTGTGGGTTTTTTTTTTCTTGTCTACAAGGTTTAATCTATCCTCAGCTTAAAATATTTTTCTATTTTTTTTCCCTCTAAATCCAACCATTGAGCCGGCCCTTGCCCTTCAGTCGGGGGAAGTATTGGGGCCTTTTGTCAGCAGTCCTGAAGTACCAGTGTTCTTAGTTTGTAGGTAAGGAAATGGCTCTGGCCTTAAAACTGGAAGCAGCTCAGGACTGTAAGAAGAGTTCCCAGCCACTGCAGTTCACAGGATGGGCCCTCACTTCTGCTCAGGCTTGCTTTTTTCTGGCGTGGCTTAGAACTCACCCTTTACAAAACTAGCAGTTCGTAAGCATGATTTTTGCTCACAAACGTGTGAACAGGGCCAGCACCTATTTGCTATGAAATTCTTTTTACTCATCCACGACATGGTATATTTGGGGAAAGAAACTATTTCGAGAAGCAAATGAAAATATATTAAAATAAAATGTAAATATGGGAAAAACAGGAGATTCTAATCTGGCCTTCAAAATGCAAGCACTTTGGCTATTTAAAACTTGTTTTATGAAAGTCTTGAACAAATGCCTACTGGGTCAGATTTGATCCCCCATGCTGTTTAAACAAATATAATGTTTACCAATGTGTTTTTTGTATAATTTGCAAAATATGCAATAAAACTCCCCCTCGTTTTAACNGCTAGATTTTGTTAGAAAACGCCAGCCAGGATTATGATGCCACATTCCAAATACGCAGTACGCAGTACGGGGCTGTCTCCAACATCCTCAAAACCCCCCCAAAACAAAACAAAACAAAACAAAAACAAATATAACTTCTTTGAATGGCCTTTTTTGGGAACAAAGCTTATTTCTAGCTTGCTAGGCAGACTTCTAGACTGCACCTACAAGAAAACCGGTAACCTCTGGCGGGCTGCCCCGGGGGGAATGAACCCGCTCCAACCGCCACAGATGCTGACCACCCCATTGTTTCCAAGGAGAAACTTTGTTTTTTTTTTTAGTCTACCATCACTTTTCTCTCCGAACAGCCCTAATCCCAGCACAGCTGATTCTCTTTTGCCTGGGTTCCGATCATACCTAACGCATTCAGATCTGAATATTTCAGCAAAATCGAAAGATCGCCTGGGATGAGAAGCTTGGGTGAAATGCTGGCGCACGGAGCTAAAACGGACAACTTTTTCCACTTAGGCCTCCCACTGTTTTTCAACCATAGAGAGCTATGGGGAGCGCGCGCAGGGAGGGGGGGTGGCAAACGTGCATCACCCCACAAACTCAGTCATGGCCTGGAGCTTTGCTTAGGCATCAGTTACGTCCCCACTCCCACCTCTACTACAGNGAAATTGATAAACTTGCGGCCACTTACCTTGACTCATTTCTGAAATCACTGCNTAAAGAGCGGCAGCTTCTCCACGCCGCCGCGATGCCGAGAGGCCTAGCGAAGGCGCTTTGCTTTAAATTACAACCCCAATCACTTCTCGAGAGCGAGGCTCCCTTTTTTTGAATACGAAGGGGATCCGGACAAGTGAAATAACGTACCGTGCTGCTCTTAGTATCAGAAGCGAACAAAGGCCAAGAATCTCGCTGGGGTTCCCTGCTCCCTGGCGGCTTTGACATTGATCGGAAGTGCGCCATCTCGTGGCGGCNGCNGGGCTAGGCGAGGCTGGAGATCCAGCCTGCAGCCCAGAAAAGGAAGCTGGCTCCCGGCAGAGAAAGAGCGAGAGAATGTGCCCAACCCGCTGCTATTGAGATCTCATTTTTACATCTAAGAAATTGCTGCAAAACCCCAGCCGGGTTTATAGCGGCGCATTCCAAATATGCAAATTGGCCGGCCCNGGACGGGTTTACGACCACATTGTCACAGCCATCGGAGGATGGGCTTTTATAGGGCTCAGAAATCAAACCCGCGCCCGCCCGCCGCCCGCCTGCAAGCAGTTCTCCTGGCTAGACTCTCTCTAGCAACTTGAGAGACTTTGGTTAATCTTTAACCACCCCAAAGGAAGTCTTTTCCTAAACCGGGCTTCCCTGCCCGCCCCCTTTAGCCCCCCAGGAGGGCCCTTGTTCTTCTCAGTGTCTGTCTATCAACCTAGACATTCATCTAGGGGG
Organism: Neotoma lepida; assembly: GCA_001675575.1. Lineage (NCBI taxonomy): Eukaryota > Metazoa > Chordata > Mammalia > Rodentia > Cricetidae > Neotoma > Neotoma lepida. Next base: position 205,735 of record LZPO01117012.1, on the reverse strand, counting down.
TCTGTCCCTCTCCCCTTTCAGCTCGCTTTCTCCCGTCGCGCCAGTTAGANAAACACACAAACAAATAAACAGAGCANAGTCTGGAGCCTAAGGCCTTTCTCCAAATGAGACCCTCTCTGCTGCTTTGGCTCTGCCTGGGTGGCTGGGAAGAGGGTGGGGTGGGTAACAAAAGGCTCTGTCCTTTCAAAGCCCTGCCCCTCAAGGTTATGGGTGATGTCCAAATTTAAGGCAGAAGTTCAAAGGCAGCAAACAAAGAGCAAGCCTGCATCTTTCTTTGCCCAAGGGAATGGAGAGGGAGCTGGAGCTGGACGGGAAACACAATTAGAGGTTCCCGAGGTTCAGCTCTGCCTTGATACCTGGACTCACGTCCCTATTGCTACAGGGATCCACAGGGTACACTCAGAGGGGCTCTACTCAGAATTGAGGTGAGCAAGGTTACACTGGGTCAGGCCATTGGCCATTGCAGGCCCCCAAGGCCTCTTCTCCAGGGCTGAAGTCAGTCTCCCATGCTAGGCCCTGACATACCCCATCCCTAAGTTTCTGCTTTGTCTAAGGACATATAGCTCCAGCTTCTATGCTTAGCTTCTATTGTAGCTCATTCCTGATTCCACCTCACACACACCCCTCAGGGGCCTGGTAACTCACCCCTTTTACTGGTAAAAGGATGCTAGCAGAAAGGAGACATTTGGCAGGAAAAAGCAATCAGGGAGAGAAATCTCACACCAGGACCCAATACTCACATTTCTGTCCTCTTTATTTTCCGTGTGCCCTGTTTGTCTGTGTGCATGTTAAGACATATGGGAAATACAGGGTGGATAAGAACTGGCTGAAGGCACTCATTACAGACAGAGCCACCAGGGATTTCTGAACACAGGGAGGCAGAAGGGATTCACTTGGAGAGCGCCTGGCTCCCCAGAGGAAGTTCTCAGGTCTTGGTAGGCTAGCTCTAGGCATGCCAACACTTTTCAAATGTTACAATATTGTAAGAGATTAAAAAGACCACCCCCAACGTCCTTCCCACTCTCTCCAGCACCCTCAAAGAAATCAACTNCTGGGGGGGTGGGGGGAAGAAGGGAATTGAAACGCATTAGGTTATGGTTTCTTTATTTACAAGTCTTTTGAACACCATCCCTGTATGAAGCATACATTCAAATATTTTTAGCAGTGAGCGAGTTTAATCGTGGAACACTGTAAACAGATAGAGCCTTTAAATATTTTTATTATCCCCGCCCCCTCTACATTGCATCTTAAAATTCGCTTTGGTTCCTTCGGGGAAATATATATATAATATAATATTTATCTTTTAAAATAATTCCAAATCACTCTCCGGCTCTTAGAAGATTGCCAGAAGCTTCCAAGCTCAGTTCTGAGTCAATGAGAGCAGAGTACAGCGTAGGAATGGGGGATTTGGGAGCGGGACTTCAGCCCCTTCTAGCCAAAGCCAAGGACCCACTGGCCAGGCCTGCTGCTCTGCTGCCTGACACCAACTGAATCCAAGCTTCCTTAACGTGGTGGAGACTGCCAAACTGGAGGATTCCACAGGCATTTCCTGCAGAGATGGAGGGACCAGCAGCCAGCACAGCCTCTGGGTTTTTCAATGTCTTCTACCCTCAGGAATAGTCAGCTCTGCCATCAAACTTTGGGCTTGAGTGACAATCACCACCATTGGGAGGTAGAAAACCCAGGTGGGCTGCAGGAGGTGGCCGCTAGGAGCTCAGGCCTGTGTGCAGAGCAATGGGTAGCTTGGAGGGATGGAAAGATGGTAATGTCACCTGGACAGATTTCGCTTTCCTCCAGGACCCAGCTTTCTCCCATTCCACATCACCTTTTAGTCCCAACTTTATTCACATTACTTTTGGAAGGTAACCCCATTCTGGATAGCTAGGAACCCTCCCGTTTCCTCCTACCCTTATCCCCCAAGCTGAACTAGGCCTGGAGAGCATACAACTTCTTGACTTAGGAGTCCTGGGGGTNGGCAGGCTCTGTGCAGAGGGTCCTGAGGGGGAGGCCTCCAGGGGGTTTGGCAGGGGGCCCAATCCCCAATGACCACACCCAGCTCAAAGCTTTTGCAGGCTGTAAGAATGAACCACCAGGGGGTCCCAAACCATTTCTTCTATTGATTCACAACTCTTAGACTCCAATTATTAATAGGACACTTAACCATTGAGCTGGAACCAAGAGTTTCAGGCCCCTTCCTATTGGGCTATCTCTGCAAAGGAAGCCTTCCCCTCTCCTACATCAACCCCCCCTTTTTTTCCAAGTCACTGTGTGGCTTGACCTTGTCAAGGGCAAAATCTGCATATTATTTCACATGTCTGAAGCCCCCTCCCAATTCCAGGAGGCTGGAGCCTTAGAGAAGTGGATTAGCTGAGTAGTATTGTAACCGGTCTCTGTTAATCTTTTTTTCCTTCATTCTTCTGTTCTGAAACCAGATTTTGACTTGACGGTCGGTGAGGTTGAGCATGCGGGACAGTTGCAGACGCTTCTCTTTGTTGATGTAGACGCTGAAGAAGAACTCTCGCTCCAGCTCTCGGATCTGATACTTGGTGTAAGGACAGCGCTTTTTGCGGGTGCGTTGGCCACCTAAGCAGGGAGAGANGCAAAGAGTGAGTAGGGAAGGGCTGCAACTCACCCCAGGACCCCCAAGGGAGAAACAGGTCTGGCCACAGGGTCTGGTGGCTCAGTCCAGGCCCCTTCAAAGTCCTTCCATGCCCTTGCCTTCAGGCTCCTATTGCTGGCCAGGGACAAGTTGCAGTCGGAGCCGGCTTCAGATAAAAGCCAGCTCCCTAGATAGGCCCCCAGGGAAAGGGCTCAGGCTGCCCCTTGAGCAAAAAGGAGGGTTCCCCACAGCAACAGGCGAGTTTGCTCCGGATAAACCGCTTTGAAAGCAGGCAAGTGGGGGTTGCTGGCTGCGCCTTGCCCCGCCAGACTAAACAAACAGCCGCCGGAGGACATTTCACCTTCAGCACCTGGGCCGCCTGTTCCTGAGGCAGTAAAGGCATGCATCCTGGCCCCAGGCTTTCCCGGTTGCAGCCATGATTTAGCCCTCCTTAACATCTGGGGCGGCTGCGGGGTCTTTGTCAGCCTGACTCCTGATCAAGAGCTNTTGGATCTTCCGCCAGCCTCCCAGCTCTCTCGAGGTGGGAGGTGGCAGAGGAAACCCCCTACCCAGGGCCTTCACACTGCACTCACTGCCACCACACAGCCAGAAGGCCCTCAGCAGGACAGGGATGCTATTTTAGGGAGGGTAGAGGGAAGAGAGCTTAAGCCTCAGGCAGGAGTCAAAAACCCCATATTGCTTTTGACTGATTTAATAACAACTGTGAATAACAGAAGGCGGCACGTAATTGCCACCGCGCCAAAGGAAAATGGCTTCCTTTGGACAAAAAGGCCAACTTTAGGTTAATTTGTTTCTTTTAATATATTGCTCGAGCTAAGCGGGCTACTTTATCTGTTAAATGCGCTCCTAGCGCCATCGTTAAACAGCGCTGCCTTTGAATCCCAGCCGGGACTGAAGTCCCGCCGCAACACATGGCTTTTATAAAAATCTCCGGATTACCTCGCTATCAAAGGCTCCTGAAGCCCTTGTAGGGGGAATTTACAGGCGCCCACCTCCGGCTCCCCAGCCTGGAGCTGGCCTCGAGCGGGATCATGCTGTTGGGTTTGGGAGCTGAGAAGGGAAAAAAGGAAAAAGGGGAGTTGTATTTTTTTTTTCCAAGCGTGCTTTGGCCGGTGGGTATTTCACGGCCAATTTCAGCACTCGCCACGTGATCCCTCCTTTTATAACAAAGTTTTGTTGGGGGAAACCTAAAGGCCCTTCATAAACCTTATATGCTTATAAAACAGCATATAAAAATTTAACAGCGGTGCTGCGCTAGATTCCCAACTCCCCTTTCATAAAGCGCTGGGCGCTGCCTTTATACGCACCGGAGCTGCCGGCCTTGTCCTCAGTGTGGCCGGAAGACGACTCGGGGCTGCTGCTGCTCTCGGGTCGCCGCCGCCGCTCCTTCTCCTCCGCCGCCGCCTCCCGACAGCCGCCGCCGCCGTCCGAACTTGAAGTTGCCGGCGCGCCCGTGGCCGCCGCCGCCACCGCCGCCGCGGAGGTCGCAGCTGCCGCTGGGGGCCCTTTCTCGACGCTCTTGTCCCCGGGGTAGTCGGAGGAGGCGAGGTTTTCCGGGGTGCCGTAGGCCGTCTCGAAAAACTGGTCAAAAGCCTGTGGCAGAACGCCGTTCCTGCCCACCGTGCTATAGAAATTGGACGAGACGGCGGGGGTGGGGTGGTGGTAGACGTTGGCCGAGCTCTTGGCCAGCACGTCGCCAGGCACGCCGGCCGCGCTGGGCGCCTGCAGACAGTCTCTGTGCACGAGCTCCTCCGCAGAGTAGCAGTGGGCCAGATTGCCGCGGGGGTGCCATTTAGTGGCGGGCTCAATGGCGTACTCTCTGAAGGTCACTTCGCGCACTGGTTGGACCTGGGGCAGGTTGGAGGAGTAGGAGTATGTCATTGGGCGCGAAGACGGGGTCTGGGGCAAAAAAGAAGGGAGGCTGGAGAAATCTGGACCCGAGACGTAGTAAGTACAACTTGGCAAATACATGTTAGAGGAGCAGGGACCACGCTCATCAAAATCCATCATTGGGCTACCTTGGGCTCTCCGCAGTAGCCGAGCTTAACATGATTCTCCACTGCAGCTGCCTCTTTGAAGCGGATCCGTGAAGTAGAAATTTGGAGACGTAAGCTGACGTGGAAATCTATCCCCATCCTTAGCAGGGAGGTGCTGGTCATGTGACCCGATGTTGAAATTGACAAGCTGCGAGCTAGTCCCGGCTTTTTTTTTTTTAAAACCCCCTCCCTTTCCTTTTTTTCCCCCTCCCCTCCCTCCCCGGCTTCCTTTCTTTGTAGCCACCTCAGGGGAAGCAACAGATCGTCACTCGGTGTTCTCACCGAAAGCACGTAATCGCCGGTGTAACTCATGTTGGCTGGGGGGCCTCCCCGCGCGCAGAAAGGCTGGGGTGCGCCCCCAAGCAGCTTTCCTTTGCTCAGCTACATGGTCCTGGTCCACGAGTGCGCTGAGGGCGGCGAGAGAGGGCAACTCCCGACGCCTTCCCCCCCACTCCCCGGTGGGTGAAGGATGCTCTGGGCTCGGGATGGCCAGGTGAAAGCCCGGAACTGTGTGACTCCAGGTCTTGGAGTCTGTTATCCGAAGGCTTACGTTCGCCACCTCCTTCTTCGTAGCCCCCCTCCCACAGGCTTGCTCTGGGAAACACCTCAGCCTCAGACCCTGGCTGGACCCCATTTGGGGCCAGGCTTCGCAGCCGTGGATGTGCCGGCCTCGTGGCTTGTCCGATTTGCACGGTGACTTGATTACACGCTCTCATTCATGGTCACTTCCGAAGCGCTTTAGTGCCTTCCGTCCCCAAACCGCCAACAGGCAAAGCAGCTTTCCTCCGCGGTTTGTCAATAATCCGCGCGGTCCGGAAGGGCCTTCGCCTTACCCGGGTTCCACCTTCCCTGTATCTTTTTGCTTACTTTCTCACCCCACATCCTGTCCTTGGAGGAACCCCCTTCTCCTCGCTGCCTGTAGGGGTTCGGAGGGACTCTGCAGAGTCAGAGGCACTGGGACNGCACTTCTGCTCACCGGTCCACAAGCTGCCTAGTCTGCTGAAGCTGACGAATCGGGAAACCATGCAATTGAGGCGAACCTTGGGCTGTTTTAGAGGCGCTGACATCCGAGGAGCCTTCTCCTGGGTATGCTGCACCTTTGGGGGACGGACCAGGCTGCTTGCAGCTCTTCAGAGCTGAGAGGGAAATGGAGGGTGGCAAAAAGGGAGTAATGGCCCAAGGAGCCCGGGTTTAGAGAGGAGTAACCCGTCTCTTCTTCCTTGCAAAGCCTAAGAGTGAAAGCAAAGGATATTCAAGGGGGNAAAAAAATCTAGACAGCTCCCATCATTCTTGCTATTTAGTCCACAGGAGAAGTAAAGTGCCAAAGAAAAGAGAGGTGTTCTCCGAGCTGCCTGCACCTTGGGCCACAGAGATGTCTTGAAAAGGCTAGGCTTGCCGTACACATAGATAATGCTCAAGAAGCCATAACTGCTAGGACGAACTTAGCTCTCTTCAGAGGAGGAAACGGAGATTAAGAAGACCAAGTAATGCTTGCCATTCTGCAAGACAGAAGAAGTATTTGGGGAAAATGAAAGAAAAGAGAGGGCACAGGGCAGCTAGGCATGGCCAGAGCAGGGAGGGGGTCCAGACCTGGGGGCTCGCCACAACTCCCTTAGAAGGAGCTAGAGTGTCAAAGAAGTCACAAGTGAAGAATGAAAACCTTTTCCCCTTTCCTCATCCAGGAAATAGCCAAAAGTATTTACATATCTTAGGGAGATTTAGAGTATAAACGCTAAGATCTTTGGTATTTAAGTGTCAACATCGATTTATTTATTTATTGCTGAGCTGAGTGTAACTGACTCAATAACAAATTTAATCATGTATTGCTCTGGAAAAGAGCTATTCTCATTATGTATTTTCTCCAAATAATGACCCGCCATTGCATTTGAATGCCCACTGTAAATATCAATAATATCAAGTAATTACTGTGTAGTGGAGGTAACTAATTTATTAGCATTAATGTTTATGTGGCTCCAACCCCCCCCCCCTTTACAAGGGTTGCTTATCACAAATCAAGCTCCTCGGACACATTGGTTTAATGAACTCTTTATTCAGGATTTGCTGCAGGAACTTTCATGCCCCTTGAATCCCTGAGAGCTGAGCTTGAAATTATTTGTGCATCTTCAGCTTGACATATTTGTCCACTGTGACTTCATAGATGACTGCAGTGGCGTGAGGGAGAAGATCCAGCAGGGAGAAAGGTTGCTGGGGAAGGGTAGCTTCAGGCCTTCTAAAGCTGGGGATCGAAACTACCGGATGGTCCTGCAGCAAAAAACTTCTATTTCCTGCAGCCTCCAAGGNGGCAAAATATTTATCTCTTCACAGTATCTTTTTGGAGACTACATAAAAGGGAGGCGAGGTTGCGAGCAGCAGTATTTGAGCAGTTCCCTGGCTTGATTTTTGCTACCTCAAATTTTCGCCCAAGCAGCCCACCCAGTCCTCACCACCCCTACCCTCGAACAAAAGGAATGCGTGAAGGGTTTCAGTGACTTTGCCATAACAAAGGCGCCACCATTGCAGGGCTCGCCCCGCCCCTGGGAGAAGGCAAACAAATTCTTGCACTTGTATTAGGGCTTTTAAGACCATAATTGAACCCGGGGGCGTCTAGGAGAACCGAAAACAGTTCTAGACAGACCTGCGGTTTTATAGCAGTTTTGGCAGTCAACTTCAGCTTGTGCCTGAGCAGTGGGGCCGAGGTGGCCTAGCCGCGGGGGATGCAAGGCAGCCTCCCTTGACTACATGGCAGCTTCTCTCATAATTATCTCGACTTCTCCGGATGCCAGGGAGAAGGGGTACCCGCGGAAAGGTCGGTGTGGCACTGTGCAGTGCTCCGTACAGCCAGTACTCCCTAGGTTCTCACCGAGGGCTAGTTGAATGGGAGCCGGCAGGTAGGTATCCCATGGGTGTCTNCAGGAGACAAGGCAAATTCCCCAGGAAAGGCTGTGGGCGAAGAAGGTGCTCCATAAGTGGTTGGCAGAGCTATTCGACAGGCTGTAGAGAAGAGGGGTGCCCAGAGGGATTTGCATCCTCGAAGGAAGCGTGTGGGGGCGCTGCGGTGAAGATGGATGCGGCCAAGGCTTTTGATGGTAACAGAAGGGAAACGGCCCGGAGCTCTGGAGCTGCCGATTGATGTTAGTTCTTAAAGCAGAGACAAGAGATGGGATGCTAAGACCCCCAAGGCTGCTCAATAGCAGCCGCTTTGCCTGGTCCTGTCCTGCTTTAACCTGGTACAGTGAATGTTCTTCAGGCAGGCATCAAGGTACAAGGCNGGAGCTGCTCTGAGGTTCGGACCCAATCTGGGGGAAGAAAGGGAGGTGGTTCTGCGAGTCCTTGGCTTTCACTTAGCTCTGAGCCTAACTGACTCTTTGGCTTTGCAGGAGGCCGAAGGTCGGTCTCAGCCCACCAGGCTCTGGGAAAGACCGTACTAGGGATAAGACCACACCGGAAGGCCAAGTCCGAGTTCCATTCCTAGAAGAGGCGGCTGCGGGCAAGGCTATGACATTGGCCCTGGACATTGGTTTCCGAGGAGCTGTTCTTTCTCAAGAACTCCACAGCGCGGACTGTCTCCAGAAAACACTCTTCAACGTTTGTTTCCTTTAATCGTCAACCCGGAGCCCTACGGCGGCTAATGCAGGAGGCCAAAAATGTTTGGAGGAAGAAAAACAAAGGCAGGAAGTGGCCGCGGCCTGACGGTGCGTGTGTGTCTGTAAAGAAGGGAGGGAGCCGGTTCAGTCTACTCTTGTTTTTCCGAACTTCAAGATCTAGGCAGACCCTCTTAGCGCTTGGCCAAGGCTCCCGGCCCAGTGTTGGAGGTGGCCAACGAGTTAGCCTTGTCGGGCTGAAAAGCTAAGAAGGAAATTTGATCAGCAAAACAAACCAAGCCTTTTGGAGGTTTTTTTCTGATTTGGTCCCGAAAGGGTGGAGGGTATATTGATATCCACAGTGGCTGCTGTTTTCCTCTTGTCGGGCTTAAATGCATCAAGAAGGGAGCGAGCTTCAGGCACCATTCGCTCCACCCTCCTTCCCGAGGTAGAATATCAGAATAAAGTGTGGCCAGGTGCCTCTGCTGAATCTGCTTTTTCTTGCAGTTGGAGATGTACGGGGCAGGGGTAGAATAGCACGAGGGGAAGCTGCCTAGGGTGTCTGTGGCTTTGGAAGGATCATTTATTTTGTAGAAAGGCAATGTAAGGCCTTGTCACCGGGGTGGCTGTGCCAGGGGTGTTTCAATACAGTCATTCAAGAGACTTGAGCTGCAAACACTGTCACTTGATAGACGACTACATGGTACTATGCCACTTCAAGGGAGAACAGACATGGACAACGGAGTGCACTTCTAGACTCTAGCATCACCTGGGAAGGCTGCAAAGCTACTGCCTTGACTGGTTGTTTGTAAAGCTAGCTTGGGAGGCAGCAGCTGCCAGATACCCCTAACTCAGGGAATCTGAAACCCCACTGAAGTTCTTGGAAGGCTCAGCATGGTATCCATAATGTGAATGTTCAACCAAGCTACCCCTGCTCTCTAGTGCCTCCTCAAGCTCTCCTTGTCCCCAGGCAGTTCCTGCTGGTCTGTTTGTCTCCCATCTTGCTTCTTGTCAGCTAGCCTTTCTCAGGGCTCCTCCCTTTTCTGTTGTCTCCCCTTGCTTGAGCAAGAGCTGAGGTGCTGAAGTGCCCCTAGAAGGAAGCTACTAGGCAGGTTAGAGACAGGGGTCTATAGGTTTCTGACTTTCCCAATCTGGGCCTCCACCAGATACCTGAATGGATTTCCTACCTCATTCAATGAATACTACATTCCAAGCACGATCTCCTCCCTTCTGTCTTCCCCCAGAAACATTTGTTTGTTTTCTGAGCCCATCTCCTTCTTTTCCATTCTGAGTAATCACAAGAGCCCGGGATGGGTTGGACTCACCAGACTGACCAGGTCTTGCTCTCAATTGTCTACAGTTGCTGTTCAGTGGATTGATTAAAACACCATAAATATTTCACCTTTTGTTGCTTGCATGAGCCTTACTTTCTTCTGCCCCAAAATATTGCATTGTGTTTATAAAGCTAAACTGAAAACTATTGCTAGTCTGGTGGCCGTAGTATTTTACTCAAGTGTGAGAGTTGGTTGGTGGCAAAATAGCCACAAAACCCTTCCCAGTGACTGCAGCCAGACCTCCACATAGGTACTCTCTCCTTCAAAGTAGGAGGTGTCTTTGGAGTATGTCTTTCCTCCATGGTGAGCTAAGGAGATGGATTGCATGGAATGGCCCAAAGATCTCCAATTATTTGTTCTCAGAGTATGGCTTACTGGCAGATTATGGCCAACCCATCATACTATACTTAGGGAAAACATCAGGGTATCACTCTTCTCACTACCAGGTGGAGACAGGTTAATTTGTATCTTTGTCAAGGTACCAACGCTCTCCTGAGCTGGCCTACCTGTTGTCTAAAGGAAGTGAATAAGAAATGCCTTGAACTTGACCTCACAGTTGGTTTTTAGCCTGACTAGTGGGTCCAATTACTATCCACTGCCCCTAAGCATCTGAATAAGTCCACATCCTTCTTCTGGCCACTGGAGGGTGGAGCACAGAGCTCAGCTTAGGGTCTCAATCACCCAAACAATCTGGTTATCATTTAGTTGAGTGAGTCTCCAGCTGATGGGAGAAAGAAGGGGTTATTTGAAGAGTATTTTTATTTTTATAGTTGCCGACTCATTAGAGAAGATTTTATTTATTCTTTCCTATAGAGTGGGAGCGAGTGGGGTGAGGCAAACTTTGAAGGGTGAAAGCCTGGTTCTCAATATCCGCCTTCTATTCACTCATCCTCATCCCTCGCAGCAGCTTCGGCCCAAACGGGGCTTCTTCGGCTGAGTGTGTCTGCAGTAAAGACAAAGGAGTGTAACACAACCAGAAGGTTGGCTCTGGGTCCTTAGCTGAGGATCTGAAGACATCCTGAGGCCCTAAATTACAAACATCTCCTAGAACAGCTCCACTTCTCATCCCTGGGGGCAGCTCTTGAAATTCAAGAGCAGTCTCCATCTCCATCTAGCCCGGGGAACTAGGAGCCCTGCATTAGGGGCCTCCTTCATCCACCTTGCCAGGCAGTTCTGCCAGGGTACCTAGCCCATGCCACCCTTCCTGATGTGGCTCCTTGCCACAGCTCTGGGGGAAAGTCCAGCTCTCTTGTTTTTTTGAAAAGGGAAAAAGATAATTTTCTCTTGGTTCTGTTTGGGTGATAGGCTCAGTGGCCAACTAGTCTTAAGCTATGTGTTTACTGCTGGGCCTGATGCTCGGATCTACTGCAGGCAGACATAGAGGAATTCTCTGTCCTGTAGAGCTCAATGTGGGGGGCGGGGGAGTCAAGGGGTTTTGCATTGGCATAGTTCATCTCCTTTAAAATAGATTTAGGTAGAAAGGGCATTAAAGGTCTCACCAAAGACCTGAAAACCCCTGAGTCTAGACTGGACGAACCCAGCATGATCTTTTTATTTCCATATCGGATTCCCAGCCGCCAGGCCGGCTGAGCCACTGTTTCTAAACGCCCAGAACTTCGATTCAGCCGTGTCTGTTCTCCTGGGCATGTATATGCTTGGTTAGGCCTCCGCGGGCTCGGAAATCACCCTCCCTGGGGCGATTTCTGCCCTTCCAGGGTGAAGGCGTAGCTTGGGCTATCCCCACCTTCAAAAGACTCCTTTCAAAGAATGGTGGGGAATATAGGGAATTGAAAATTAAGAAAGAATCTTGCCTCGGTGCTCAAGCTTAGGCTACTAGGGCCAGGATCCCCTTGCAGCAAGAGTGATGGCCTGGCCAATTACGTATCCTGTGCTTTTCTGTGATCGTGGCGGCTTCATAGGCGGCCCTGACCGTGAAGAAGGCGGTGGCGCCGAGGACTTGACCTTTACGGCTTAAGGAGCGGGAGGAGGACTCGGCTGTCTCCAGTCTCTGCCACCCAATAGCAGCCCACACGATCCACGCACGCCGGGCCGCTAGCCCCCATTCCCCCCTGCGATTCGAAAGTGCGGGACCACAGGCTAGCGGTCGGGAAACAAAGCCCCAAGCGCGGCTTTCACTACCTATCTAACCCCCGAGGGCAGAAGTCAGCGCTAAAGCCTAGTCTCCCAAGGCCCTCTCCTCTCGCCGGACCCTAGCCGCCCTCGGCTAGCGCCTGGGTTGTTACACAGTGCCAGCTAGGCCCGGGCGGTGCTGAGATCCGTGCACCCCGGTCCTGTCTTTAGATGCACGGTCGGAGGCTGCTTCGCTGCCCAGGTAGAGCTCGCGCGTGGCTCCCCGGGGTTCATCCCGCGCTCAGCTCCGGGCTCTCAGGGCGGAAATGTTGGGAACAGCAAAACACGGTTTCTTTTCAGCCGGTCTCAAAACCCCCTTTTGAGAAAATGCTCCTGTCAAGTTTTATTTCCCGTTGCAAAACCACCTTCCACGCTGCCAAGAATTAAGATCAGATTAAATACCCGATTATTCTCCTGGGGCCGGAGGGGCGGGGCGGAGAAGGGGGCACCCTCACAAACCCTTCGACTCGGTTGCCTGTCCTCAGCAAATAGCGCCTGGAGCCGGGCGAGGCCTGCGAGGCCTGTGGTGACGTCAGCCTGCAACTCGAGGTGGCTCATCGCGCGTGTCCGCGGCCCTCCTGTGTCCACGCGGCGCGAGCTGCTAGTCCCACCACAGTGACCTCCGCTGGGGTCCCGCGGCTCTTCTGCCTGCCGCCCTCAGGCCGTCGGAGCCGGGTGGGCCCAGGCAAGGTTCGGGCCTCCATCTTGAGCTGGGGTGTCCTGTGCCAGGGCTGGGGGTTTGGGGCAGCGCCTGTCCCCACCGGGGCGCGACAGCCGGCAGCCCTCTAAGTCCACGGACACGCTGCTCTCACTCGTCCACACCCTTGCACCTGGGCAGGCCCCGCGCCTCCCGACGGCTCACAGAAAATTGTAGATCTTAAGACACCGGTGGAATTATTTCTGCCGGGTGGGTCCAGCTCTGCCGCAGAGCCGGATAGAAACGAAATTGACTGTGGTAAGGCCTTGGCTGCTTTCACGTTGGAATTTTTCTGCGCAAGCCTCACCTTTCTTTTTATAATAACATTTTAAATAGCAGGCACCTCTCCGGCATTCGTCAGCTCTAGGTAGATGCGTGAGGACTGAGTGGTAATTTTCATAAAGAACGAAGCCAGATTTTATTTACCCGGCGGCCAAGCAGATGAAAACTTAATTAGCGTGCCTGTCTAAAAACCCAAGCAGGCATAAATCTCGCCAGGCCTTTTGGATAAGGCCTCATCTTTGCTTATGAAAAATGGGATGCGAGCAACTCACTGCATATTTCTCTGATTCTCCAGGTCTTGGGCTGCTGACACGCATTCGATCAAGTTTAAAGGAATGCGCATAAATCAGCAATCCCCTAGCGTCTCTTCAGTCGAGGTTCACAAGCCCAGAAGGGCGCCTCTGAACCCCCATCAGGGGATTAGTAGTCCCAGGCAACCCTCCTCACAGCTCCTAACCCGGGAAATTCACAGAGAGGATGCGAGACGCTGCATCTTCATCCTCCTAAACACACAGCATCGAACAATCTGTCCTTAGCTACTATCTGGCTATGACTCGCACACAAATACGTCATCCTCGGCTGAATTTCGCTGCCTTCGGGTGTATCTCTAACAAAACATTTAAATTAGGTTGAGTATTTTTAAATGAATATTTTCCCCTTTTGTCTCTAAGTTCTTTTGTTTTTAAAATCTTACGTTAATTTAAAAAAGAAATTGGCTTCAGCTCGGCTTTAGGCATAAATACTTAGTGAAATGCACAGTGACGTTTTACAATCATCCACTTANAGTTACTAATAAATCTGACAGTATTAGGAGCAGATGGAAAAGGTCGTTTTTTTCAAGTCCCATATTTATAATTTTTTATTCAAGAAGTTTCCTTTTTAGAAAAAAAATACTCGAATGAGGTTTTCAACATCATTATTCATGGATCAGTGTCTGCCATTATTATTCCTATTTTTTTTTTTTTTCAGAAGGAGGCCAGTGTGCTCCTCACTGTCTTTGTTCTAAAGGTTTTAGGCTGGTTGATATTTAAAAACTAAGAAGTCTCCAGGCAGGCACGGTAGCAGGACTCCTTTAATCCCAGCATTTGGGAGGCAGAGGCAGGAGAATTTCTGAGTTCGAGGACAGCCTGGTCTACAGCGTGAGTGAGTTCCAGGACAGAGAAAACGTGTCTCAAAAAATGAAACAAAACATGTCTCAAAAAATGAAACAAAACAAAAAACAAAAACCAACCAAACAAAAAACCAATAATAAGATTAAAAAAAAAACAACCAAAAAACCCTTGAGAAGTCATTAAAATCCATAACCACCTCAACTAATCTGATAAATCCATGGCAGTTTTAAATAAGAAGGGTGTTAGGTGAGATTGACACTACCAACAACCATTTCAGAACTAAAGGGGGGTCACCCTAACATCTTCTGGAGAGATATAAACGACAGACAGATAGATAGATACATAGATAGATAGATAGATAGATAGATAGATAGATAGATAGATAGAGACACACAGAGAGACAGAGACACAGAGACAGAGAGAAGTACTTTACCCAGGACTCCTGCAGTAGTGGTGGTGTTCGAAAGGGGCGGTATTCCATCGGCAGAGCTGCTGTTGGCCTCTTTCCTAGGCCGTAGGCTCAGAATATTTCTTACATCTAAAGAAAAATATCTCCCTTCAACAGAAGACTCCCCTTTGGAGCAGTTCATAAACAGTGTTTGATCCAACTCGGAGAGGAATTTCCAACACTTTAAACATTTGGGAGAAGTCATTAACTTTGCTTGATGGTAGTTCATTTGGAAATGGGGCTGTAACACAAGGTGCAGGGCGGTGGGTCTGAAGCTGTATTTTCATTTGGTTCCACAAATGGTTGAAAATCCTCAGGNCAGCAAAATATGATTGCACTTTTCAAGACCATCTGAAGTGTGCATTTCAGGATCATCCTTTGTTGAAACAGCTTTATATTCTTCCCATAATTCCTCATCTATAACGATATAAAGAAGCTCTCAGTCTTCAGGCGAGGCTGGAGATGTTTCCATCATCTGGGATTGGAACTGGCCAATATTAATCTCCACCAAATGAATCCAGTTCTCTCATACACTATTGTTTTTCTCTAACATAAAGATAAAATCAACCTGCACCTGAAAATCCAAATCCAGAAGCTACTGGTTCCATCAACATTTTAATACATGTGTGCGCAGAATGGACTTTACACAACACACACACACACACACACACACACACACACACACACCCCTATGTATATATTAAATACATAAACATACATATATATTATTTATGACTCCAAATACATCTCTTGTGTTGTTAGGGGTCAATAAACAGTAGCTATAATACGGATTGTTAATACAGTTTTGATTGTGGTTGTTAATATTAAGTATATTTATTCCTCCCACAAATCAAATGGTAGATTTGCAAGCATCAATATAAGATTACACACCATCCTGGAGCAACACTCAGCTTTTAGCAGTCCAGGATAATTTTCCTTGTGTATCCATATTCTAACCATTTTGTAGATGAAATATTTAAGTTGTACTGACTTCTCAAAGAGGTGGATTTCTTTGAATTTCTGAAATGTAACTCTAGAACTCTAGAGTTAGGAAGGTATGTGGACTTTTTATTTGCCGTAAAGATTCCCAGATAGTTCTAATTAAGGTCACAGACCACCTTGGAGGGAGAGGGCCAGGAAAGAATGGTTATTTAAGAACACACCTCTTGGACTGTGACAAACATATACAGCTTTAAAACAGATCCGCAGAAATCTGATGCAAAGCAAGCCGCTATGAGGACGAATTAAAGTTGGCCATTAAAGAAAGGAAGCAAACTTCACCGCATAAAGAACTCTAGAATTCAACTCTAGAATTCACCTTAAATTACAGTGTCTTCAGTCATGAGCAATTAATAATACTCTATCTGTACAAATTCTACAATTATATACACAAGCACACAAACACTGATATTCAAATGTATACACGTATAAACATATATTATATATTCACATATATACAAGCACA